>CM062818.1:1725505109-1726105109 GCA_031772625.1 Pinus tabuliformis | reverse complement strand
TAACTTTACTTAAATTATAAAATTTATTAATATATACATTTTTTGTATGTCAATGTTGTTTCTTTCTATCAACCAAAAGATAGTACATTTTCAACCTAGGAAAACCAGATGATCTCAACCTACCTAGTAAGAAACCAAGTTTGTTGACCATTTGGTTATTGAGTAAGCAGTCCAAAATCTATAAGTTTGTAAAAGTTTCAAATTGAAAAAAAGAAAAAAATTATCATCAAACCAACTAGAACTGCTTGGCCTCCCAAAAGAAAATTTTAGTGAAAAGAGAAACAAACTACTCATTAGATGAATCAACATGAGCTCAGCCTTTTGCACTAGAACCTAGAGGAGCTGAAAGAAGGATACATCATATGTGCTGCTCAATTCTGACCATATTATTGTCCAGATGGATCATATGGAATCTCAGATGTTGTTTACCATTCCTAAAATTTCTTGTCACACTAACTAGAATTTTTGGTTCATTTTGTTACCCTCCATGAAGTTCTCTTACCAACAAGGATTTCATCTACCAGCATAGAGACAAAGTCTGGACATACAAAGTGTGTCGCCCTCTGGTGTGTCCATGATCTGGGATGAGATCCTGAAATTCATTTATAAGTTTTGCATCTCATGGAGGTCCTTCAATGTTTTCCATGGATTCTTCCCATCCCTCTATCCTATTGCAGGATGTGGTAGAGGTGGCCTCTCTGTATCTCATGGTTATATCCAGACCCTAAATACAACCCTGGACTCTTCCACACTCACGGCTACCATGCCTGCGACCTTTGTTATCACTGAGTCTCTCGCCAACTTCTCAAGAAGAGAGCCCTTGAACCCAGAGCTATAGACTAAGACTCACTACTTGGTGAAGTCATATATGAGGGTGTCACATTCCACCCCATGGACTAAAAACTTGAATAAAAGTCTTCAATGGCAGACAATGTTGGACTAGTAGATTATCTGAGCTATGTTGGGATTAAATAAAGACCAAATATTTCAATTCTATAAGAAGTGAACAAATAATTCACCTATATTGTAGATAACCCCGTACAGAAATTACCTACGTACAAATTCTAAAACACAGAAAATAAACAATGTAAGAGCATAACACATAAAACATATATACACAAAGATTTTCCCCTGGAACCCAAAATTGAGACTACCAACTTAATTTTTCATTATGTTCCTTTCAATGTTACAATACATATTTATACATGCTGAAGCATCCAATACCATGGACCAAAAACCATCACATCCAAAACCATGGACCGAAGGCCATCGCGTCCAAAACCATGTGCGAAAATCATGCACAAAACCATAGGTAGGTCCACCCAACCTAACATAGGGTCCAAAACCAAAATTTTCCAGGGCAGAATGGGGTTACCTGCACCCCTCAAACCCCCTATGACTCCCCTCACTACGCAATCAGCACAATGAAGGGGGGGTTCTGCCACCCTTCTAACCCCTCGGTTAACTACGTGAGCTAGTCGTGGAAAGAATATAACACAACCCAACATTCTCTCACTTGTTGTTGTCTTTCCACAAGGGGCCATAACAGAGCTTAGTCATTTATCTAGCCTTGTAATTCCCATTATATCTCTACACCAAGAGAACTTCTCAGAGCTCATAGATTTTGTCAATGCATCTACAATATTCTTCAAAGTGTCCACCTTTACCAGCAACACCTCTTTGTCTTCTACTATATCCATCAGAAAGTGATACAAAACATCAATGTGCTCTATCTTTGAATGATATGCAGGGTTCTTTGCCAAGAAAATTGCACTTTGCTTGTCACAGTCTATCCTTATAGCTCCCTATGCTAACCTTGTACTTGAACACAATCTCTGCAACCAAATTGATTCCTTGCTTGCATGAGTCACTTCCATGTATTCTGCCTCTGTAGTTGATAGTGCCACTACAGATTGTTTCTTACTCATCCAACTAACTGCACCTCCAAATAGGTTAAACGCATACCCATTTGTAGATCTTCTTTGATCCAGATCTCCAACCTAGTCTGCATCAACAAAGCCACGAATACCCAACATGAGTCTGTAGCACAAACCATAATCACTAGTGCCATGCAAATACCTACAAACCCGCTTCACTGCTGTCTAGTGCTCCTTCCCTGGTTTTGACATAAACCTGCTCAATACTCGAACTACATGTGCAATGTCTGGTCTAATATAGACCATCGCATACATCAGGCTACTGACTACACTTGCATACGGAACACGGGACATGTCCTCTTCCTCTTCTTGTGTCTTCGGACACTGTTCAACAGATAACTTTACACCAACAGGAATAGGAACCTTCACCGATTTACTATCCTGCATATTAAACCTCTGCAATATTGTCTCGACATACTTCCTCTAGTTTAACCAGATATTTTTCTTTGTCCGATCTCTTTTAATTTCCATGCACAAAATATAGTTTGCAGCACTAAGATCTTTCATGTCGAATTTGGAGGACAAATGGGTCTTCAAATCCTGGACAATTTCTTTTTCATTTCCAACCAGTAACATATCATCCACATACAAGACTAGATAAATAACACAGTCACCAATTAATTTAAAATACACACAGTGATCTGCTTTGCTTCTGGTGAAGCCAAGTCCCCGTATAAATGTCTCAACTTTCTGATACCACATCCTTGGTGATTGTTTTAACCCATACAAAGATTTTTTTAACTTGCATACTAGTTCTTTCTTATCCTTCACCGGAAAGCCTTCAGGTTGCTTCATGTAGATCTCCTCTTCCAGATCCTCGTGAACAAATGGTTTCTTCACATCCATCCATTCTACCTCAAAATCAAAAGCAGAAGAAACATATAAAAGTAATCTAATAAAAGTTAGCTTGGCAATAGGAGAAAAAATATCACCAAAATCAATTCCCGACACTTGGGAATAACCTTTTGCTACCAACTGAGCCTTGTATTTCTCCACGTTTCCTTCTACATTTGTCTTCTTCTTAAACACCCATTTGCTGCCAATGGGTTTCCTTCCAGCCAGAAACTCCACCAGATCCCAAGCCTCATTTTTGTGCAAAGATGCCATTTCATCAACCATGGCCTCTTTCTAGAGTTTTCCATCCTCTTAATCTATTGCTTCCTTCACAGTTCTAGGATCATCATCAGTAATAGATAAAGAAAAATTTGAACAGAAAGCAGATGGACTATACCTTTCTAGCTACCTTCTTTCTTGAACTGATCTTCTCACGCCCGAAGTTTGTGGCTCTTCATCTTTTGATTCCTCCTTTGCTGTAGAGTCTGATTCTTTCTCCTTTAGCTCAAACTCTATCTTCTCAGGTTCCTTTGGTTGGACTTCATGTTTAATAACATCTTTCACCTCTCTGAACACCACATCTTGGCTGTACACAACCTTCCTTGTTACTGGGTTCCAAAGCTCATAACCCTTTAAACCATCATTATACCCAATAAAGATGCACTTTTTAGATTTACTATCTTACTTGGTTCATTTCTCCTTTAGAACATGTACATATGCATCACATCCAAATACCCTAAGATGTGAAAGAGAGGGTTTCTTACCAGTCCATACCTCTTGTGGAGTCCTATCCTCCAATGCTAATGAAGGTGATTTGTTGTCCAGGTAACATGTTGTCTCCACCGCCTCTGCCCAGAATTCCTATCCTAACCCAACACCACTAAGCATGCTTCTTGTCCTTTCCATCAATGTCTTATTCATTCTTTCTCCAATCAGGGAAAATTTTAAGAACCCCCCCAAATTTACATGTATAATAAATGGGGAATCTCTTCTTTGTCCTTTCCATCAATGTCTTGTTCATTCTTTCTCCAATCAGGGAAACTTTTAAGAACCCCCCCCTAAATTTACATGTATAATAAATGGGCAAATCTCCATGGTATATAGGAAAAATGGAAGGCGATTTTATCAATAAAAGATATGTATATATATTTTTTGGCGAATCTCTCACCAAGCATGGTGAATATTTTACTCGATTATAAAATCTTGTGTTTATTAAATGCACAAATGAAATCATTGCATTTCTTTAAAATATCTTTTGAAATCAAAATTACTGAAATTACATATCGATAACCTAGTGGGTGTAGGATAAAATTCACCCGTGCCATTCACAGAAAGCATGAGAAAAAACCTAATACTATATATAAAACCAATAAAAATTCAAATTCATCACTTCTAGGGACCTCATAAGCACCCTGCCAATATAAAAGTACGTTCCTGTTTGCAATTAGAAAAATTACCCAAATTACAATCTGTTTACTCTAGCATATGTTGGAAAGTTATAGAAGGATGACTAGTGCAATCAATCCATTCTTTTTAGCCCTGGATTTGTTTCAGTTTAAAACAGAAGTATACAAATATACTTGTGCAATGTCTATGCTTTAACCATTCACCTTAAGATGTTTTTACAATATAATTTCCTAAGTCTATTTAATATCTTCATTATCATAAAAACCAACCTATATCCATCTTAACTCCACAGCTACCACTCTTAGGGGGATGAAATCTATTTATCCCTCTGAGCACTTGGTAGACCCAGAATTAAGATGGATCTAAGATGATAGAATTTCCCCTTTAAATAGTCTATGCTCACATGAATACCATGGTATTACCATGGGTCAATAACATGGGTTGTCATAAACCTGGAGATTAAAAATTACTATTAGTAATTTATAAAAATTAATAAAATTAATAGTTGATTTTTATTTTATTTTTTATTTTAACCAAGCTAAAATGTTTAACATACATTAAATTACAACATCCATTTTTACTCTTGATCAGATCAAACATTTTTTCACTCTATGCTAGTTTGCATATCACGATATTTGATACCTCTCGGGGGTTAGTAGATCCAGAGGAAAGATGGATCTATGCTTAGTAGATCCATAGTAAAGATGGATCTATGTTGGTTTAATTCCCCAATTTAAATAGGCTACATTCTAGGTGAATACCATGGGTCAATACCATGTGCCATTTTGGTGAATACCATGGGTCAATACCATGTGCCATTTTTATTTTTATTAATACTAATATTAGGGTTAATAATGTGTTTTTGCATGGTATTAATAACAATCTAGTCCATGGTATTTGTCCCATAGTATTTTGCCCATAGGTTTCACCTAAATATAAGGCATTTTTTGAGTGTTCGTAAATATAAGGTGACTTATGGAGTAAATATAAAAAAATGTTTTATTTGTTTACCATACCTCTCGTTTATTTATATTTTTATTAATTTACCATACCTCTTTTACAAATATTGTATTTGGCCCATAGGATTCACTTAAATAAAATCTCTTTCTTGAGCCTTCATAAATAGAACGAGGGTTATGGACTAAATATAAAAAGAGGTTTTATTTATTTACCATGCGTCTAATTTATTTATATTTTTATTTATTTACCATACCTTTTGAGTAAGTATAAAAAGAGGTTTTATTTATTTACCATACCTCCACTTTACTTATATTTTTATTTGTTTACACCCTTGCATGTATATAAGGTGACTTATGGAGTAAGTATAAAAAATGTTTTATTTATTTACCATACCTCTCATTTATTTATATTTTTATTAATTTACCATACCTCTTTTATAAATATGGTACTTGGGCCTTTGGCCCATAGGATTCACTTAAATAAAACCTATTCTTGAAAATGGGCGAATGGATTCACTTAAATAAAACCTATTCTTGAAAATGGGCGAATGGAAGGTTGTAACTCCTAATTTCAAGGGCTAAATTTACCTTTTTTACCATCTCCCTTAAAATAAGGTGGGCTTTTTGAGGTGATTTATAAAAATGTACTATGATACAAAATATTCGCCCACTAAAAATTTAAAACCCCTTAATTTCGCCAAAGGGCGAACATTCGCCCCTAAAATTTTCTATGTCTCCAACTCCATTTTGCTGAGGTGTATATGGAGTAGTCTTCTTATGTGCTATACCACACTTCTTACAAAATTCTCCAAATTCCTTACTCCAAAATTCTCCACCGTTATCTGTCCTCAACACCTTTATCTTCTTCTCTGTCTGGTTTTCTGCTAGAGCCTTAAATACTTTAAACCTATCAAAGACTTCAAATTTCTTCTTACGGAAATATATCCATGTATTCCTTGAGAATCCATCTATAAATGATACATAGTACACAAACTTACCTAGTGAAGGAACCTTCACAGGTCCAAACACATCACTGCACAGAAGCTCTAATATTTGTTTCGCCCTCTTACTACCATAGGGGAAACTCACCCGATTCTACTTCCCATATACACAATTTTCATAGAAATCAAAATCCAGAGAGCTATTACTCATACCTTCTACCATACCTTTACCATGAAGTATTCGAAGGCCCTTTTCTCCAATATGTCCAAGCCTTTGATGCGATAACATGGTCTTCCCTCCAGAGACCACTAGATTTTTTGCTCCACTTTCAGGAACCACGAAATTTTTGCGCCCATCAACAATAGTGCTACCTTGTAGCTTGTACATAGTTCTAATTCGAACTCACCACATCAATACCAATTCCCCCCCCCCCCCCCCAACCATCTTGCAGGTATCCTTCTCAAACACTATTTTTACACCTGCATCATCCATCTTGCTTATAGAAATAAGATTTCTGCCTAATGCAGGAATATGAAGAACACCCGGAAGTGTTCTAACCCTTCCACCTTGCAACTTCAACTTTACTTTTCCTCAACCAATGATTCTAGCCTTCCTGTCATCCCCCAAGAAGACATCACCACCATCATATTTCTCATACTCACAGAACCACTCCCTATTGGGAGTGAAGTGAAAGGATGCACTTGAGCCAATCAACCATGCCTCATGTTCTACATGTGTACTTGAAGAAGCCAAGTACACATCCCCACCTTCATCTGAGGTGGTTTTCGCCTCTGCAGAAGGAAAATCATCAGATCCCTTTCCTTTATCAGGAGCTTTAGATTTACAGTCCCTTTTGTAGTGTCCTTCATTTCTGCATTTCTAGCACATCACCTTTACAAGTTTTCCTGGATATTTAGATCTCCCTCTAGATTTAGATCTCCCACTCGATGACTTTTTTTTTGTTTCTGTTTTAGGACCATCCTCGTACAGACAAGGCATCACCATTATGGCTCTTGATATTTTTCCATCTCATCTCCTTCGTTAGCAAGGATGAGACTATTTCATCAAAGTGAAAGGCAGTTGTATTTCTACCTATTGCAATAACCAGACTATCCCATGAATCTGGTAGAGAACACAACAAATTGATGCACTTATCTTCATCTGAAATTTTAATATCAACAGATAATAACGAACTTACCACAGTATTAAATGCGTTCATATGCTCTATCACCGAGTGCCCATCTTTCATCCTCAGGTTATACATCTTTTTCTGCAGGAACAGTTTATTCACCAGAGACTTAGATTGGTACAAAGTCCCTAACCTGTCCCAGAAATCCTTAGTCGAGCTTCCCCTGATACATTCAACAATACTGAATCTGAGACACACAATCGTATTATGCTTTTTGCCTTCCGATCTAACTTCTTCCATTCTTCATCGGGCACTCCCGTTGGTTTAGTACCTGGATCTTCTATGATCCACTAATCTTTATCCACCAACAGATCCTCCATCTTGAGTTTCCACAACTCAAAACACTAACCATTAAATTTCTCGATCTCTATCTTTCCACTGCTCACCATCTTCTTTCACCGCCAGAATCGATCTCGCAGATCTCCCACTGAATAGGGTCTACCACAGGCCCGAGCGAAATCTCTTAGCAACAAATGCATTCCCTTGAAGCCAAAACAACTCTTATACCAAATGTAGTTTTAACCCTGTACAGAAATTACCTGCATACGAATTCTAAAACATATAAAATAAACAATGCGAGTGCATAACACATAAAACACATATACACAGAAATTTTTGCCTGGATCCCAAAACCGGGACTACCAGCTTCATTTTTCATTATGTTCCTTTCAATGTTACAATACCTACTTAGACATGCCGAAGCATCCAATACCATGGACTGAAAAGAATCGTGTCCAACTCCATGTGCGAAAATCATGCACAAAACCATATGTAGGTTCGCCCAACCTAACATAGGGTCCAAAATCAAAATTTTTAGGGGCAGAGTGGGGTTACCTGCACCCCTCAAACCCCCTGTGACTTCCCCCCACTACGCAATCGACACAACGAAGGGGGGGCTCTACCACCCTTCTAACCCCCCGGTTAACTATGTGGGCTAGTCATGGAAATAATATAACACAACCCAACACCATGCTTGTGACTTTTTTTATCACTGAGTCTCTCACCAACTTCTCAAGAAGAGAGCCCTTGAACCCAGAGCTATAGACTAAGAATCACTACGTGGTGCAGTCATATATGAGGGTGTAACATTCCACCCCAGGGACTAAAAACTTGAATAAAACTCTTCAATGGTGGACAATGTTGGACTAGTAGATTGTCTGAGCTATGTTGGGATTAAATAAAGACCAAATATTTCAATTCTATAAAAGTAAACAAATAATTCACCTGTAATGGAGGATCCCGCTAGCCACCAATCACCCTCCATTGTATCATGCCATTAATCCAAAGATACAAGAGTTCAAAATTATGAGTAATAAAAGGTAAAACCCCTCTATCCACAATGCAAGTTGGAACCCTTCCCAAGACTGAAGGCTCGTTTCGGGGTGTATACCAGTACAGATGATTAAGTTTCTCCCTAGCAAGACAAATGACTTAGTTGTATGACTGAAATTATCATCACCAACATTGTGATTAATGAATTTGAGAGTCAAATGGGCCATGGTGACTAAATGTTTAACATTTTCCAATCTAGAATGGAGATGTAGAGTCTCTAAACCCCCATAACTAGAGCATGTTTCAAGGTTCGAAATAAAGTGCTTATGGCTACCTTTCCCTCCTGCCCTGCCCAACTTTCTACAGAGAAAAAATCAAACACACAAGAAATGACTCTTAAATTGATCTAGCCAATTTTCCAAATAAGAATGCCTTTTGACAGACACATCTCCTCATTCAAAGCAATTTCCATAATCCAAATTCCTTCAAAACAAAATTTTTTGAGAGGGGTTTAAGAGAAGTGACGAGGAACATACCCACAAAAGTTGAAGCAGATGCTAGACCTTAATTTTGTTACTCTTTTCACATTGTATCTCCTCACCATTAACCTATGAAACTAGTGAACTTGTCTCGAAGGACCTTCCCGTTTAAGATCACTAACTTGTAATTACTCCACACCACACTCCATGTTAGGTATAGTCTTGAAATAAGTACCCTTTTCCTCACCAGGCTTCGTCGCATGTGGTTGTAAGTGTGGGGGTGGACATGCCACCCCTTCCATTCATTACATTCTTTTAATGCCATCACGAAACATGCTCGGATCCCAATAAATCCATTGGGATGCCTCTCTCCCCCATCGGGGATATTAATATATAATTATCAAGAAAATATTTTATATATAATATTCATTAGTCCCTAGGGTTAACTCAGTTGGTCAAGTCCTCATTGTTAAACCACCTCTGCTACTGAGAGGTCACTCCTTTGCTATTTGAGAGAGGTCATGAGTTCAATTCTCTCAACGCTCTCTACGCCAACCTTTGTAGTTGAGCCCACAAGAAGTGATCCCTTCAAATAGATTTGTCCATAGAATTGATCCCCTAAAACCACAAATATAATATTTATTATTAAATAATTATATATAATTGATTTGACTCAAACTAAATATTTATATTTATATATTGATAATCCTTTTTTTTTGGTAGGTAAGCACCCACGGGGGATTTGAACCAATAACCTATTGCAAAGAGTGCACCTATTCATCGTCAATCCAAAGCCCCGTAAGCTATATATTGATAATCTTTATCTTCAAACTATTTTTTAATAAAATAAATTATAAAATATTTTTTGATGTAATAAATTAATATATAAATATTTTATTTTAATTAAATTATAAAATATGAATCAAAATATAAAATATAAATCCAATTATAATTATAATATATTAAAATAAATTTATTTTTTCCCTCTTCTCAAAATATATATATATATATATATATATATTTAAAACAAAATATATATATTTATATATATTTAAAACAAAATATATATATATATATAGATATATATATAACAATATATATAGTTATAAAAACTCTATAGTAATTGTTTTACAGTGCTTACTAATCAAATCTAGCAAATAAAAAATGAAACAAAATTATCAACCTAAAAGGAAATGTCTATTCAACCTACCAAACAGAACTAAAAAAAAATTATTGTACACTATTATAATTATTTATAGTTATTTATATTATTTTTTTGGTAAAAGCTATTATTTTATCATCAAAATAATAAATAGTATTATTTTGAATATAAAATAATAAATCATATTATTTTGAAATAATTTTTATTATAAAAAATAAATAAAAATAATAATAATCTATGAATTTAACATGTTTTATATATAGAGTATAACTTTCATACACCAATTTGGTGTCTTGCTTAGCTATAACCTTAAAATTGGATAATAATAATAATAATTATTAAAAAATAAATTAACAACTAAATATAAACTTATTTAATAATATTAAATTATTTTATATTTAAATAATTAATTGATTTTTAATTATATTATAAAATATCTATAAATATAAAATATTTATAAAAATGATACTTTATCAAAAATGAATTATATATTGAACATTTCATATATATAAAGTTAATTTGGAGTAGCTTAATTAACAATGACCATGGAAATGACTTTTTATCAAACCAGAAATCTTGGGTTCAAATCTTGTACTCTCCCAAAATCAAAGTAGAAAATTAGACATAATAAAAATATAGAATTAGACATAATAAAAATATAGTCCTATCAAACTTTTATATATACTTTTATAGATATCAGACCACCACCATATCTTTGGGCCATCTATGTGGCCTTCATTATACACACCTCTGTGATATCTGCGAATGGTTTATATTTACTTCGAAATCACGGAGTTTTATCATCCAACTTCGAATATAGCTCTATGTAGCTCGTAAGGGTACAATATTATAGCTTTGTGCTGCTCGTAAGGGTGTAATTCTACAACTCTGTGAATCGTATGCATAATATATCTCTACGGCTTACGAATCCATTCCCTCCACGGCTTACGAATCCATTCCCTCCAAGGCTTGTATGAATTAGATGTCTCTCTTGCAGATGTGAATAATATATCTCCGTGACTAAGGAACGAGATCTTTATGTTGGACGATCTGCGGATCTGTGGCTGGTTTCTCTCGGGTCTGCAACAAGTGGTCTCTTCCAAGTGTGCAATCTCAAGGACTCTTAGTACAACTCTGACAGGTTTTTCCAGACTATCTTTCGCATATAGACAGATCCCTCTATGGTTTACTTTGGTGATAATACTGGCTGATTTCTATATAAGCAGATCGCATATCTTATTAAAAAAATATTTTAAGGTTTCGATGGTTATGAGATTTTTCAAAACTATCTTTCGCATATAAACATATCTCTATATAAATAATCGAGGATTTGCGGCTTTGGCGATAACATCCTTAATCCCTCTACGGTTGACTTCGGCGATAATACTGGATGATCTGTATATAAATATATAGATTTTTGGTAGTCCCAAGAGTTAGCTCAATGTCTTTGCACTAGGAAGCGCAAGTTCTTCTGGGACTTTTCATTGCCTGAAATGACATATATAATTGGAATCTCAGTCATTAGAGTGAAATCTGAGTTATATGGGTAATACGATAAATATATTGAGGAATTGAAATCCTGAAAACTCTTGGGGTCAGGGCTTGTTATAGGCCGAGAGATGTCAGCCCTAGATTTTCCCGTGGACACAGTTCGGTGATCTCTATATAAGTAGAACCTGGATGATCCCTAGATTTTCCTGTGGACATAGGGCCACAGCATAAAAAAAGATCCTCGATGATCTCTATATAAGTAGAACCTGTATGATCCTTAGATTTTCTCTAAATTTTCCTGTAAATGTAGCGCCACCACGTAACCGAAAGTGACCGTAAACCACAACATAAAAAAATAAATCCTCTGTGATCTCTATATAAATAGAACCTTACCTGCGGGCCGCGGTTCGTTCGGGCCATGTGTGGTCTGCATCTGCCGAGTAGAAGTCTTATGACTTCGATCTGTGACTGTCCTTAGAATGACGGCACATTCCTGTCTAACAAGTTCCTTATCTTTGTCATTGAGAGCTTTTATTCCATCTTCCATAGTTTATTTGATTTTTATTCCATCTTCCATAGTTTATTTGATTTCTTTACTAAGGATCTGATTGGGTTAAGGGGAAAATTGGTCAAAGACTCCAGATTCCCAGATTCTTCTTTCAGCCTCTTCCTTCTTTAGTATATAAGATGAAATATTAATTATTTTTTTGTTAATAAAATTTTTGTAATAATTGTTTTTTGTTTTATCGAATCTATTTGTTTTATTATCTATATTATTACCTTGTCCCTAGTATTGTTGACTAACTTATTATTTAGATTATTATATTTATTTAATTCATTAGTGTTATTAGTTTTATTATTGTTCTCAATTTTCTTTACTAATAATTTTTTTATATTATCCAAAGAGTTACCTCTTGAATTCAATGCAATTGTATTATTATTATCTAATCTACTAAGTTCTTTAGTGTTATCATCAATGCTATGGTTATCAATTTTCCTTTCTATAGTATTGTTGACTAACCTATTATTTAGATTATTATATTTGTTTAATTCATTAGTGTTATTAGTTTTACTATAGTTTTCAATTTTCTTTACTAATAATTTGTTTATATTAACCAAACCGTTACCTATGTTAATGCGCTTTGAATTCAATGCAATTGTATTATTATTATCTAACCTATTAAGTTCCTTAGTGTTATCATCAATACTATTGTTATCAATTTTCTTTTCTAATATTCCATCTTCGCTTTGCTATCTAACCTATTTCTTATTTCACTTAAATTTATTTTATCGATGTTATAATTGATATCATTGTTTAGTAATCGGTTTCTATTGTTTAAAAAATCCTTAGACGTGCTATCTGTTTGCAGGAGTATACCTTCGTTACGGATTGTGTTGGACACACTAATCGAGCTGCGCAGTTTCCCCAATCCAGCCTGTTGCTTCGTTTTATATGAACCTGCTCTGCGTGAGTGCTCACAGACTTCTTCTATTGCTGAGTCTGGGTTGTGGCTCCTTGCGTGCTCATTCCCGGTGGAATCGCCAACCTCAACCGCATTCGGTCTACGCCTATTTATTTTAATGTGGTTGACTTTACACTTTCACAACACTCCATTTTAATGTGGTTGACTTTACACTTTCACAACACTCCATTTCATATTTGTAATGCTCTCTCTTTTTTTTAAGATTCAGTTTTGAGGATAAGTTTGGTTCTAAACTTAAAACATAGAAAGCTTAAAAATGAATATTGTGAAATATCCAAACCTAAAATCTCAAAAATTTATAATCAACTTATTATTTTTATTAAAAATTTTATTTTATGTCAAATATTATGTATTTACCATTACTATAAATTTGTTAATCATCTTATAAAAATCATTTTATAAACGAGTCAAATTTACTTATATTAAACTAAATCATCTTTGCAATCAAATCTCGCGCCGTGAAATTTCTACATTGTATAAGAGCAGGTTTTCACTTTGGATCAAAGTGCTTAACATGTCTTCCATACAGCACGAAGTCATATTGGGAACATTTTGGTCTTGTCTTCTTAGAAAAAGCGTTTTCAGATTCCCCTATCTACATGGTAGACTCGTTAAATTCGAAGAATACATGGCCCTCATTTTAGCTTTAATGTATTTTATTAAACATGTTATTTAAATCAATTCAAATTATTAAAAGTGTGTGGTTTCCTTTATTATTGTAAAACATCTTTTTATATATGCACACTCCATAATTCTTGAGCTTTTACTCAGAGGGTAAAACATCTTTTTATATATGCCTACTCCATAATTCTTGACCTTCTGCTGAGAGGAACGGTTAGGTGGGCTTGGAAGGTTTAGCGAAGAGGTTAGTTAGGTGGGCTTGGAAGGTTTCGTGAAGAGGTTAGATTAGATTTTATGACTAAAAAAGTTGGAAATATAATTTCTACTTGTTTTAGTTGTGATATTTTCTAGTTATAGGAGTATGTCTCTAATAGTTAGGAGTTTGTTGAGGGTTAGTTGGTCAAGAGATTCTCTCCAACTAGCTAGCTTCTTAGATTGGTGTGTGGTTGAGATATTCACTTAACTAAGAGATTATATGTCCAAGATAGATTATCTATCTAGAGACATAACTTCTTATACTTATATTATATTATTATTTTGGTGTGAATATAATTTGTGTGTCGCTTATTCAAATCTAGCTATGAGAGCCCGTACTTTGGGTCTTGGCACTTCCCGATCTGAGGGAAATGGGAGAATAATGCAATCATATGAGTGATTGAGTGTGGCCACTAATGATTGTGCCAATGTTTGTTTGTCCCTAATCTTTAATCGCTGGAATGGAGAGATGATGATCCATTTGATCTGGTCAAAGGAGGCTCTACCCAACCAATCATTGTTAGATCAATTATGTAACAAAGGGGATTGCAACCATAACAAGGGGACACGGGAAGCATGAATTGACTGTTGTAGAACACTACATTATGAAGCCAAATGTCTCAAGAGAGATATTGCCAAGATGCACTAAACAAACTAGTGGGAAAGTTTGTGCATTTGAAGAGTTTGATCCATGGATGAGGAGAGTGCCTCTTATTACAAAGATCCAGTAACCGAGAGCTGAAAGAAGTGATGGTGTGTATGCCTTGATTAGAGAGATCCACCAATGAAGAGGTGAAAGAAGTGTTGGTGAGTATGCCTTGATGATATCCATGAAAGTTACATGAGTTTTTGCAAGTTTTGTGTAGACATGTGCCATAAGTCAGACACCATATAGCTGAAGAGTCGTGACCTGCAAATCTGACCCTTGCAATGGATCTCTATTTATTTGCATTGACCAGAATTGTGACTTATCATTGATATGTTGCAGCATACGAATGAGTCTCTTTTGCCCTTTGCCTTAGCACAACAGAAGCATGGTAGAAATGAAGTTGTTCTTGAGCATTGTTTATCACTGATTCAGGATAACACAAGCCTAGAGGAAGAGACTACTAATGAGGACCTTATTCTTAGAACAACACTGGACCTAACAAGGAGATTCTTAAATCCAATGAACTTTGATGAAAACGATTCTATCTGTGTATAAGTAAAGCCAGTGTATACATTAAGATGGTGTTTTTTTAGAGATGGTGTTCCAATGTTTTAATTTCTTGCAAAGTTGGCATAATGGCTAAGACCAATCTTGTTGTCATCAATGTAGAAATTGTTGTTATTACACAACCCATGATGGCTGATATGTCTTGTGTTGTCTCAAGTATCAAATATCATGAAGTCATTAGGGTGCAAGAGCATAGATCAATCATTTTTTGTTTATGATCAGTTTTTAATTATGTTTAATATTACTTTGGTTTGTACTCTACAATGTGAAAGACATCAAAAAATTGGTTTAATGGTATGAAGTGATTTATAGAAAGAATTAAGCACATGTAAAAGCTCAACATGGATGGTTGTCAAGTTAGTTTGGCAATTGTGGTTCTAGGTAAGGATCTCTCATGTATTGAATATGTTAGAGTGGTCCTCTACTGAGTTTATGTGTCAACTTAGGATGTTGTTCAGTAATTCACTTCGGGATGTCCGTGATTCGAGAGTTTGAGAGTGGAACTCGAGAATCCAACTTTCCAACTACACCTTTATGATGGTTAAAAGACACTTCATGGAGTTAATAACCTAGAAGATTTCAAAATGATTATGATGGAAGGGGACTTGCATGTATAGGTACATTTTTTCAGATATAATGGTTGATTGAACCATGTACACAAAGGATAGCCTAGTAAACTGGTAGTTGCAGTGGTTGGGCACCCATGCATTCTAGTGGATAGTTATTTCTTTATATGGACATCAACATAATTTTTGTCATGTTTGTAAACACCAAGACATTGATAGACTTTATTGATTGAGATCAATACAAGGGGTCACTGGGGGGGGGTGCACTTAGAAAATATAATTCCTACTTGTCTTAGTTGTGATGTTTTCCAACTATAGGAGTTTTTCCCTAGTGTTTAGGAGTTTATTGAGGCCTAGTTGGTTGAGAGATTCTCTCGAACTAGTCAGCTTCCTAAATTGGTGTGTGGTTGAGATATTCATTAAACTAAGAGATTATATGCCTAAGATAGATTGTATATTTAGAGACATATCTTCTTGTATTATTATTGTATTATTATTTTGGTGTAATAAAATTTTTGTGTATCTTATGAAAATCTAACTAAAACTTTGTCCTCGGTAATAAGCAGATTTAGGTCTTGGATATGCCGAGATGGAATTTCGGATCATATGCCTATCTTCCTCGAGATGGATTTTCATGAGCAGAAACCACATTATCCCTTCAAATTCAAGCATGTATGGTTGAAGGATCAATCCTTTAATGTGCTAGTTAGAAGTAACTGGCAGAATCTTGGAGAGCATAACTGCTTATCTAAAACTAACAATCTCTTTGTAAAATTGAATGAGTTAAGGAAGAAAGTATTAGATGGTAAAAAGAGAAGAAAAGAGAATTGAAGGCAAAGATAGAATCCATTAAACATGAGTACATCCACTTCAATCACTCTCTCTTTAAAAATTCCTTTCTGATTGAGATCAAAAACTATCTCTATAATCTATAGTCAAGAAAACTTCAGATTTTAAGTATAAAAGAAGAATCCTAGATGATGAAAAGTACGAAAAATCAAAAATTTTCAAGTAGAGATATAAATACTAAGTTTTTCCATAGATATGCAAGCTCTAGAAGAGTTAACAATGTCATATGGGAGATTCAGGATGAGAATGGAAATGTTGTGTTTTCGCAAGAAGGCCTTAAAAGGGTTGTTGTGGTCCATTCCTCCTTTCAGTTCAAGCAACCTGATACACATAATTTATTAGATCAGATGTAGGTCATTCAAAATTTCGCTCGATTCTTTTCTATGGAGGAAGTAAAAAAAATTGATGCACTAATCAATGGTACTCCTACAAATTTCTTTCATAGCTCAAGGGGCCTCATACAAGAATGCTCCCTATATCCCCTTCTATCTATTTTGATCATTGAAGGCCTTAGCACATTGATTCTAAAAGAAAAAGATAAGTAAGGATAAAAGTAGTTAAAGTATCTACCTCCTAGATAATTACGCATTGACATTTTGATTATTATTTTTTTTGAATTTAGGCTTCTATGATTCATAATTATGATTGTTAGTACATCTTTTGGTACTAATCACATCCAAAGCACTTGATTTTTATTGATTATGTGCTTATTATGGGGGAAGGATTTGTGGAAGAATGATAGGCCTATAAAAGGATAATTACTACCTTCTATCATGCAACAAGAATGGAAGTCAGTGTTAGCAAATCTATGTTTCTCCATCATAATATATAACCCCTAGTCCTGGCTCAAATAATGGATTTATGCCCTCGTAAAGTCGATGTTTTGGATTTGGGCCTTAAACATATAGATTTGTAATTAAATCCTAACATTTACAAGAAATAAGACTAGTTGTGGTTGGTCAAGAAAGTGGAACAAAAAATTGGGTGCTAGTGCTACAGGTGGTTGTCATTAGGAGGATGCCTAGTTCTTGACAAGTCATTGCTTGAACACATTCAAGTTTATTGGTTGAGCATGGTAAAGGTTCCTTCTTTTATCCTAAATATAATTAGACACATAATGTTCTGTTTTTTGTGGCCATGTAGATTGGAAAAGGAAAAAATTCATCTTGCTAGTTGGGAATCCCCATCGAGGCCAAAAAGCATGGGAGGATGTCGCCTAAAAAATATGTTTTGGTTCGGGAAAGCTTTAACATTAAAGAATCTATGCGGGGCTTCATTTTGCAATGGGATATGGAATCAACTAATAAATGACAAGTATTTAAAAAAATCATCCTTGGTGGATTGGATTTGAAGCTCTGTTTCTAAATCAATACATACATGATCCTTGGTATAGAGGGGATTGATGTAATCCTTTAATTTACTTTTCAAATGGTTTGTGTGGGAAGTAGGAAATGGATGTCAAGTTAGGCTAGGAAATAATCCTTTTTTTGGGAGAACTCATGTTTCTATTCTCTCCCATATCCTAGTAGTTATCCTTAATTCCAAAGGCTTATATCTTCTAGCCCAAGAAAACAACTCCTTCCCATTCAATTTCTCTCAGGGGCAATGGCTTAACTCAAGGGATCTAGAATTACGAGGGGTTGTTGCTAATGAATGTGATAATTTTGTGGAAATCCTTTCTAAAAATGGGGCTTCTCTTACACAAGAAGAGAACATGTTAGTTTGGGCCTAAAACAAAGACTCAGTAAAAGTGGAAGTCAGTTTTACTTATGAGGTTATATTAAATTCTTTGTGTACTCCTAACAAAAAATGGTGGACATCCAAGATTTGGAAGTGGAACCTTCCACTTAAGGTTAGAACTTTTTTCTAGTTGATTATTAAAATCAAAATCTTGATTTGGGAAAATTGTAGAACAAGGGTTTCATTCGGCCAAATACATTTTGTCTATTCTTTTATGGAGATGAGATTATAGATCACCTCTTCATTAACTATAGGGTGGCCAAAGATTTATTGGAGAATGTGTTATCTTTGACTAGAATCACAATTTTGGAAGCTTTAATTTTTATAAGGAATGTTTACAATTTTGGTCTTTAAGAAAAAAAAGTCTCAAAGCCTTCCAATATTTGTTGCGTGGGTCATGTGGAACATGTTTAATAGGGTCATGTTTGAAGGAAACTCCCCCAGCCTGTTATGGGCAACAACTAAAGTGGTTTCATTATTTAGAAAGTTTCCAGCTAGAGACATGACTAAACAACCAAGAGTGGTAGTCCCCCCTTTACTAAACAATGACCCTCTTATAGCCTATTTTTATGGTGCCTCTCAAAGAGGTCAATGTGATGGTAGGTTTACCATTAAACTTTCATTTAATCATTTCTTGAAACCTTGTATGGGTATTGGGCAAGAGACTAACAACAAAGTGAAACTCATTACATCATGGACCCTTCTTTACATTGAAAATTCAATGAATCTATCAAGGCTTCTAGTTGGAGGAGACTCCAAATGCATAATATATTGTATAAGAAGGAAGTCAAGTCTACATGTTTTAAATCTCTCTTATTGGAAGTAAAAAATAATGAATATTGTACAATAGTTTCAACAAATTTCCTTTTTTCATGTATACAAGATTCACAATATTATGGAAGATGATCAAAACAAGGGCTACTTCTAAATGCAGGTACAACTCATCTTGAGGAATAGAGGAATGGGGATCAAGAATTCTTGGGTGTCGACCAGTTTTTCTGAATACATATATTGTGTGTTCAGTGATGACTTTATCTTCATGAACTGCGAATTACAACTCTTTTGTGCTACAATTCTTTCTTTCCCTATGATTAAACATTGGAATTTTTTTATATGCATACTTCACAAATGTTAATGGAAAAATAGGTCTTCTCAAACCAATATAAGATACAGTCAGTTTTTTGTAAGAGACTTTAAAAGTTTTTGTAAACAGTCTTCTTAGACAAAGCTTAGGAGTTTGTCTAGGTTTAGAGTAGATGTTTATAGTACGAACAACTATAATTAATTTTTTAATGTATCTTTCTTTCATACGAAATATAAATATATACCTTTCTTCCTTCTAAAAGAAAAAAAAAACAACAATATTTTACATAATAATATACCTATTTTTTGTTAGATTTTGTTTATCTTATTCTTTCTTCTTGGCTCCTTGATTTACTTGTAGGGCCTTAGCCCCTTATTTTATGGTTGATCCTCAGTCATTAGTCTTTTGTGATCTAATTATTTTAGTTTTGATTTTATTATTATATTTTCTTATTTTTTCAATAATTTATTTAGGGTCTTGACTCCATTTTATTAATATAGCTCTTGACTCCTTTTGTCATTTTTTGACTACACTCCTTGGTTTTGATTGATTCTTCTTAGTCTTTACTTATTTCGATCCTTAATATATTTCTTATAATCCTAATAATTAAAGTTATAAATTAAACAATATTATTCATAAACTTGTTGTTTATTATGTTTGTTATTTTTTGACTTTGCTCCTTGTCTGAGATTTGACTATGAATGTTTGATTATTTTTATTCTTTATATTTTTCGAACCTTTACCTATTTCTTGATTTTATTTAATATAATTGGATCCTAATAATTAATGCTATAAGTTAAATAATATTATTCATAGACTAGGTGTTTATTGTAGTCGGTGTATGAACTAATGGTCTCTACATTGATCTCTATTTAAGCTAGTGCCATGATCTTCTTATTCATCTTGTCTTGACGATGAACCACATTGGATGGTTCGAAATGTGTTGGAAACAATTCTCCAATGTGATTTATACCAATTTTTTTATTAAATTTAATCTATATTGCTTCTGGATTATTCTAATAAATTATTAATTCCTGTGCTCTAAAAAAAATTGATAATTGATGTACAATGTGGATGGAATGTTGTAGTTAAAGAGAAACAATTATCCAGCTTGTTGCACAATAGTTAATGCACTACATTCATTATGAGGAATCAATGATGCATATATATAGTAGCTGCACATTAGCTGCCACATAGGCGGGATAATTGTTGTCGTAGTTGAAGTACAATATTTCCACCTTATCCATCTAAAACTGAGTCTGACATATGCTTTACGTCGCATATGTGAAGGGAATCATCTACGTTGTTTTGGGGTAGCATCAGATGTTCTCTAGCCATGAAAATTGGTGGAGAGGCTAAAGCACATGAGATCTCTAAGACCTATTAATGGTTTGGGCAGATTCTAACCAGTTTGGGAGATATTAAAATAATTAATATTTTTAATGGAGTTCCTAAGTCTAAACTTAGGAAAAATAAAATATTAATGGGTATTAATATAAAACTCGGTTAGAAGGTTCCAAAAGTCATGGATCAAGCCTAATCTAATTTTAACCATTGATTAGAGATTTCATCTCTGTCATTGAAGGACCAACAAGAAAAGTATAAGAAGAGGCTTGAGGGTCAGTTGGAAGATGAACCAGAGTGATCAATCATTCATTTTTCTAGAGTGGGGTTGCTAAGAAAAGTCGAATCAATGATTATCAGCGTGAGGAAGTGAGTACTAGAGAAAGAGGCAGAGACAGTGCTGAGAGACCAGCGTAGAAGTAGAGAGTGAGAGTAGCATCCAGAGCAGGCCCAGCAGAGACAGCGCAGAGCCCAAAGGGACTGCATCATCCACGAAGAAGGTAGAGGGAGTGATGCAGAGGGTCCCAGAGGTTTCGCAGTGCTTCAGAGGGCTAACGTAGAGGGGTATGGGGATGACATAGTGTAGCAGGAGGCTAACATAGAGGCTAAAAGGGATAGTGTTGAGCTTTAGAGTCGTCGGAGAGGGTTTTGTGGGACAAGTTTTCTGAATACCAGTTTCCAAATAGAGAGGTATTGTTGCCATGTATTTTTCTCTGTCAGGTGAGCCAGTTAGGCACCCAGTTGTAATCAAGGAAATACTGCATAATAATAAAATCTCAAAATAGTTGCACCAATTTTCCCGCATTGGGTTTTTCTGGGGAGATTTGTCCAAAAATAACGGTGTCACTTGTGTTCTTGTTTTCTTTCAGTTGTTGATCTGTAGATGTTGTAACTATATTGTGTTTATTTTGATATTGAAATGTTTTAGATAATTTGTTGGAATTTAAAACAAGTAGAAGAAATAAACCAACAGAATACAGATTAATTTTCTGACAGATAGACTTAGAAAATTCAACATGGTATCAGAGGCAAGTTGCAGATCACAGGAGAGCTAAAGGCATCAGCTGAGTAGAGCATTTGTAGCAGAATCAGTTGTCCTGAGTGACAGTAGATGATCCTTGCAAAAGTGACAGAGGAAGTTTTGATGCAGAGGGATTGCATCATTAGTCCAGGACAGAGAGAGGCCATCACAAAGGCTGAGGAGGGTAGAGAGAGGCTCACCCAGAGACCATGAGGGTTGATGCAGTGGCTAAGGGAGTTTCTTATTCTGGTGTCGGGATTGCACGGAGCCTAGAGGCTTATTCCTTCAGTTGCTGGGGCATAGGAAGATGTGGGAAGTTTGTAGGAGTGAAGTTGGTGGGGTATTGTGGTCAAAACAATACCTAACAGGACAATACCAAGGAAGAAGGAGTTGCTATCGAGGTGGATTTCTAGCCAAGGAATCTGGATCAGTGTTGCAGTTTCATAGACAATCATAGAGGGGAAACTTGCTGGTTGGTAGAAGGATTTCTAGGTGGGAAATTAGGATTCAGAGGGAGTCCAGAAGAGAACTTCCATACGGGAAGTAGAGAGACTGAGCAGGAGTCAAATAGAGAACTTCCAGGCGAAAAGTAGAGAGACTCAGAGGAGTCAACAGAGCAAAGTAGATAGATGGTCGTGAATGGGCTAAGGGATCAGGATAGGCTAGACGAAGCTTCCAACTTTTTGGTCTCGAAGGCTAGGATCCTGTCCATTCTAGACATATATCGCATTAAGGCCTTCACCTTGAAAGTAATGGCGACCCAGTTGACCTGATCGAAAATGAGAAGTATAAGGAGGTAATGGCAAGGGCGAAGTGCATCATTCTTTATGGGGTCAAGGATCATGTGGTCCAACAAATTGCCGAGAAGGAAACCACAAATGAGATGTGGGAAGCCTTGAAGAAATCGTACCAACATACTTCCACGCAGAGGAAGATTTTACTTGAGAATCAATTGTGGTCATTCCAAATGCAGAAGGGGGAGCAAACAAATCACTTCCTCGGTCAGTTGAAGGAGATCCAAGACCAACTAACTTCCATAGGGGCCACACTTGATGAGGAGATGTTGTTGAGGACCACAATTAGTGCAGTCTTCGAGGAGTGGGAGACGACTATCTAGAGTATACTGAGTAGGGCGGATCTCCCAAATTGGGAAGAATTGTGGGCGACTCTTCGCCAAGAGGAGATTAGACGATTGAGCAAGATGGGGAGTAGAGGGAAAGGAGTTAGGATCAACAAGTAAGAGGAAGAGGATGTGGCTCTAGAATCTGTTATGCTCTTAATCCTGCAAAATAATACCCAGATACAGAATATGCGAAGAAAAGATACCCAGAACATTGAATAGCAATGATTTTATTATTCAAGAGCAATGTTCATAGGCCTCTTCGAGGGGGCAACCTCCAATAGAGCAGAGCTCGATTACCAAATAAGACACGATGCTCCTCGCAGGGAGTCTATATCCTTTATATATGACTCATACATGCAATACCACGGGCCAATACCGTGGGTTTTATTAATACCATCTATCTAATACTACGACCCATTTGCAACTAACTGTGGTCCCGTCATTAATTGCGGGTTAACCACTTACAAATATTAATATGGGCTTTATTGACTCTTGACTATGACGTGATCCCCATGACATAAATAAGGGGGTTAGGGTGGGACCCTAACATGCACTCCCCCTTAAGACTAGCCTTGTCCTCAAGGCTGAAGCTGCGAAAACTGCTGAAGAATAGTGGCTGGTTCCCAAGTTGCATCTTCCGGAGAGGTGTCTTTCCATTTGACGAGGACTTCCTTAATCATGCAGCCGCGCAGGTGCTTGTCTCGTGTGTCTAGAACCTGTTCGGGTTGAAGCCAGATTGACCCTTCTTTGTCCAATTCAGGTAGACTAGTTTGAACTCGGTAATTGTTCCCAATCACTTTCTTGAGGCACGATACATGGAAAACTGGATGGATTTTTGCCATAGTTGGCAAAGCCAACTTGTAAGCCACTTCTCCACTGCGCTGAAGTACTTGGTATGGTCCGTAGAATTTTGGAGAGAGCTTTTGACAACCCTTGTCTTTGAGTGAGGTTTGCTTATATGGTTGCAGCCTCAAAACGACCTAATCCCCTTCTTGAAATTGGCGCTCTGAGCGATGTTGGTCGGCCTATTGCTTCATGCGGTTCTGAGCTTGATGAAGATTCTCGCGAAGATGGGCGAGCATGGTTGCGCGGTGTTGTAGGAGTTGATCCACTGCTTGTACTTTGGAGCACCCCTTGAGATAAGAAGTAGGGGAAGGCGGAAGTTGACCATAGACTACTTCATAGGGAGTCATTTTGGTGGTGGCATGATAGTTGGTGTTATACCACCATTCAGCCAGAGGTAACCACTGTGCCCAAAGGTGTTGCTTTTCTGAAGTGAAACACCTAAGGTAAGTTTCTAGACATTTGTTGACGGCTTCGGTTTGACCATCTATTTGCGGATGATATGAAGTACTGAGTTTGAGTTGAGTGCCTTGTATTCTGAAGAGTTCCTGCCAAAAATTGCTGGTGAAGATCGGGTCGCGGTCGGACACTATAGAAGTGGGCATGCCATGTAATTTGAAGATCTGATCCATGAAAGATTGAGCAACCAAAGTTGGTGTAAACGGGTGGGGTAGGGCACAGAAATGAGCATACTTCGACAGTCGGTCCACAACCACCATGATGACTGACTTGTTCCCTGACTTTGGAAGACCTATTATGAAATCCATAGAAACCTCCGTCCAAATTGATGCCGGAATGGGCAATGGTTGTAATGTGCCTGGTGTGTTGACAGTTTTCCCTTTGTGGCATTGACAGACATCACATTCTACTACAAAAGTAAGGATGTCCTTTTTCATGCCTGTCCAAAAGAATGATCTTCTGGTGCAAGCATACATCTTCTGAAAGCCCAAATGTCCTGCAATGGGAGATGAGTGTAATTCTGCCAAAATGCGACTTTTGAGGGTGGATGTTGGTGATATTACGACTCTGTCCTTGTAGCAAAGAATATCATTCTGCCACGAGTAGCCCTTGCTGGAATTAGGATCTACCTGCAATTGAGAAATGAGTTGGGAGAGCCCTGGGTGTGAAAACCATTCCCTGCGAGCCTCTTCAATCCAGTCTGGAATGGGAAGGGAAATTGCGAGCAGAGTACTTTCCTCCTCAAATTGGCGCGATAATGCATCTGCTACACTGTTGTCTTTCCCTTTCTTGTAAATGATCTCATAATCATATCCCAGCATTTTGGCTAACCATTTATTTTTTAATGGGGAGGATAGGCATTGCTCCAAAAAATATTTAAGACTGTGATGATCTGTGCGGATTTGGAAACGTCGCCCCAATAAGTAAGGTCGCCAGGTCTCAACTGCGTGTAAGATGGCCATCATTTCCTTCTCGTAGGTAGATTGGCCCAGATTCCTCCCACTGAGTTGTTGGCTTGTGAAGGCCAATGGTCACCCTTCCTGCATTAAGACCACCCCAATACCTATACCCGAAGCATCACATTCAATGACAAAGGATTTGGTGAAGTCAGGTAGTGCTAAGACTGGAGTGGAACACATGGCGTTTTTGAGAGCGGTAAATGCCTGTTGTGCTTCCTCATTCCAGAAGAAGGAATTTTTCTTTAGGAGTTGAGTGAGGGGCTTCGCTATATGGCCATAGTTGCAGACAAATTTACGATAATAGCCTGTGAGACCCAAAAATCCTCTCAAGCTCTTCAAGGTCTTAGGTTGAGGCCATTCTTGCATTGCCTGGATCTTTTTGGGGTCCACCTTGACACCTTCATGCCCCACAATGTGGCCTAAATACTCAACTTCTTCCATGCCAAACGAACACTTAGACATCTTGACAAATAATTTATGTTTGCGGAGCAGTTGCAAGAGTAGGTCTACATGCTGAAGATGTGCCACCCAAGTGCCACTATAGATGAGAATGTCATCGAAGAAGACAAGGACAAATTTTCTGAGATATGGTTTGAGGATGTGATTCATAAGACTCTGAAAAGTAGAAGGGGCATTACAGAGACCAAATGGCATGACCAGGAACTCATAATGGCCTTCATGAGTTCTGAAATCCATCTTGGGAATGTCGACTTCCTTCATGCGAATTTGGTGGTACCCGGAGCGAAGATCCAACTTAGTGAAGAATTGAGCCCCATTGAGTTCATCCAGCAAATCGTCAACCACCGAGATGGGAAATTTATCTTTGACTGTCAACTTGTTAAGGGCCCTGAAGTCGGGACACATCCTCCACTCCCCATCTTTCTTGAGGACCATGACCACTGGGGATGAATAAGGACTAATGCTGGGACGAATGACACCTGCTTCCAACAATTCCTTGATGATTTTTTCTATTTCATTCTTTTGGGTGAATGGATATCTGTATGGCCGCACATTTGGGGGTTGGGCCCCTGGAACCAAGGTGATGCTATGATCATGTTCCCCTCGCGAGGGTGTAAGCTCATGAGGCTTGTCAAAGACCGTCCGATGGTTATTTAAAATCTGCTCCATCTCAGGATGAATTGGCAGAGACATGGTTTCGACTACCTGGATGGCATTAAATTGAGCTACCACTCCATGATGGCCCTTTTTTAACAAATTTTCCATCCTATGCGAGCTGATGATAGAGGGGGCTCCCGCCTGGAGTCCATGGAGGGTATGTGTGGAGTTGTTCTGCTTAAAACTCATATATAACTCCTGGAAATCCATTGTGATTGGCCCAAGAGTGCGGAGCCATTCAACGCCTAGGACAATGTCGCAACCCCCCATGTGTATGGCAAACATGTGGGTTTTCAACTGATAATCCCCCATTTGAAGTTTGACATTTTCACAGCGGCCTTCACATTTCATTGTGCCCCCATCTGCAATTTGGACTTGGAAGTTAGAAACTGCCCGTACAAAACAATGCGCTGCTTCGGCAATTTTTTGATGGATGAAATTATGGGTACTTCCACTATCAATCAAGACTACTAATGGGCGATGTTTAAGAAAACCCCTGATTTTGAGAGTTTGAGGGGAAGAAATTCCTGCCAATGCATTTAGCGAAATAACTGGTTCGTCAGATACAATCTCCTTTTGGTTGTCTTCTTCGATCACCTCTGGTTCCTCAAGTGGTGGATCTTCCTCGGTGGAGCTGTAGTCAGTGGCATCTATTTGAAAAAACTTGGGTTCCTTGCACTTATGACCCGCGAAATATTTTTCATCACAGTAGTAACATAGTCCTTACTTCCTTCTTTCAGCCATTTCCGCAGGTGACACCTTTTGGATCTTAAGTGTCTAAGTCGTGTTGTGAGCTTGTGGGGAACGACCTTTAGCGGGGAAATTGTGGCGGCTGTATTGGGCTGCTATTGCACGTTCCACCTTACGAGCTACCTGGCAAGCATCCGTCCACGTGGGAGGGTGGTGGAGTAGAACTTGAGCTTTGATGGCTTCTTTAAGACCGCTGATAAAACATTCTGTGTAGAACTCATCTGCGAGACCCTTAGTGCGGAAGGCTAAGGCTTCAAAAGCGGTAATATATTCATCCACTGTACCCATCTGTCGGAGCTTAGTGGGATGCCCCAAAAAAGAGTCTTCCTATTCAAAGCGATCTCGAAGAGCTTTGGTAAATTGGGCCCAATTCTGAAAATGTCCATTGCAACATTGATGCCATTCCCCCCATTGCCATCGTTCATTGTCAAAATACATGGTTCCCACCATAAGCTTAGTCCCCTCATCTAGGATACGATTCAATTTGAAATACTGCTCCATTTGTGCTAGCCATGCGGACGTGTGAGAACCGTCAAATTTATGCATATCCAACTTGGGAGGTCGATGACTGGGTGGTGGATGGGTGTGCCAGACATGAGGAGAATGGCTAGACTCACCCTCATGGTATTCATGGCCATTAGACTCCTCCACTTGGGCTGGCGCCTTGCCCTTCTCGAGTGCTTTCTCTACCTGGATACTTAGTCCGCCAATCATACGGTTGAGGTTGTTCAGATCTTCTTCAATTTTGTCTAGCCTTTCATTGGCCATCGCTTGAGCTCTAGTTTCTACCATACACCAACTTGATGAATAATTGGGACCGCCAAAATTTTTTTTCTAATAAATTGAATGGTACCACCTTGCTCAGCTCGTCGTCCTGATGCTGATGGGCTAGATCACCAATAAGCGCCTCGGAAGATCTCAGACTCTTTTTTTTTTTTGGAAAACTCCTAACGGAGTTTTACTCCTTGATCAATACTGCAGTCGCCAAATCCTCAAAATGTCAATGCTGCCAAACGTCCTACGAAAAGTATACCCCGGTATAGGAACCCTTCACAATAACTCCGATCTGGTGGATCTGAGAGATCTGAATGGTGGAACAACTACTGCTGCTGATCTGATGGAGCTGCGGGACTGATGTCTGCTGCTGCAGCACGTATTTGCACACGCGGATCTGATGTGTGATCCCCGATAGAAAAAGGAACTATGGTCTAGAGGAGTGTCAGGTGCTACAGATCGCAATATACATAAGGGTCTGACAGTAGTACTCGGCCCAATGTTTCAGGGCTCTAACTAAGGAGGATTGACCGTACCCTTAGCCGTACAACCCGAATACACTATCGTACAGGCGAGTAATCTCTCCGAGTGCTGTTCTCGGTGTACTGTAGCCACAAGACAGCCGAAGGTTTATCTATGGCAAGGTTTCAAGGGAGCCTAGGGGGCTTCCTATATACCTAGAGGGTACGTGGAAGACAGTCCGTGCGCGGTTCTGTCTAATGTGCTACTACTTGAAGGGGTACCCACAGGGGTTACAAGGGAGTCCAACATACGTGACCACCTCTTGTATTTCCTGCGTGCATGCCTCCCCAAATCCGTAGGTTTATGCGCTTAACGACAGATCCCGTGGTTTAAAGACGCCGGAACACGTCTCTAGCCAAAAAAAAATTTGCTAAAAATTGGAGATCCCACCGAGCCCTGGAAAGTGCTCTGATACCACTTGTTATGCTCTTAACCTGCAAAATAATACCCAGATACAGAATATGCGAAGAAAAGATACCCAGAACACAGAATATGCGAAGAAAAGATACCCAGAACACAGAATAGCAATGATTTTATTATTCAAGAGCAATGTTCACAGGCCTCTTCGAGGGGGCAACCTCCAATAGAGCAGAGCTCGATTACCAAATAAGACATGATGCTCCTCGCAGGGAGTCTCTATCCTTTATATATGACTCATACATGCAATACCACGGGCCAATACCGTGGGTTTTATTAATACCATCTATCTAATACTACAGCCCATTTGCAACTAACTGTGGTCCCGTCATTAATTGCGGGTTAACCACTTACAAATATTAATATGGGCTTTATTGACTCTTGACTATGACGTGATCCCCATGACATAAATAAGGGGGTTAGGGTGGGACCCTAACAGAATCTATGGGAATGTAGGAGAAGAGGAAGAAAAAGGACCTCTCCAAGGTCAAGTGCTTCCATTATGGGGAACTGGGTCACTATGCTAACTAATGTCCAAGGAGGAAGAGTAAGGGAGAGGCTTTAGACTCTAAGGCAGCACTAGCAAAGGCAGAGAAGGAGGTCGAGGAGGATGGCAATTGCACCATGAGTGCTCATGCACCTCTAGAGAATAGGTGGGGAGACATCGATTTGTAGTCAGGTGGACTGCAAGCGATGAGGGGTAGGATCCTTGAGGTACCCAACCTCCTAGATTATACCTTGCTACAGGAGCCCCAAATAGAGAAGTAGCAGGATCATTAGATGTCGGTAGATATATATGCAGATGAAGCGAAAGAGAGTGCTACAGTGCAGGAGTCCCCAGGCAGAACAAGGCTAGCAGGCTATAATAGTGCGAGAGGCATGAGAGTGTTGCAACGATGCAAGATGGCACATAGAGGGTTGTAGTGGTGCAAGATGTAGGGAGTTGTTGCAGCAGTGCAGAGGTTAGTAGAGGGAGCACTTGTTAGTAGTAGAGAGAGCTTCAGCATCAGGAGTGTTTCTAGCTTAATAGGGATGTCAAAATTTGGGTGGATCAGTTACTCACTTCTTAGTAACTGAGTTGTAGTGCAGTAGCACGATGCAACATGATGAGAGTGGGATGTAGTGCAGATGTAGTGCTAGGAGAATGGACCAACAGGATCACGGATGCAGAGGGAGTTGTCATACAGATGCAACAGTGGTAGTGAAAGGGCCATGGGCAGCAGTACAGGATGTAATAGTTTAGAGGATGTTGGGAGGGGAGGCTTAGCATTAGCATAGGTACCGGTGCTGAATAATTAGAGTGATGCTCAGTAAGGAGTATTACTAGAGCACAATCCTTGCTAAGAGGGAGTGTTTATTTGGGGTAGCATCAGATGTTCTCTAGCCATGAAAATTGGTGTAAATTCTAAAGCACATGAGATCTCCAAGACCCAAAAATGGTTTAGGTGGATTCTAACTGGTTTGGAAGATATTAAAATAAATAATAATTTTAATGGAGTTCCTAAGTCCAAACTTAGGAAAAATAAAATATTAATGGGTATTAATATAAAACTCAGTTAGAAGGTTCCAAAAGTCATGGATCAAGCCAAATCTAATCTTAGCCATTGATTAGAGATTTCATCTCAGTCGTTGAAGGACCAATGAGAAAAGTATAAGAAGAGGCTTGAGGATCAGTTGGAAGATACACGAGAGTGATAAGTAATTCGTTTTGCTAGAGCAGGGTTTCTAAGAAAAGTTGAATCAATGATCAGTAGTGAGGGGAAGTGAGTATTGGACAGAGAGGTAGAGATAGTGCCGAGAGACCAGCGCAAAAGCAAAGAGCGAGAGCAGAAGCCACAGCAGGCCACACAGAGCCCAGCAGAGATAACGTAGAGCTGAGAGGGACTATGTCATCCGTGCAGAAGGCAGAGGGAGTGACGTAGAGGGTCCCAGAGGCTATGTAGTGCCTCAAAAGCCTGACGCAGAGAGGTATGGAGCTAACACAGTGCAGCAGGAGACTGACGCAGAGGCCAGAAGTGCCAGCACTGAGCTTCAGAGTCGTTGGAGAGGGTTTCGTGGGACAAGTTTTCTGAATACATGTTTCTGAATAGATAGGTACTGTTGCCATGTATTTTTCTCTGTCGGGTGAGCCGGTTAGGCACCTAGTTGTACTCAAGGAAATACTGCATAATAATAAACCCTCAGAATAGTTGCACCGGTTTTCCCGCATTGGGTTTTTCCGAGGACATTTGTCCAAAAATAACGGTGTCACTTGTGTGCTTGTTTTCTTTCAGTTGTTGATCTGTAGATGCTATGACTGTATTATGTTTATTTCAATGTTTAAATGTTTTAAATATTTTTTTTGAATTTAAACAAGTAGAAGAAATAAACTAGCATAATGCAAATTAATTTTCTAATAGATAGACTTAGAAAATTCAATAGTCTATAGAGGCGGAGGAATTGCCGGGGTGACCCAAAGTGGCTGGAATCCGGGCAAAAACATTTCAAGAAATCTTGCAGTAACAGTGTTTGAATCATATTTTTTATGGTGTAAATGGATTCAACATCATCAAAACCTCCAGGGCACCCAAAATCTTGAATTTTGATAGATGTAACTTGGATTTACAAAAATACTTACTGGATTTTATCAAAATATTACTAGAATTTCCATGATTTTCATGGCAAAAAAGTAGGCTGGTTAGATTATGGCTATGCGGAGTGCAATATTTATTTCATTATTATTCTTGTAGACTGAAAATATACATGTTGAAAGTGGATATCAAATTCATGTTTAGATGGGTTTGTGATTATCTTCATATTTGATGTTTATAGTACATTGTATATTTTTAAATTAATGTAATATTATATATTGTTTAATTTTAGTGTGACAATATATATTAAATATTGATAGATTTTTAATTTTATTTTTATATAAATTTAGGTTTTATTTTAATTATAAATAAATAGAAATTTTATAGAACAAAATAATAATAGAGAAATTAGATTTGTATATATGTTACTTATTGCCTTTAATGTAAGATGATGTCCATTATATGTCCATTATATAGCAGATTATATAGTTGTACATAATGTAAGATGATGTCCATTATATAAGCCCCATATTAACAAATGGTAGTTGTCACACCTAGCGAAATAAGGATGCCTACCTAAATTCACAATTAACGATAGTTGGTTGCATTGGAAAAGAATGCGTTGGAAAGTACACAAACAATCGTTTTCACTCATAGGTAGGACTTTGATATCTTGATTTTTGGTTTTGAATGGGGATGATTTAATTATCATAGGAAGTTCTTCACTATGATCCAGAGCGTTCAGAAAGCATTGATGCGACAATTTGATATGATAGATCAAAGACTTATGTGTTCTTTTCTTGGTTTAAAGATTTGTTAGTCTTTAGAAGTAAATTTTTTTTTCTAGCAAAAGTATGCACTTGATTTACAATAACGCTTTGCCATGGCTAACTGTGAGGTTGTGGCTATTCCATTCCATTCAAGTATTACCCTTTCAACTAGTTACATTTCACCATGTATTAATCCTTTGTTATATAACCAATTTCTTGGGATTATATTGTAATCAAATCATACATGTCTTGATATCTCTTTAACATTTGGGTATATCTATATATATAACATGCCTAGCCCCTTAAACCATGGTTAAGGTTATGGAGTATGCAGAATCAACCTCCTAGGTTACCTTAAGGAAGCGGATTTATTAAAATTCATCTTCCTTCAATTACCTTAAAACTTAGTTCTTAAACCACCATTATCTTCTATTATGTTGGGCCTTTCCAATGCTATAAAATTCCTCTAAATTTGAGCTTTATATCCAAAGTTATGGTCACTTGAAGATTTTTAGTTCAAGTGCTAGATAAGCCTTCATACCATGCCATGTCATAGACACGTGGCCATCCTCTCCTACATGTTACAACTTCTTAGGGCCATGTCCTTTAATCGTACTGCATCAATTTTTGTGCCAAATCATTATTGGGTTATATTAGTGTAAGGAGGAAACCACGATAATAGGTATCTTGAACTCTTGACACCCAATATCCAACAAAAATTCATCAATTAATGGAACTGTATTAATTTCTACTAACATTTTGGGATTTGTTAGTAATAGGGGTTTGCAGCATCACTTGACACCCAATTTCTCAATAATTTATGGTTCAATAATGAAATTTTATTCCTATAGTTAACATGATTATTGAGAATTGTTAGTATCGAGAGTATGCATTACTTCATACTATTCCCCTTCACCCAAAAGTTGATGCTCAATAATCCAATAACAAAATGTAAACTACCAAACTTACCTTCCCATGCTACCAAGGACATAACATACTCTCTTGAGAATCAGATTGAGATCCAATAGCTTGAGATGTTGATAGTTTGACATCCACATCATCCCCAAACATATCATTTTTCCACATGAACATGCCACATCATGAACATATCATCATTCCACATCGACCAAGTTCTACTTTATGCCATTTCATCATGACATGTCAACATCAGTCAACATGCCATATTAGCTCTGCATAAGAACACCACATCATCTATGACCTTTCTTCATGCCATATCATCATAACTTATCATCTCTCCCAACACCAAGCCCCTAAGATATGCAACATACCTCCATTATTTCTGGGTCTGATATGATTGATAGGTCGTCAATTAACAAAGATTCATCTCTTCTTTAGTTGGCATCTCTACTACTAAGCCACTAGAATTTTCCCTCTAGAGAAAAAAAATTCTACATGACCTTTCCTTGACCCAATTGATGGATGTCAACCACTAGGAAATTTCTCTACTAACTTATTTTTTTAGATGATAGATGTACAATGCTTGTTAGTATTAGTGTTGTGTTAGGGGTGTTGTGTTGTATTAACTGACACTTGACATCTTGATCATTGATACATCATTTTCCCAAGGATGTGAAGTTATCTGTTACACAACGAACATTTTCAAAATATTTTTGTATACTTCATGTTGACAATAACTTGAAGTACCACCCAACTAATATCGATAGCGTGATATGCCAATCATAGGGTAGAACATGAAACTTCACTCATTACCTTTTCTCAACCCAATTGATGAATGTCAACCACTAGGTAATTTCTCTACTAACTTCTTTTGTTAGAAGATATATGTATAATTCTTGTTGCTATTAGCATTGTGTTAGGGGGTGTTGTGATGTATCAACTAACACTTGACATATTGATCATTGATACACCATTTTCCCAATGATGGGAAGTTATTTGCTACACAATGAACATTTTCAAAATCTATTTGTATCCTTCATGTTGACTACAACTTGAAGTATCACCCAACTAATATATATAGCCTGATATGTCAATGATGATATCATGCCTACATGACTTAGGCACCTCCTAGCTAAATTCTGGGTCACAACCCCCTTATTGGCCCATGCAGCCAAGGGATAGGGCCAGGGCCTCTCAACAACAAAATAATAATAATAATAATAATAAATCCATACAACCACAAAATTTCCAAGGAGTAATCTTTGAATTTTGGTAACTATAATATGCTCTCATGCTGATTTCATAGGATTATAATGAGGCTTCCCAAAGACTTTTGAAGGCTTAGAAGCCTTAGACAACCTATGTAGGATTCCCAAAAATTGTCTTCAATGAGACATCTTCCCAAGGGAAAACATAATAAGGATATTGCATAATTATTCCTTTCCACAACCAAACTAGTAAAATCCATTCACATTCAAATTACAAGAATATCCTTAGAGCTCCATTCAACCTTTGATTCCTAATTCACAATAAAATTTACTTCCAAAATATTATATGAAACATGCTTTAATGATTACTTCTACCTATAGTGTTCATTCATGACGGGAATAACCATCAATAGCCAAGCATAATTGTACATTAACCTAGCTCATCACTTATACATATTCAATAAACCATCCTAACCATTTTCAGTTGATCATTACAATTGTACATAGAAATCTAGCGTAATGACCTTCATGAAATAATGGACAACAATATCATTTCATTAACAAAGGCCTAATACACTTATTTAGTTCTCTTAAATTTTCTGGAAATTAAAGAAGGGTGAGCCACATTCCTTCCCAATATAAGCTCAACCATACTATAATCCCTCTTTTAGTTGACCACCCATGACCCATATTTGATGCCTTAAGGGAAAGATTCACTTAGGATTCAACATGGTTCAAAATAGGGTAGAATATATGAAGACCACTCTCCATATTCATGAAATCAATGCTCAACCTTTAAATTCTTTAGTTGAGGGCTATTAACATTCACAGTATGGCCACTAAAAGCTTGCATAGTACAAAAATGGATCCCTTCATTAAATTTGCAGGACCTCGATACTTCACCCTTTTCTTAATGTTTCTATTTAAATTCATGTCCAACTATCCAAATAATTTTTTGTTCCCTCGATCACCCTAAAGGATTCCACATGCTAACCTCTTTTTCCAATTAGGTCATCCAAAACCTTACATGGGCTACTACTTGTCAAAAGGATATATCACACCTTTCTCTCAAAGCCACATAATTAGACCACACCTAGTTCAATACAATTCACAAGATGTTTTTGTTCACATGCACAACATTATGCTCATCTTCACACATTCTACAACTCTTCCTCTCTATCTTTCACACTATCTACATGTTCCTTCCCCATGCACATATCGCCTAGCATGAGAATTTGATTTCCTTGGGCTACATGGTTAGCCATAAACCTCTAAAGTGGGTATGTCAGCCATACGCCTAGGAAATTTGGTGATTCACTTGTCAGATTAGATATTTGGCTAACTAATTTTGATGGATAGGAAGAATATCCCAAGTACAACTTTACCTTCTCAACATCATGATGTGTGTTGGTTTGTCCCCTTCTTCAACTTTAGAAATATATTAATAAGATGCATGTTATAGTTGTTTTGGGCCTTTGAATAATTTACATTTACTTGCCTCTATTGGCATCATTAACATAATTAAATATAATATTAGTGAGGGATTAATGACTAGGGAGTTACAATCCCCTCTCCCTTAAACAAATACCATACTTAGTGTTCACACCATATAGAGTTTCGTCATTAAGAACACACCCTTCTGGGTATATTTTGTTCATTGTACTAGTATTTAGACTACTCCTTTTCAGCTACACTAGCATCATTGTTCTTGCATATCAACAACATCTTCATATTCTTTTATTTTTCCAGTACTTTAGCAATGGTATTTGTCTTCATTGTTCCATCACTTGCAGACTTATGGTATTCCATTAAATGCCTACATCAGAAAACTAATAACATGTGTTACAACCAACAACATTGAATTTTTTGTGGGATATACTGATCTCTACAAAGCATCATGTAATTTAACAGATGACATTTCAAATCAATACTTATCTATATTGTTATCCTCTGCTTTGTAAGGCTTCCACATGTAATAAGATCAACTCACTGCTTGTATTAGACACATCTGTCAGGTCCCGGAAATGTCATTTTTAATACACATTTTCACCCTATGCTTACTTATGGTTTTCATTGTTATTACTATCATTTTGCACAATTGTCGGGCTAGTACCTTAAACTTGGAGCACGATCAGGTAGTTCTTCATTATTTAACCTATTTCCTTTATTCCGATAAGATTTGCATCAAAATATTTATTGATGATGGTGCTTATGTTGTTTTAGGTTTCCAAGAAGGCAAATGAAATCACGGTCAAAGATACACATGCATCAACAATTAATTGCAACAAGTTTTCTTTCTGCACCACCATTCCTACACTAGCATGCCTGCACCAATTTGGAGCTTGATTGACACACTTTTGGGGAAAACAGAAAACAATGTAAACTTTGAAACGGGAACTATAAACTCAAAATGGGAACTCTGGCCAAAAAACATCGAAAAAACATCAAAAACAGTGCTAAAAGTGAAAATTGTTGATGCTGGAATAACACCTTTTCTTTTCTTGGGTAAATTTTCAACATGTTTTAAAAATGGCGGTGAAAACCAATTTTTTGCGCAAAAATTATCCAAAAAACACTCTCAAAACGAAAAGGGTTAATTCTGGAAGAAGACTCTTTTTTTCAAAAGTAAAATTTCAACATTTTGAAATAATGGCATGAAATATTTTATCATGACCCTGAAAAAACATTAAATTTAAAAAAATAATGAAAACATAAAATTAAAAAAAAAAAAAAAAAAAAATTAAAACAATGAAAAAACACAAAAAAAAAGTAAAAAAAAAAACAAAAAAAACAAAACATAGATTAAAATATATATTAAAAGAAAAATATAAAACAAAAATAAAAAATGAAAAAAAAAAAATCAATCATAAAATGTAAAAAGAACGAAATTAATGATCAGAATTAAAAAACTAAAAAAAAAAAATTATAAACAATTAAATAGTAAAAAAATATTTTAAAAAAATGGGGAAAAAATGAGTAATCTTGTAAACCAAAAAAAATTGGCAAAATAAAATATATATGGGCAAAAAAAAAAAAAAAAACATTTAAAAGAAACAAAAAATTAAGTGGGTGAAAATAGAAAAATAAAAATAAAAAAACAACAAAACAAGAAAACAAAAAAATTAAAATTAAAATTAAAAACAAACTAGATTTAAAAATAAAAATAAAAAAATAGAAAATTAAAAAAAATTAAAAGCTACTAAAATTAAGATTAAAATGTTGATTACTTAAAAAACAAAAATAAAAATATATATAAAAGACAAAAATAAAAAAACAAAAAATGTTAAAAAAATTATCTCACAAACCATAAAAGAATTTGGAAAACAAAAAAAAAAAATATAAACACGTACTTTATATATACTTCGGTGAAAGAGTTCTGAGGCTTGGTGAAAGAGTTAAAAACATACTCTATATATTCTTGGCATATATTCTTACTCTATATATCTTCGCATATATTCTTCGGTGAAAGTGTTCTGAGGCTCGGTGAAAAAGTTAAACACGTACTCTATATATTCTTTGGTGAAAGTGTTTTGAGGCTCGGTGAAAGAGTTAAAAACAAACTCTATATATTCTTGGCATATATTCTTACTCTATATATTCTTTGGATATATTCTTCGGTGAAAGTGTTCTGAGGCTCGGTGAAAGAGTTAAAAACATACTCTATATATTCTTGGCATATATTCTTACTCTATATATTCTTCGCATATATTCTTTGGTGAAAGAGTTCTGAGGCTCGGTGAAAGAGTTAAAAACATACTCTATATATTCTTCGGTGAAAGTGTTCTGAGGCTCGGTGAAAGAGTTTGCAGGTTGCGGTGGGCACGAGCGATCTGCAGTCAGTTACCAAAGATTACCAAGGGTAGACGGGCGATCTGCAGTCAACTTTTCTGATATCAGGTGCACACATTCCTTATCTTTTTCTTTTTCTAATACATATTTGCTCATATAATTTCAAGTATGAATATTTCACCACAATTACCAAAGATTACCAAGGGAAGACCTAGCACAGTTACTCTACAAGGCCTCTATGAGTATATAGAGTCTTTAGAGAAACGTAGAGAAGAAAGAGAAGACAAGCTACAAAAGGAGTTAGAAGCCATGCTGGAAAATAGATTTGCATCTCTTGAAGACACGATCCAAAAACAAATAGAAAATAAAATAGAACTACTAGAGAATAAAATGGAGGCAATGGAGACTAGACTGCAGGTTATAGAAAAACATAACCAAGATACTAACCAACCATCCCAGCAAGGAGATGCTGATACTTTAGAGAGTCTTAAAATGAAAGACATGATTAAAGAACTAGAAGAAAAAGTTAATAGCCGCCTCACCTTAAATAATGCCATAGATAAGTTAGATATCAAACCAATTAAAGATGAAATGAAAAAATTAATAGAATTAGACCACGAACGTAACAAAAGGGCCTTAAACCTTATAATATTCGGTTTAAAAGAGGAAGTAGATGAGGATACTTTAGCCTTAGCCCAGACGGAACTACATAATAGATTACAAATTGAAACATTGTGTCTCACAGAAGCAACAAGGTTGGGGAAATTAACGAGAATAAAGGAAGACTAATCCGCATAAAGGTGAGCTCCACTGATCATAAGCACGACATACTTAGTAAAACCTCAAGTCTAAAAGGAATGGGAATATTCATAAATGAAGATCTCATTCCAGAAGACCAAGCAGAATTAAGAAAGGAGGTTCAAAAGGTAAAAGAAGCTAGAAAGGAAGGAAAATGGGCAGTAATCAGAAATAGAAAAGCCTTTATTCGAGATAGAAACCAAAAAGATAGTAATCAATAGCAATTAAACGTGCTCCGGATCCTTTCTTGGAATTGTCGAGGCTTCCCATGGCAAAGGCCCCAAGCTAAGTTGGATTTCAAATGATGTTGATATTATTTTGCTTGTTGAAACTTGGGAGCACGAAGAATCTAAGGTCCCTAACATAGATGGCTTTACGCTATGGTCTACCTGGAACAAGCGATCCTCCCGTAGAGGCATTCGGGGAATAGCTTGTTACATTAAGAAGAACATCTCCCCCCATGTTAGGATTTATAAAAACGACCCTCACAACCAATATAGTTGGATAGAGATCAAAGACATTAATAATAAAAAGTCCTACATAGCAATATGTTATTGTCCCCCCATTAATTCTAACTTCTATAAGAAGAAGAATATAGATAAAACTAACCCTTACAATGGTTTAGAGAATGATATTTCTAGCCTAAGGAATGACGGTAATATCCTTTTAATAGGTGACTTTAATGCTCGAGCTTCAAACAACCAAGCTATTATTCTAAGCAATCATTCCAACCCTAATCCTCTTTGGTTAGATGAAGACCCTACTCTGGCTAGCAGGTACAAAAGGAACTCTGAAGATCTCGGGGAAAATTTGTTTGGGTCAAAGCTAGTCAAGGTCTGTAGTGCTCAGGATCTCATAATTTGCAATGGTCTAAAGAAGTGGCCCAATTCTAGCAAGATGACCTGCATCCATGGACTTGGTAGCAGCGTGGTAGACTACGTTATTTCTGATCTCCCATTATACAACGAAATAATAAATTTTGACATCTTAAATGACCACGAACCTGACTCTGATCATAGGCCTTTACTTATAACTCTCAATTTTGTCATGCATAGAGTTCCCATAGAAAATAATACTTATAGCCAAAAGAACTTAATATTTGATAGAAATAAAAATGATCTCTTTCTAAATGAATTAAAAACTAATTTGCTTCCTTTATCTAATATAGACAACATAGAAGACCTCTATCATAATTTTACTACAACCCTCTCATATTCTATTAACAAGTTCTCAATTGAAGTTTCAAATAATAAAAGAAATAGCAAAACCAATCCATGGTATGACAAAGATTGTAAAAGTGCAAGGAGAGCAATTAAGGAAGCTATTGATGAATCTTTTAAAATGGACAGGATAAAAATATACAAAGCCCTAACTAAAAGGAAAAAGAGGCAGTACATTCGTCAAAGACAGGAGAATCTCTTACACCTCTCTAAGGTAGCTCCTAAGAAATTTTGGAGGCAGATTCTAACTAGGAAGACTAAGGATAATAATAAAATTGCTCTTCATGATTGGAATTCCTATCTTAAAAAGCTTTATGAATCTACAAATGTCATGGATAATTTGGAAACCCTTCTCACAACGAAAGAAGTTTTCTCTTTAGAAGACATTAAGTTTGGGGTTAATCGCCTCACTAATGGGAAAGCTAAGGACATTGAAGGTTACCAAGCAGAAATCTTAAAAATTGGAGGTCCTGTCCTCATCCCCCACATCCACAAGCTTTTCAATCAAGCAGTTAAGCAAGGGTTCCCTAAACCTTGGACTGAGAGCCTCATTATCCCTATTTTTAAAATTGGGGATACAAATAACCCCTCTAATTATCGAACAACTATGATCAGCCCTCTCTTAGCCAAGTTATATGGTAGTATTTTGGAAAAGAAGTTAAGCATATGGCTTGAAAGTGAAGGTAAGCGGGCTAAAGGCCAAGCAGGTTTCAGAAGGCATCACTCAACAACAGACCACCTTGTTATGCTTAGGATCATTGCGGAGGAATGTCGTAATGATAAATCCAATTTATTTTGTTGCTTTGTGGACTTTAGAAAGGCTTTCGATACGGTTCCTAGATACAACCTTTGGAATAGATTAGAATAGCTAAAGGTTCCTCTCGAGTTGAGAGCTGCCGCTATAAGGTTATACGAGAATGTAATTGCCAAGCTAAAGAGAAATGAAGGGTGGTCGAAAGATATTAAGTGTAACATCGGAGTTAAACAAGGTTGCCCCCTCTCCCCTACCCTATTTGGCATTTACATCGATAAGCTCGAAGGCTATTTAGAGGAAGCAGGATGTGATGGCACGATCTTAGCTGGGATAGTCGTCATCCTTCTTCTTTATGCTGACGATATTGTTCTTTTGGCAAGGTGCCCATCTGATCTTAATAAGCAACTCAGGCTTCTTAAGGATTTCTGCTCTACCATGGGTATGACTGTTAACACTGACAAAGCAAAAGTTATGATTATCAAATCCAAGAAGGACATTTACGCTAATTTTATGTATGACAATAATAACTTGGAGGGAGTGTATTCTTACAAGTACCTAGGAATTGATATTCATCACAAGCTCAACTGGAACCATAGCATTGAGAAAAGGATTAATGGGGAGTGGAAAGCTTAATTTGGTCTTGAAAATAATTGTAAAATAGCAAACCTTGTAATGTGGGATAAAAAGAAGTTCCTCTTTGAAACTTTAGTCACTCCTGTTATCTTATATGGCTGTGAGGTTTGGGGTTGCAGCATCTCCAGAGAATCATGGAGAAAGATTGAGCAAATCCAGAAGCGTTTTATAACTTATAACCTGAAAATTAAAAGTAATACACCCTATCCTATTCTCCTTATAGAAGCAGGTCTTTCCCCTATTGAGAGCCTAGCTATGCTTAGGTTTCTATTGTACAAGCACAAAATCAGTAACATAGACGATCATAGACTTCCTAAGCTAGCTTTAAATTCTAGCCAAAACCACCTAAGGCTCAATCGAGGGTGGCACAAAGACACAAGGGCCTGGCTAAACTATTGGGAGATCAACGAAAATGATGCATTGCAAAACATAAATAACATTAAAGATATTGTTACTTCTAAGTTCAAAGAAAAAATGTGGTGTGAGAAAGACTTAGCGGCTAAAAGAAAATTAGGTTATTATAAGAAAGTCATCAACCCCACCCTAGAATATCAAAAGTATCTCTCTATTTTAACTAGCTCAAAGAAGAAAATTAATATAGCAAAGATTAGAACGAATTCTCATGAGCTCCATAGTGAAACAAGTCGTTGGGCAGTTCCTAAAACGCCATGGACGGAAAGGATCTGCCATATATGTGAGAATAGGAACATCGAGGATGAAAACCACTTCCTCTTAGAGTGCCCCGCGTATAACCACATTAGATCTCAGTTTCACAATCTTTGTTACAATACTGACTTTCCTAGCCTTTTACAATGTCAAAATTATAGTGAGCTCGGGAGGCTTCTCTCCAAGATTTTTGAGCATAGGAATAAAATCTTAAATCAAAATAGATAACTTGTTTCTTTAGGTCTAATAGACCATTATTTGGTCTCAGTGGACGTTAACCATCATCATCATCATCATCATTAGAAAAAACTGGGAAAAAAAAAAATTAATAATAAAAACAAACTAGTTTAAAAAAAAATAAAAATTAATGAAAAAAATTTAAAAACTAATAAAATTAATATTAAAAAAAACAAAAAAAATTCAAATTAGAAAAAAAAACCAAAAAAAATGTGTTATCTTTTATTAAAAAAAAATATGTAATTATTTTTTATTAAACATAGATATTTTGTTAAAAAAAAAATCAAAATTTAATATTTTTTTTAAACAATCTTTTTTATTATTGAAAACAAATTTTATTTATATTCCTATTTTTTATTTAAAAATAAAATTATTCAACATATCTTTTATATTTAAAAATAAAAATAAAAAAAATAAACCTATTTTTTATATTTAAAAAAAAATTACATTTAAATTTTTTTTAAACAATGTTTTTTTATTAAAAAAAAATGGAATTTTTTTTTTTTTTTTTAACAATTATTTTTTTAAAACCAATTTTTTTTTGGTTATAATTAAAAATAGTATTTTTTTTTAAACCAATTTAAATTTTTTTTTAATTTAAAATTTTAAAAATTATTAAAAAAATTAAAAATTTAAAAAATTAAAAATTTTAAAAACTAAAAATTTAAAAAATTAAAATCGTTTTTTTTTTTAATTAAAAATTTTAAAAATTTAAAATTTAAAAATTTAAAATCGTTTTTTTAATTAATAAAAAAAAATATGTTCGTGGCCCCCCCCCAGCCGCCCGTGGTGGCACTGCCGTGGGCGGAGGGGCCTGCGCGCAGGCCCTTTGCCCATGGCAGCGCCACCACGGGCGGCCGGGGGGCGGGCCCTCGATTCTCGGAATCGAGGACCCGCCCGCGCAGGCCCTCTGCCCATGGCAGCGCCACCACGGGCGGCCGGGGGGGGGGGGGGGGGGGGGTGTGGCCACGAACGTATTTTTTTTTTATTAATTAAAAAAACGATTTTAAATTTTTAAATTTTTAATTTTTAATTTAAAAAAAAAAAAAAAACGATTTTAATTTTTTAAATTTTAAATTTTTAAAATTTTTATTTTTTTTTAATAATTTTTAAAATTTTAAATTAAAAAAAAAGAAGAAGTTTAAATTGGTTAAAAAAAAAAAAAAACACTATTTTTAATTATAACAAAAAAATGGTTTAAAAAAAAAAAAAAAAAAAATCATAAAAAAAAATAATTTTCATTTTTTTTTTTTTAAATAAAAAAACATTGTTTAAAAAAAAATTAAATGTAATTTTTTTTTTTAAATATAAAATATAGGTTTATTTTTATTTTTGTTTTTTATTTTTAAATATAAAAGATATGTTGAATAATTTTATTTTTAAATAAAAAATAGAAATAAAAATAAAATTTGTTTTTAATAATAAAAAAGATTATTTAAATAAAAAATTAAATTTTGATTTTTTTTTTTTTAACAAAATATCTATGTTTAATAAAAATTAATTAATTTTTTTTTTTAATAAAAAATACACTTTTTTTTGGTTTTTTTATTTTTTATAATTTGATTTTTTTTTTAATATTAATTTTATTAGTTTTTAAATTTTTTTCATTAATTTCTATTTTTTTTAAACTAGTTTGTTTTTAATTTTTTTTCCCCTGTTTTTTTTTAATTTCTCTATTTTTACTTACTTAATAGATATATATTTTATTTTTATTTTTTTTGTTTTCCAAATTCTTTTATGGTTTGTGAGATAATCTTTTTAACATTTTTTTTTTAAATATTAATTTTACTATTTTTTTAATTTTTTTCATTAATTAATTTTTTTTTTAATTAGTTTGTTTTTAATTATTTTTTCCCTAGTTTTTGCTCATGTTTTTTTCTTTTTCCTCAATTTTTACTGACTTATATATATCTATATTAATTTTGTTTTTTCTTTCCAAATTGTTTTATGGTTTATAAGATTTTTTTTAACATTTTTTATTTTTTATTTTTGTCTTTTTTTATATATAATATTTTATTTGTTTTTTAGAGACAATTATTTCATTTGGATTGAAAATTTAATTAACGATGTATAAATATGTAAAATATCGAAAATGAAAAATATCGACCTTCTTATTTAAATATGCAAATCAATAAAAACCTCACTACAAAAAAAAAAAAAAAAAAAAAAAAGAAGAAGAAGAAAATATGAAGAGGAAGTCCACTTCCAAAATTATTAAATTTACAAAATAATTATTTACATTTCATACATTAGAAAAGTTAAAGTCAAAAAAACAGGTTTTTTAAAAAAAGGGTGTGATGCAGAATAACCACTTTTTTAAATCAGCATGAAAATCACTACCATTCTAAAATGCAATGTACATAACACGAATTTAAAAAAATTAAAGTGCCAAAAACTATGCTCTAAAAAAATCATGTGTGTTCTACATCACCCCTTTTGAAAATCGGGTCACTTTTTTGCTATCTCTACAAAACGGGTAACAGTCAGTTCCCGTTTCAAAGTTTACATTGTTAGAAGATGGTTTTTGTCCAAAATGATGTTTTAACACCTCGACATTAGTCAAAATTCACACGTGTGAGTTTCTAGAAGTAAATTGATAAATCAACCCAAAATTTGCATAGTTTTTAAACTGCCAACTTTTGCCTCGATTTGCATGCATATGAAGAAGAATAGAGGAATTCGGGAACATGATTTTTTCTTTCAATATAGGAAATTGACTAAGCCTCAAACTATTTTCCAAAATTCACCACTGTTTGGGAGATACGCAGGGTTCTTTGAAGTAGTTTTGTAAAAATAACGCAATTTTCTAGAATTTAGAATGATGCCCAAATTTGCAAAAAAATACAAAATCATGCATCAGATTTGTATTTCCTCAATTAGATAATGGTTGTATTTGACTTCCATTGATGGAAAATTGTTTGGATCTCCTTATATCTTATTTTGTATTCAGTTTTTATTGCAAATAATTATTTAAACAAAGGCATGACTAATTGTAAAAGGGTAGACAGGGCAGAGAAGGCCGTGATATTTTTGGAGCAAGGGCTATTGGTCTAGATATTGAGGCAAATCCCTTTTCGGTGCTGGACCCTAATATTTCATTATATGACATAGAAGGATGAGCCATAATTCTAATACATAAAAATTTTATGCTAGGTTCTATGTTTCTATTCCTTGCATTTTATTTCTTCTCTATAATTTAATTTTTTTTATATATGAGGCACGAGCTGGTTGGATGGGCCCGCCAGCCTAGATTGTTTCCCTCCTTCTTGTGCATTTATTTAGTAGGTTATATATTACAGATCTAGCATGTTGTGTAAAACATTTGGTCCCATATCTAATATGTTTTTGGTATGAAGATTTCACACTCTGTTAAGATATATGTTTTCTCATTTGATTTGGAAATAAACATGGTTTAAATCCCTATTGTAATTGGTTATTGTGAGATATGTATCTTGATCTATTGTGAAACAAATATTGCTATAATATTGGCATGGTACCTATAGATCTTTGAGCTGAAATTATTTAAATTTGAGCGATATATAACTCTGGTAATGAATGCTAATTACACACAAATCCTATATGGGCACTATCAAACCTGTGGAAAATTAAAATGATTCTTTATGCATGTTTCTATATATTCATGTTTGATTTATGAGATCTAACATGTTTCCCCCAAATCTTGTGAAATGCACTAGATTGATTTTTAAGAGTATGATCTCTAAGAAATTTGAAGTGTGTACTTGAATGAGTTATATATTCTAACTTTCGATACCTATAATTGCATTTCCAGAAGCGATTATAAAGGGACAAAGTGTAGGTTTTCTTGAGAATTGGATTTTGTCAACCAATTATTATTAATATTATTATTTTATTATTATTATTATTGTTTTGTCTTTAATGTAGATTCAACCCAAAATACCTTCCTTTCTTTATTGAAGTCTATTGTTGTAGAATGAGCTCTTGATGATTAAGTTTTTTTTAGACTCCAGTTGTTTCTGGTTTTCATAATAGTGATGCCTTTGTATATATATTAGGTTTTCCTGAACTTTTCAATTCATTTCACGAGGACCATAGAGTATTGTTTTAATACCTATCTCTTCTGTGATCGTATTATTTATAAAACATTATATTCAATTGAGAAAGCAAGCTTATCTCTCTATAAAGGTGTAAGACTTCATTAGGGGAATTTTGAGGTCTAAAATGGGCCTCCTAAGAAAATTGTACAACCAAAATAAACTTTATAAGAACCAATAGGATTCAATATGATGATGTCAACCATGGGGATGATTCACCTTTTTTGGATTAAAAAAATAATAAAATAATAAAACTACTTTTTCAACTCGTATTTTCAAACTATCTCCCTAAGGTTTTACTAAAATTTCGAGTGGGAGTGCTCATTGGATGCAAAATTTAATTCCTTTGGGTAAACAAGTAATACAAACTTTAGTGGCTTCTTTCGAGCACAAAGCTTCTTCCTACAAGGTAGTGTCTCCATATCTTCAATGTTAGTAGTGCAACGACCAATTCTAAATCATGCATGGCATAGAGTTCTTCATGGGGTTTTAACTTCATGGAGGCATATGATATTACTCCTCTATATTGCATTAATAATGCACCTAATCCTTGCTTGGATGCATGAATACATATAGTAAAGTCTTTGTTCAAGTCAAGTACTTGCAATATTGGTGCATTGGTCAACAATACTTTAAGCTCAAACAATGAAATATGACATTCCTATGTCCACTCGTACCTAACTCCTTTGCGTTGGAGGGTTGTGATAGGCTTTGCAATTTTTTAGAACCCTTCTACAAACCTTTGATAGTATCCAATTAAACCCACAAAACTATGCACTTCATGTGCATTTTTTGGTATCCTCTAATCCATGATTGCGTTTACGTTCTCAAGATCTATTGAGATCCCTTCACTAGGTATAACATGACCTAGGTAATATATCTTCTTTTGAAATAAGGAACACTTGGATAGATTTCCATATAACATGTGTTCCTTGAGACAAGGTAATAATATCCACAAATGTTCTTCATGCTCCTTCTCATTTTTGGAGTAGATGAGAATATCATCTAAGAAGACTTGTACAAAGTGGTCAAGGTACTTGCGGAAAACACTATTCATTAGATTCATAAATATTGTTGGTGCATTAGTCAACCCAAATGGTACCACCATGAACTCATAATGCCCGAAGTGCGTTTGAAATGTGGCCTTAGAAATATCATTGTCCTTAGTTCTTAATTGATGATAACTCGACCATAGATAGATTTTTGAAAAGATCAAAGCCCCTTTCATTTGGTTGAAGAGGTCATCAATTCAAGGAATTGGATACCTATTATTTACTATAGCTCAATTTATGTCTCGATAGTCTATGCATAGTTTTAAGGAAACATCCTTCTTCTTGAAAAAAATTACAAGAGCACCACAAGGTGAAATGTTGGGTTAGATGTGTCCTATGTCCAATAATTCCTTCAGCTAAATTTGTAACTCTTGAAGTTCCAGAGTCATCATTTTGTAGGGTGTTTTATAGATTGGTTTTATTCCATTTTTTAATTCTATTGTGAAGTTAAGCTCTCTTTTATGAGGTAATCCTGGTAGTTCCTTTGGAAAAACATCCAGAAATTCAGATAACACTAGGTATTTCTCTAGGGATGGCCCTTTTTCCTTGTTTACTTCCTTTACTGCATATACCTGACAACCTTTTCTTAGGCAACACTTCATTTTCATTGTTGAGATGAAACATAAAGATACCTTCCTCTTATTACCCTAGATTTGGATCGACTCTCCTTCATCATTTATGCAAAGAATTATTTTTCCTTAATAGTCCACCCAAGCTTGATGATCTTCAAACCAATCCATTCCTATGATGAGGTCATAATTTCCTAGGGTTGTGACATATACTTTTAACTTAGTCGAACATACCTCTAGATAAAATTTGCATTCCTCAACACTTGATTCTATGGACTGAATCTCCCTCAAAGCCATTTCTACCTGTCTAAAATAATTTTGCTTGCATGCTACCAACCCACATTTATCTAATGCATTTTAAGAAATGAAACTATCAGTAACAACAATATGAAATAATATTTTTAGTTTTATGCTGTTAATAGTACCTAAAGACTGCACTACAATGGACTAATGTTCTGCCTAGTTTTTGTTGACTGTTGCATGGATTCTATGATTTCCTTTGATATTTAATGATGGCTCTTTTCCTTCCCTATGCATCACACTTGACAAAGCCTTTGGGAAATCACACTAAACATTAGGTACTCCACATCCCCAACAATTAACTTGGGGTGATCCCCTTGTGTCATACTATGAGTTTCTTTAAAAGGAGCTTTGTCCTCTTGTGTTGCTTCCTCTCATGCTTCTTCCTCTATTATTAGTTCCTCAAGAGTTCCACTGAGTTACACTATATCTTGATGATTCTATAGATACAAAATTAGTTTCCATGGAAGCCCTTGTTCCTACTCCTCTCGAAGTAAATCTATTACCATAAGGAGGTGGTCTCGAACTACTCCCCCTAAAGAAGTTATGGGGAGTCTTCCCTAAAAATCTTGGCTGTGGGGGTCTTGTTGGCCTGATATCCCTTTTGATCCCTAGATGCTCCTCTACATAGCGAGCACATTCAACTACCTATGCTACTGATGATGGTCTCCACATTCTAACCTAGTACCTGATTCAATGGTGTAATCCATACACAAAACGTGCATCTTGACATTCATCAGTATCTAAATAGGGAACGCATTTTACAAGTTCCATAAACCTCATTTCATATTCTTCCATTGTTTTGTTACCTTGGATTAATGTGTGGAAGGCTTCGGCCTAGTGCTCTTAAAAGTAGGGTGGCAAGTACTTTGAATGAAATTTTTCTTCAAACAACTCCCAAGGAACATGATCCAATGTGAGATGCAATTATCTTTCTAGATTTCCCCACCAAATCAAAGCACTTTCTCTTAGCTGAAATATAGTGGTCTTTGTCTTGAAGGTAGAAAAATATTCTCTTAGTGTAAAACACCTTATCATTCCTTCTAGCCATGCTTCAACACGCTCTCCACTTCATCCTCCTGGAAATTATTGAAGCTTAATCTTTTGGAGCTCCCTAGAAATATACTCATGAGGTTTTCTATAATATAACCCTTTGAACCCCTCTAGATTTCCCTCCTCAAGGTGATGTTTCTCTTCCTTTGTACTGGCTATCAAACACCCTTTTAATGTTTCCAAGATAGCTTCCAATGAGTGCATTATAATGGTCAGTTTAGGTGTCATAGCAGTTGGTGTTGATGGTGGTGGTGACGATGGTGGTGGCAACGGTGGTGCCGATGGTGGTAGGGATGCTGCCAATCAGTGTTGTCATTTATATGTCTCTATCATCACAATTGTTTTTTCATGGTCCAAAAAAATCGTTATGAGTATCTAAGGTGCAATTTAGATTTGCAAATACAACTTTGTAAATTCAATCTCACACACAAGTATAGGTTTTATGTTATTATTATCTACGAGAAAGTGTTACTAATATTAAAGTCAGGAAGGGTGGTATCGCTACCTCCTTGTCCTAATTATAGGGTAATTTATTCTAATGTGTAATAATACTTATTGTAATAAATAGGTCTTCATAATTCATAGTATCACTTCGTAATACTTGCCTAGCATTTTCTAGCCCTAATGTGGCCATGGAAGGGGTTATTGACATTTTCAGTTTCACTCTATTGGGTGACTAGGTGTCCCATTACCAAAAGACCATTAAATTCCAAAAGTTTCAAGGTTTAAATGATATCTGCATTAATGATATGATTAATTCCTTAAGTATCAAAACAAATATATAGACCGAGAAGTAATATGAATAATACAAAGAGTATAGATAGACACATAAGATATAAATGTGTATGACATTAAGGCATCTTAAAACAGATGAAAGTAGGGTACAAAAGTGAGAATAGAGGACATGATTATATTATAAATTATGTTATAAAGTATTATCATAAAATTATATTTTAATACAAAAACTAATAATTTGAACAAGAAGAATTCTTCATCTCTTAAAACAATTCTTCACATTGTATTTAAAGGCATTTATATAATATATACAAACATCTTGAAAACTCATAATTTGACTAAGAACACTTTGCATTATGACTATAGCTTTTATCCTAACAAATGTCTTTTTCATTACAACTATACCTTTGAAACTAACAAATTGGTAAAGAAGGGTTTTGCATTACAATTATAATTTCCAAAATATCTCCGCCCAAAACATTTATAGAAATAGTAAAGCAAAGCAAATATTAAAAATAATGAACTAGACAATCTTCCTAAAATAAATATATGTCCCTTAATAGAAAGCATCACGAATGGAGGAAACATAAGCACCTCTGGCTTAGTTGACATCTAAGCTAATAGGAAGATTATTATTATTTGTGATTCATCAATTGTGCATGGGTCAGATATGAGATTCCATGTCTGCTATCTAAAATTATTTATTTTTGTTAACAAATAATAGAATTTATGTGCTTAAAAGGTTATCGAGCTCATGAAATTTTATATAACATCATTAACTTATCTTTTTTCTTATATATTCTTATCAAATAGCCTTATTATCTTATATATGCTTATCAAATAGTCTTATATTCCTGGATGGGGTAGATGATTGATATATGTTATATTTAATTAGTTTTAGGATTATTAAATAGTTGATTAAATATCAATTCATCCTGTCTTGAGAATTCAAATCTATTTCCACTTTTAATTGAGCCCTCATAACTATCATTCCTTTATGTGAAATCTGAAAGTGAACATCCAATTTTTCATAATATTAAACTTAATATTTCCATCGACTAAAGTATCAGATTTTCATATACGAATATCCTATATATAAGTTTGTTATTGACAAAAAAAAAAAAAGGAAGACTCTAGTGTGACACATAAATTCGAATTTTCATATCATGATTTTATAATTAATTTTCTCCCTAAAAGTTAATCAGAACTCTAGATGCTTTATTGAAGTTGAACAAGCCTTCAAATTATTTTCTATTTTACGTTAATATGGGACTCAAATATTCCCCACTTCTGCTACCCAGATGCTTCCATTTACTGAGTGAGGGTTCTTGCCAACGAGAGACTCCCTTTTTATTGGGTGCAGAGCCTGATTATCTTCTATAGTACCGGCATATTGGACCCCAGTTCAAAATGGGGTGGCAACGCCGCCCGTAAAATAATCGCTGCCGTGGGGGGTCCAGGGGGGGTGGCAGCGACTTTTGGGAGCCCCCCCTGGCGGGGGGTTTCGGGGGCAGCCCCCGAAGCTAAAAACAGCTGTAAAATTGCCTTGTAAAAGTATAGTAATTTCTAGTCAATCTGGGCCGTTTATTAGGCGGATGATCTGACGGTAGAACTTATGTTTAGTTTAGGGTTTTTTGCCCTAGAAGGCAACCCCCTCTCTTTATATGAGGGCATTGTATTTGAGGCTGTGAGATAGATGTGTATTCGGTGAGCGAGAAACATAGAGGTGAGACTGTTATAGAAAACAGAGGATATTACAGCGGTTTTGCTGTAGGTTGTATCTCTTCATTTTGCTGGATAATAGAAAGGAAGGACTGGCTGTTCGGGGTGGACATAGCCCAAACTGGGTGAACCACGTATATCTGTGTCTCTCTTGTTTTGTGCGTTTTCTGTGTTTGTATTTCTGCAATATTATATGTGTTCCATTGCTCCGTAATATATATTTTCTAACAAGTTTGTTATTGACAAAAAAAAAATAGGAAGACTCTAGTGTGACACATAAATTCGAATTTTCATATCATGATTTTATAATTAATTTTCTCCCTAAAAGTTAATCAGAACTCTAGATGCTTTATTGAAGTTGAACAAGCCTTCAAAGTATTTTCTATTTTAAGTTAATATGGGACTCAAATATTCCCCACTTTTGCTACCCAGATGCTTCCATTTACTGAGTGAGGGTTCTTGCCAACGAGAGACTCCCTTTTTATTGTTTCTTCCCTTTTTTATTATGTATGGATGTTTGCAAGCAGTTGATGACCATCACTGATTGTAGGGTTCTATTTCAAGATTGAGAGTAGAAAATCTGTGGGCCTTTAGGCAGTGTACGAGATTGTTGTCCTTGTGGGAAATTGGTAAGATTGAGGTTGTGAGGATTAACTGTGTGGAAAGCTTGAGATTATGAGGATTAAAGACCTGGCCACTGGGAATTTAGTGTCCTCTATGGGGGCAACTTTCCTAAGCACATGCCACTTCATCAGATGGTGTTTTACAATCAAAGAAATCCACAACCTACGCCTCTTGTAGATGTGACCACATTCAGTCTGATGAATTATTATGAGCAACTAGCATTATACTTCACACTACTTTTTTCAGGTGCGGTTCAAATTCTCTGCTAATTTCTCACTCTTCATTTCATGGTTGTTTCTCTCTATTTTTCTCATCTTTTACTATGCCTTAGAATGTTAAAATATCTACTCCCCCTTCTTGAATCCCCACTCTTGGAAATTTCCCACATCTTCGTACTTGCTTGTATCACTGTATACATACTCTTCTGCATCATCAAACTTCATTTATTTCCCCCACCTCCCTGAACACATGCTCATCTGGAGTGATCTCTCAAATTCTTGCTGCTCTAGATCCTTTATTCTCGATTTTGAATGTATCAATACGACCAACTATAGCACCCTTATTCACCGTTGGATAAACTCTTTCATAATCTCTCGGCCATGCCACTCTGTGGGATTCAAAATCTGTGCATGCTGGTGGACTTGCCCTGGATGTTGTTGTTGTTGTTGCTGCGATGACATCAACTTAACCCAATCATACTAACTCTTCACACTACACCTCCAGGCTGAATTTTTCATAATCCACTAGTATTCCTGCAACCATCCTCGACACCCTCTCATCTGATTTTTTTCGGCATTCCTACCCCTTCCGAAATCCGGCAAATTTCAAAAATCTCGTCGCAGTACCTGACACTTTGTATTGACATGTATTGGATCTCTTCAAAAATCTACGTTTGTCAGAAGTGATCTCTATTTTCGCAGACCTCGGATCTCCCCTTCTGACCTTTCTATTTCTTTATTCTTTCGCTCCATTTCCCATAATCCTTCCTAAAATAGACTTCTTATATGACAACGTCCATTTAAAGATTATTCTCATTCCCAACTTTTCTGAGGCATTGGGACGTGCATATTCTGTCAGGGGGAATTCCTAGACATTCCTTGTATAGAAAGGATCCTCCATCATCTTCCACCTAACTCTTAGTATTACTATGTTTGCTCTCTCAAGGTTGTATTCATATTTTCTATGACCCCCATCATTTATGGATCTGACCGACTCTGACATCTCTATTCATGACGATCTCATCCACGCAACGTTGGTGGTCGAATGGACATATGGTAACTCCTCTCTTGCCACGTTGGTGGATGACTGGGCACATGATGGGGCCATTGCTCATGCCAAACTGGCAAATGGTTGGACAAATGGGGGGACCACAAACCTTGCCAAGGAGTCAAACACCCTCCCTACAACTTCACTGCCACATGGACTACATGTGCCTACTTTGTCGCATGATATTCCACACTTGGGAAATAATCAACGTCCTCGCCACCCCACCCATGCTATAAAAATAAAAGAACCGACTCCTAATCTGACTTTCGAATTTGATGATCTCTCTGATAGAATTACCAGCCTGCAAAATCGCTTATTAGTAGGAAAATGGAATTTTTCTTTTGAGATGGATGATTCAACCATGAGAGTTTGGTTGCATTCTAAATGGCATGTTCTTCTAGATTACATGCCTATGGTGGTCAGACTGCTAAATGGATGGTATAGATTTCACTTCTTATGCCAAGAAGACCTAGAGAAGATTCGGGCCATTCCTTGGGTAAATGGTTGCAGCTTCCTTGCTTTGTACTCCTGGTACATCGAGTTTAACCCTTTAAGAGAAACACCATAGAATAATCTAATCTGGGTTAAATTACTAGGGCTCCCCATAGAATTTTGGTTGCCGAAGACTCTACAAGACATCGGGGACGCCATTGGTAAATTTGTATATGTGGATCCCCGCTGTCTGGGGGCTCCTGACAAGCGAGTTGCTTGGATCCTCATTGAAAAAAATTACAGGGGTGGATTTCCAGACCACATCTCTATATGCTGGAATGATTCTATGCTTACCCAATGTCTGGACTATTGGGGTGTACCCTTCCATTGCTTGAATTGTCACCGGACTAGTCACCTGCTGGCACACTGCCCTCGTCGATGGAGCACACACCCAACATATTCAAATAGGCCATGACAAAACATATGGAAAAGGAATATCTTCCAGAGTTCTGGCTGCTCATCACACAGTCGCTCAGAGACTCCCTCCTGTGGGAAAAGTCCTCCACATCACTTAGTTAATCTGACCCACTCCCCTCTTGGAATCTCCAATCATCACTCTATGAAAAATCAATCTAAATCCACCCATATTATCACTTCATCCTCCCCTCCATTGGATGATGTGGACCTACACGTTGCCACCTCCCTTATAGAACAATCTATCCCCTATCTCGATTTTCCATCCCCCCCACCAAATGCTCCACCTCAGCCTACCATAAATGACCCCCTATCAGATACACATATTTTCTATGTCCGGGCTATATCCCCACCCCATACTGCTCCTACAAACTCGACCTCATACAAGCCAAATCTCTCCACCCCAATGACATCAACCACAAATTCAGTGGATAACGATTTAGAATTCCTACTGCAGAAAAAAACCTTGGACCTTCGACCCCTTACTATCCACAAACCTTCGAATCCCACATCTCCATATATTAGCCCAACATCCACTGGAAATATTACAGTCAGGAAAAAAAGCCTAGGGACAGTAAACATTCCCGTGGGCATCTCTGTAATCCTATTGTCCCCTGCCAACTAGATGCACCCTCCCTCATCGACATCCCCATTGCTGAATCTTCTTCTCGAGCCCTTGGAGCATGGCAGCCTGCCAAATGGCCCAAATGACTTTTATTCTTTCCTTGAATATGCAGGGGCTTGGGGCGGCCCCCAAATTTCTGGCCCTGAAGGAATTATTCACTACATACCACCCATTCATTATTCTTCTTCAAGAAACAATGCACCCTGCTATCCACTCGATTGGATACTTTCGTCGAATGTTTTTGACTTGGCACATGGCCGCCATAGATGCTTTTGGGCTCTCTGGGGGACAGATTTCCATCTGGGACCCTAACCATGTCCGACTTTTGGCATTCACATGTTTTGCCAACATTTTTCTTGCTGGAAACATTCGCGGCTTTTTGGGACATATCCATATTCTCAATATCTATGCTCCTTTTCGAGATAGAGAACATTTCTAGCTTCGATTGGTGGATTCGGACCTCCTGCATCTGCCATCTCTCATTCTGGCTGGGGACTTAAATTGTACTATTGGGGACCATGAATACTGGGGACACAAATGCCGCAGAGATCCCATGGCAGACTCTCTAAAATCCATCATCTTGGATCACAATCTGGTTGATATCAGCCCATCGAACATTGCCCCCACATGGGATAATGGCAGATCATGGAACTCATATATTGCAAAAAGATTGGACAGGTTTCTCATACATGATATGCTTATTGAAAGACTCAGATTGGTATCATCCGAAATTATTAGCAGGTATATTTCAGACCGCCACCCTATCATTCTCCATTGGCGACAACAAGACAACATGAGTGGACTTCCCTTCAAATTTAACAGAATCTGGTTAGAAGATTCTTCCTATTCTGAACTCGTAAAAAATACTTGGCTCTCTGTGGCAAACAACTCCTCATCACATATGGGATTGTTCTTAGACAAACTTAAATCTCTTCAACTTGCTACCAAAAAGTGGGAACGGGAAAAAAATTCATCTCAGAAGAGAACTTAGCGATATTGAATGGGAGTTGGACTCTATTAGCCTCTCTATGTCTGCCCATATTCTCCATCCGAACACCAAATCTAGAATTCAATTCCTTGAAAAAAGAAGAACACAAATCCTGCTAATAAAGGAGACAACATGGAAGCTAAAAATCCGTGTCACATGGCTGAAGGAGGGGGACAGAAACACAAATTTTTTTCATAGATATGAAAATTATCGTCGTAAAAAAAACTCCATATGGGGGATTTTTGACTCGGATAATACAAAATTTCAAATGCAAGACGAGATAAGCCTGGTTTCTCTGTCATTCTTCAAATTGATCTTTTCCCAGACTCCATCGGGAGGCCCGGAAGATTTATTATGGGGGGTACCACGCTACCCATTGATGTTCGGTGAAGAAGCTAATAGAGAACTCTACAAGCCAGTCACTTCTGAAGAAATTTATGGGGTCATTCTATCTTTCCAGGGTGATAAAACTCTGGGACCTAACGGTTGGACTCTGGAAATATTTTCTCACTTCTTTGATCTGTTTAAGTCTAACCTGGTTAACCTTATTGAAGAATCTCGAAATCTGGGTTCTCTCCACCCTCATCTAAACTCCACATACATCGACCTTATCCCTAAATAGGAAACCCAACACACATTCTCTAATTTCTAGCCCATATCGCTCTGCAACCTAGCCTACAAAATTATATCCAAATCCATTGCAAATCTCCTAAAGCCAATTCTGTCCAAATTCATCTCTCCACAACAATATGGCTTTCTCAAACACAGGAAAATTCATGATGTTGTTGCTACAACACAGGAATGTTTATATTCCATCCAGTCAAAACACCTTGATGTTGCTATTATGAAAGTTGATCTTAAAAAAGCATTTGATTGTCTAGACTGGGGTTTCCTGAGACTAGTTCTCCACAAGATTGGTATTCAAGTACCGGCTATAAACTAGATCATGACTTGTGTCACCTCTGTCCATTTTGCAGTTATTATCAACGGATACCCAACTTCATTCTTTAGAGCTGGTAGGGGTCTCAGGAAGGGTTGTTCATTATTGCCTCTTTTATTCATACTAGCATTGGATGGACTTAGCATGCATATATCTGACGCAGTGACCATGGGCCTCTTCTCTCCTCTGAAGGTTGGAAGAAACATCCAGATATCTCATTGTTTTTTGGTGGATGATGTGCTCATCATGGGGCTTCTTAACAGGTTTGCTTGGCTGCATTTATTTCAAATTTTTTATAGATTTTGAAATGCTTCGGGTCTCAAAATGAATCAAACCAAATCAGCTATAATGTATGCTTTGGAAAATTATGAGACCATTGCATATATTGCTAACTTATTTGGTATTTATTCTGATTGCTTTTCATCTGGTGTTAAATATCCTGGTTTTCACTTAAAACCCTGTAAGTTCAAAAATATGGACTGGCAATGGCTAGTTGACAGATACTTCCTGAAAATTTCTAGTTGGGAAAATAAATGCCTTTCTATGTGATCTGATAATCACCCAATGAGTGACCTCAGTTAAGAATTATTAATTGGAGGTGTTACAAACTCATATGTTGGTGTGGGTGTCTATCTTATTTAAGCAACGGATCGATCAGATTGCAAATACAGAGACACTTAAAAATGGAAAACAGCAGAGAAATACAGTAAGTAAATACAATAACACAAGAAATTAATAAGGAGTTCACCCTATCCTCCAGGGCTACATCTCCAGTCCAGCTTCAGTGGTGGCCTTCTTTTTATTATGTCTTGAAGCAGAGAATTACAAGGAAGAAGCTCAATATAAGTCTCCTAAAACAGATTGGCTTGGTAGGGTGGTTCTTTGATCCCCAAACCACTAGAGTACATGGACTCTCTTCCTTACCAGCTCTTTGACCTATCTAGTCTAACAGATCCTCTCAGGGATGGCTTGAATCTCTCAAGCTCTCTGGTGCTCGATGCTGCCTTTGGTCAGCTCGGCCTTCTGCCTTCCTTCAACTTTTTGCCTTACTGGTTCTTCTCTTCTCTGTCTTCTGTCTTCGGTGTTCCTCTTCGGGTTCCTGACTCCTGCCCTCTGTCTGGTTTGTACATGGCTTTAAAGCCATTCGAGCTCATGGCAGTTCAATTCCTCTTCCACCTTCATTGGATCACTTGCTTGCAGTTGTGCTTGGAGTTCCCTGTTCTTGACGTCATCATGAGGCTCACAGGGAGTGGCCACTTGTCCTCCTACAAACTGCGCCATCCTGCTTCATCAGTTCAATTCTTCGGTTACATCATGGAATGAGTCTTCCGCCACCTTGGCGGTCAAAGCGGACCTCAAGTTCTTGTAAATCACGGCTTAACCCTCTATCAATTCCATCTTCTCCATTGGGCGCGATCTTAGTCGTTAGATATGGAGCCCCCAAATCTGACGCCATTCACTCATCCCACGCAGTTGACTAGCTCAACCATTAGTGCACAATGAGTAGTAGTTTTCTCTCTCCTCCACTTGCCACGTGTCAGGAACTGAGTGGAATCACTCCTTTTTCATCAAAACTGCTTACCGCCCATGGATGCCCTCAATCAATACCGTCGGTTTTGGAGCGGGTCCCGCCTTTAGCGCTTAGCCTTTTGTCCCACAGCTTTCCCTGCTCCCACACGACCGAGTGCTCGGGGCTTCTCCATTTTGAGGTTTTTCGCCCAGCGTAAGCGCTAATCGCGCATAAAAAACTCCCTCTGTTTCCTAATCCGGGCTAATTTAGCCTCCCCGCGCAGTCTCCATGGGCCTCGATCAGTGCGCTTTGACCAAGGTCCTCGTCGTTCCACGCTGGCTGCCACTGCCACTGGTTTAGTGGTGTTTTTTATCGTTGCTTTTAAATTCTTTGAAGTCTATCCCGACCTGGTACAGCCATGGCTCTATTAATTATTCTTTATGGATCCAATTCGGATCACGGCCTTCCCACTGAAAAGCTTTTGGACCACCAAAAGTTGGTTTTCTTTCAAGCATTGACTAAGTGAGGGTACTGCTGTCTCACTTGTCCAATCTCAATCCACTTTGCACTGCTCGGCTTTGAACCTTTGAGTCCAATTCTGAGGTACTCAACATCTCCTCTGCACATTGTCCTCACCTTCCTGTCCAAGACTATGTCTTCCTGCAATTCATTCAGATATTCAGGTAGCAGGTCATCAATAGAAGGCAATTGACTTTGCTCTTCAAGATCCTCAATCATTGAAGGTTCAAACAATCTCAAGCAATCTGCATTTACGACTGAGTAGATGTGCATGTAAGCTGGTAGATCAAGGTGAAAAGCATTTTCACCAATCTTCTCAAGTATCTTAAAAGGTCAATACCTGATAGGCTTTAGCTTTTTACCTTCACCTTGCATCATGTCCTTCCTGATATACAGCCAGACCTGGTCACCAACTTGGAAACTATGCTCCATCCGATGCTTGTCATGCCTTGCCTTGTATTTGGATTGGCTCTTTCCTAGTTGTTCCTGTAGTGCCTGGTGGATCTCCTGGATCTGTTCAATATTCATCCCAAAGCTTAGGATGTTTGCTGCAATATCCTCTAAGTAGCTGGATCACTGTCCTGTTAACTACTTCTGTCTGGCCATTGGTTTGTGGATGAAAAGTTGTGCTTTTTCAGTTGGGTGTCCATCATCTCCCACAGACTTGACCAAAACCTCCCCACAAATCAAGTGTCTCAATCAAATACAATGGAAGTGGGCAATCCAAAATGAACCCATACATGTTCAAAGGACAGTTTTGCAGTTTGTTCAACTGTAATCTACTTATTACAAGGTATCAAAATACACATTTTGTTGAACCTATCCACAACCACATACAGATAATCATGAGCTTTCCTAGATTTAGGCAGTCCTCCAACAAAATCCATGGAAACACTTTCCCAAGGGTGAGAAGGAACTGGTAATGGAGTGTACAAGCCTAGTTTTCTATTGCTGGGCTTGCTTTTAGCACACATAGTACACCCTCTTACATATTTAGAAACTGTCTCACTCATTTTTGGCTAATAACAAAATCTTTGCAGTTGTGCAACAGTTTTACTTACCCCAAAGTGACCTGATATCGGAGAAGTGTGTGCCTCTCTAACTATCTTTACTCTCTCAGTTTGTGGAATGCAAAGTTTCCCACAATGATACAAAATTCAGTCCTTCACATGATAATCCAATTCTTCTACCTTTTTGCCTTGACTCAAAGTTGCATATACATCTTTAAAATCTATATCTTGAGCATATTGTTCAATGTAGCTTTCATGTAGTACATAATTATGCTTAAGTATAGTAGATGCATTTATAATGGGTCTAGATAACATGTCTACAACTTTGTTATGTATGCCCTTTTTATATCTGATGACTAAATGAAACTGTTGTAGAAAAACCATCCACCTGTAATGTCTTGATTGCTGCAACTTAGTTTGGGAGTGTAGATATTGAAGTGGTTGATGATCAGTATGTATTACTGTCTTTTTTCCCATTAAGTAATGTTTCCACTTTTTCACACTCTGAACTAATGCATACAATTCTTTATCATATGTAGAATAGTTAACTACTGCATGATTAAAAGTCTCAGAATGATAACATATGGGTTTATCATGCTGCGTCAACACTACTCCCATGGCATAGCCATTGGCATCTGTTTGGATCTGAAATGATCTTTGTAGATTAGGCAGTGCTAGTACAGGTGTTGTACTAATCTTTTCTTTCAAGGTTTCGAAGGCTTTCTAATGTTTGACTCCCCACTGAAACACCTTGTTCAATCCTGTCAAAACATGTAAGGGAGTTGCAATTGAGGAAAAGTTAGAGATGAACTTCCTCCAATATTGTGCTGCTCCCAAGAAGCTTCTCACTTCTGTAGTAGACTTGGGTTTGGGCCAGTTTACAATGACTACAACTTTAGAGGGATCTATTTTCAATTCACCACCCCCTACTATATGACCCAAATAATTTAGAGATGTTTTTCCAAATTCACATTTTGAGAGCTTAACATAAAGTTTTTCTCTTTTTAAAACATCTAATGTTTGCTTAATATGCTTTAAGTGTTCTTCCCACATTTTACTAAAAATCAGAATGTCATCTAGATATGCAATAACAAAATCATCAAGAAAAGGCCTAAGTACATCATTCATTAATATCATGAAAGTAGCAGAAGCATTGGTCAAGCCAAAAGGCATAACCAGCCACTCATACAATCCCTGCTTTGTTTTGAAAGCAGTCTTCCATGCATCTTGCTTTGCAACTCTAACCTGATGGTATCCACTGTGCAAATCTAGCTTGGTGAAATAAACAGTTTCCTTCAATTGATCTAAAAGATCATCTATGAGAGGAAGGGGATAACTATTTTTGATTGTTATCTTATTCAGTGCTCAGTAGTCAATGTACACTCTCCACGAGCCATCTTTCTTTCTCACCAAAATGATTGGTGACCCACATGGTGATGTGCTAGGCCTGATAAACCCCTTCTCGAGCAACTCCTGCACCTACTTCTTGATTTCAGCATTCTCTAAAGCAGACAACCTGTACATTCCAATATTAGGCAATGGAACATCTTGTTGCAAAATAATATCATGTACTATTTCCTTTTTGGGTGGTAGCCCTTTAGGTTCTTGAAACAAAACATCATACTCTGAAACAATCTTTTCTATATCAGCTTGCTGCTTAGCATTACAGCCCTCAAACACATTGGTTTTATCAGGTTTATTTTCTTTTACAACCATTAGTAAGAATTGTTTGCATGAATTTATTATTCTTTTCATCTGCCCTGAATTTATGAGAGTATAATTATTCTTGAGCTTATGAGCTCTTACAAAGTATTCGATTCCATCTTTAACAAGTAGATACTTGTTCTCAACTCTATAGAAAATAGCCTTTCTATCATACAATTAAGGACTCCCTAAAACAATTCCACATATATCCAAAGGAATTATGTCTAACTCAACCTCATCTACAAATGCTGACCCAAAAGAAAACTTGAGTTTGCACTGTCTAGTCACTTGTAGTTGTGTTTTATCATTCAACCATCCTAATGGGTATGGTTGCTTGTGAGGTGTAGTTGCTAATCCTAATTTCTTTACAATTGCTTCAGACATCAAATTTACTTGTGAGCCACTATCAAACAAAGTATCAGTCTTTTGATGTTTGGAAATAACTCGAATATGGAAAAGCTCATGTCTTTTTCTCTCATGTTCTTCATTAATAATAGTTTGAGCAGAATTACTAGTAGATGCCTCAGAATTCTTACATTTTATACCTGTGGCTGCAATGATTGTTTCATCTCCCAAGTCTGACCCCAAATCTTTCTGAATAGCTACAACACTCTTCTTCTTCTTTCCCTCAGACTTCTTAGGTCTTAGCTCTAGATGCAGAATCCAATAGTGCTCATCATCGTGCCCATCCTTGTTACAGTTAGTGCATGAAGCTTTGCCTTTCTGTGTAGTGTTAGCTTTCCTTGCTTTCCACTTCTGCTTTCTTTTCTCCTTGCTCTTGTTTGCAGTGGGTTGGGATGGTCCCCAACTTTTGGATTTCCATTCTTTCCTCTAGCTTCTAGATGAGTAGCTTGTATAGATACCTAATCTATACTAGTGGGATTAAACATGAGGATGGTATGCCTCATGCAGCTATGTAGACCACCAATGTACTTCAAAAGAATCTCTGGTGAGTCTAATGAGATCCCTAGAATCAATGCTCTCTTTCTAAATTCTTGAGTGTACCCCTGCACACTTTGCCCTTTCAATTGCCGAAGAGTTTACCAACTCATCATGGCTTGTTGCATGTAGGCCAATGGATAGAACTTATTCTTGATTGTAGAAACAAAGTCACTCCAAACAGAGATAGTCTTACCATGTCTTTTCATATCAGCTTGGGTTTTTCCTTCCCACTAAACCAAGGCAGTGCCTCCTAGGCGTAGGCTTGCCAACTGAATTTTGCTCTTGTCTGAATCAATGTTCTGTACTCTGCAATACACATCAATTTATCTAATCCAATGGTCCAACTTTTCAACATTTAACTCTCCATCATATATAGGCAAGTCAAATTTAACATCTAGCTTGATCAAAGATGCTTTCTTATTATGCACAGGGCTATTAGGAGGTGTGAGAAAGTTTTCCTCTTTCCTTTTTCCTTTTGAGTGGTCATGGTTATGAGATTCTTCTTCTTCTTTATCTTGTTTAGAACCTAATGAATCTTCATCCTTATGCTTTCTAAAGTCCCTATACATTTCTTCTACCATAGACTTTATAGCTAGGAAACTCTCTATGAATTGAGGGTCTGGCCCCACAGAACCTTCCTCTGACATTGTCTTTTAAGGATAGACTCTCCCAATCTCAGGATTAGTTTCGACCAACTCTCCTTCTCCTAATTTGAGCTTTGATCTAGTGAGCATTCAACAGCTAAACCAACACAATCTTGTCTAACCTTATAGCCTAAAGCTCTGATACCACTTGATCTGATAATCACCCAATGAGTGACCTCAGTTAAGAATTATTAATTGGAGGTATTATAGACTCATATGCCGGTGTGGGTGTTTATGTTATTTAAGCAATGGATCGATCAGATTGCAAATACATAGAGACTTAAAAATGGAAAACAACAGAGAAATACAGTAAGCAAATACAAGAACACAAGAAATTAATAAGGAGTTCAACCTATCCTCCAGGGCTACATCTTCGGTCCAACTTCAGTGGTGGCCTTCTTTTTATTGTGTCTTGAAGCAGAGAATTACAAGGAAGGAGCTCAATATGAGTCTCTTGAAACAGATTGGCTTGGCAGGGTGGTTTTTGGATTCCCCAAACCACTGAAGTACACAGACTCTCTTCCTTACCAGCTCTTTGACCTATCTGGTCTGACAGATCCTCTCAGGGATGGCTTGAATCTCTCAAGCTCTCTGGTGCTCGATGCTACCTTTGGTTAGCTCAGCCCTCTGCCTTCCTTTTGTTTTTTGCCTTATTGGTTCTTCTCTTCTCTATCTTCTGTCTTCGGTGTTCCTCTTCGGGTTCTTGAGTCCTACCCTCTGTCTGGTCTATACATGGCTTTAAAGCCATTTGAGCTCATGGTGGTTCGGTTCCTCTTCCACCTTCGTTGGATCGCCTACTTACAGTTGCACTTGGAATTCCCAGTTCTCGGCGTCATCAACAGGCTCACAGGGAGTGGCCACTTGTCCTCCTGCAAAATGCGCCAGCCTGCTTCGTCGGTTCAATTCTTCGGTTACATCGTGGAATGAGTCTTTCGCCACCTTGGTGGTCAAAGCGGACCTCAAGTTCTTCTAAATTGCGGCTTAACCCTCCGCCAATTCTATCTTCTCCATCGGGCACGATCTCAGCCGTTAGATCTGGAGCCCCTAGATCTAATGCCATTTGCTCGTCCCGTGTGATTGATTAGCTCGACCGTTAGTGCGCGATGAGCAGCAATTTTCTCTCTCCTCCACTTGCCACGTGTCGGGCGCTGAGTGGAATCACTCCTTTTTCATCAAAACTGCTTACCGCCCATGGATGCCCCCGATCAATATCGCTGGTTTTGGAGTGGGTCTCGCCTTTAGCGCTTAGCCTTTTGTCCCACGGTTTTCCCAGCTCCCACGCGACCGAGTGCTCGAGGTTTCTCCATTTTGAGGTTTTTTGCCCAATGATGCGCGATTAGCACTAATCACGCATCAAAAACTCCCTCTGTTTCCCGATCCGGGCCTCCCAGGGGCTAATTTCGCCTCCCCATGCAGTCTTCATGGGCCTCGGTTAGCGTTCTTTGACGGAGGTCCTCGTCGTTCCATGACGGCTGCCACTGCCACTGGTTTAGAGGTGTTTTTGATCGCTATTTTTAAATTCTTTGAAGTCTGTCCTGACCTGGTACAGTCGTGGCTCTGTTAATCATTCTTTATGGATCCAATTCAAATCACTATGCAAGGACGCTTTACTCTGGTCCAAGCAGTGACAACACAACTCAGTGTACATTGGGCGCACTTGTTCCAACTTCCTACTACCATCATCAATAAATTTGATGGAATCACAACAAATTTTATTTGGTCCGAAATGAAGCAGCGGAAGAAGTATCATTTATCAAAGTTGCAGTACATTACACTTCCAAAGAAAATGGATGGATGGGGCATCCTCGATCTCTGTCATTTTGGAGAAGCTCTCCTTCTTAAATCCATATGGTGCAAGATTTTTGGAAACTGTATCTGGAGCCATATCATAAAAAAAAATACCCGAGGAACATAGAATTTAAATTCTGGATGCGAAATGGCCATATCGGCAAAGCTGCTGGCTCTGCTATCTAGCGCAGTTTCACAAAAATTGAAAACACTTTTACTAAAAATCTGGCTTGGAAACTTGGCACTGGCATCATATAATTATAGGTCATGACCACATTCAAGGTCTATTAGACATCGATCCCCTCCCAGACCACATCATAGAAACAATCCATCGAAATGGAACCTTCTTCTGGCACCAAGATATTTCTGCTTGGGAAAACGATTGCCCAGTCTGGAAAAATGTAGCTCAATTAAATCTTTCGGTCTCTATTGCAGAAGAATGGAAGCACATCTGCATACAAATGAGACTGGTTGGTCTCCACAGAGAAGCAACAGATGACTCAATTACTTGGAATGGTAAATTGTCGGAAAATAATATTGTGGTTGCTGATGCATACTATCAATTGTGCTTTCTGCAAACATATCACCTGGGGGATGGATGGTTCTCTAAATTTTGGAGCCCACTTCTTCCCATAAAAATCACAATCTTTCTCTAGCTTGTTTGGAAGAATAAGAACTTGACCTGGGAAAACCTCCAAAAGAGGAACTGGTCTAGCCCAGGTTTCTATGTACTATGTGGAAATGTTGTTGAGGATAATAATCATCTCTTCAAAACATGTAATGCGGTCTCCATTCTATGGAAACATTTGGAGCACAAAATTGGCCACTTGGGGTCGTTCATTTGTGATATTGAGCTTTCGTTGACACAGTGGAGCAACCAAGCTAGCCCGCGAAGACTCATCCCTGCCATTTTCATTTGGGAAATATGGAAATGGTGCAACGACATTATCTTCAACAACCATAGGGACCTGGATTCGATTGTGCTAACAATAATTCTTCAAAAGTCAGAATCTGTATTACAATCCACCCCAAAACAATATCCCACTCATCCATTCGAAATTCTAGAGATGGTATATCTGACTGGCTACTTCTATGGGGCTTCACAGGATCACAAATGTGGATGCGGATTCATCATCCATATACATTCTGAGTTACCATACCATGTTCACTGGGGAGCCAGATTTGGAACCAACACAAAGGCGGAAATTATGGCACTGTGGGGACTTCTATGGTTCACTAAATTTCTGGACATACAAAACATACATATTTTGGGTGACTCCAAGACTGTCATTGATTATGTTGGTTCACAACGAATATCCATAAATCCTCTCTTCAAGGTTCGCTAAAGCAGATCAAGAAAATCTGGAGTTCCCTCAATCATCGCTCAATACAGAACATAAGCGGGAACTTAGATTCTAAGGGAGACAGATTATCAAAACTTGGTTTGAATATGGAGCTTGATGGTTTTCATGTGATCATTAAAATGCAGGAGATATGGCATGAAGCTGGGATATTCCCAATTCCTGGATAATATTTGGGTTAATCCTTTGTTGCTCCTAAAATTTCCCTTTTTTTGAAGATTGGATGATGAATAGTTTACATATTATTTCCTTTTGATGAATTCTGCAGGAACACCTGAAGCTCAATAGGTTATATCAGCATTATTTTTTGTATGATGATAGAAAATCTATATTGTATGATGATAGAAAAATCTATTTGCAGTCTTGGTATTTGAAGACTTGTTATGAACTACTCCATGAATGAATATATAACTGCTTTTTTCATCAGAAAAAAAGAATTCCTTTAATCCTCCACAGTGAAATCTCACCCGACCACTTTCGTTATGCAGCCAAAACCACGCGCTTTTACACTAACTCTAGTGTTCGTAGCAACTGTGTGCTTTGCATCCTCAACAACTACAATCCCATTCACCCCTCTGACATACCCTTCGTTTCGACAGACCATGCCATTAGCCTAGCTGTAGGAGTAGTGTGGAAGATATTGTCAAAGACCCTGGGATGGATGGGCGATGTTTTGAAACTTGTCATGGTTGACGTATAGGCCTTGATACACACTATCAATCCTATGGATGGCACCGTTGAGCTAGAAAATATCTCTGAAATCATTTTTTTGATGATTTTCTTGAAGAATCTCATTTCTGAAGGCGTCGATAAACTATTCAGGTGTTCCTTTTGATGAATTCTGCAGGAACACCTGAAGTTTATAAACAAAAAAAAAGTTCATACATACCATGCGTGTGTGTAGTGGGTGTGGTTCTGAGTATTTTGATGTGTATAAGCCCAGTAACTTAAAAACATTTACAGAAGCAAGTTTATGCATTACTAGGGTATTATGGATTTAGTTTATCAAAATATATATGCCTAAATTCAACAACTGTCGTTGAATGTTCCAAATCTAAAATCAATCACAATCAGAGTCGTAAATTGTGTGGTGTCGAGAATAATATACATAGTGATGGGTTGTTGTAATGGGGAGGAGGCAATATGATCCCAAAAAATCATAGAGATGATTAAAGAGAGGCCCTTTGGTCTCACAAAGTTTGAAACCAAGTTCTATGATACCAAATTTAATGCCCTATTTTTTACAAATAACCAAAAATTTAACTAATACCAAAATTTAATGTCCATTTTTATATTTAACCAAAAATTTAACTTATACCAAAATTTGATTGAAGATAGTTACTTAGAAACCTCATTTGGAGTCGATTCTAGCTGTCGTTGCTCCCAATATGCTCTTGCTACCAAACCAACTGTTTCCTCCCAACCTATCTAGGATCAGCCTATCCAGTTCTCAGATCCAGAAAACTTCGAAATAAAGATCTTTTGGCCCCATGCCCAACGCTCCAAGAACAATTTCTCAAATCTCCAAGTCATGGCTCTCTTCGAATTTCCTCCTCTGTCTTTGCTTCCCACACCGTAAAGAAATAATCACCCCCTTCTATGCCATATTCGTCCTCCTTATATTCCCAAAACCCACCGTCTCCCAACCCTCCACCGTCTCAACATCTTGTATTTTATTATAATATAGTTTCCCTACTATGTCGGTCACCTGCCATCTAGAATAGCCTTTAATGATTTTTTTAAAAGTGGTCACACTTTTATAAACGTCGTGAATTGATGGTCATAAGTTTAACATTTATTTAGTTCATGAGACAACGAAGTTTAAAAATTTCAATTTTCATTAAAATACTTAATACTATTTATTGAATTTACACTTTTATTAAAGTTTATTAATTTAATTCATATCTTATAAATTTATATTTATAATTAATTATTGAAGTTGTTTGGGTTTTAATAAAAGAAATGTTAATGTTCGGCCTGGAGTATGCCGTAAAACTGCTTCTGCTTGGCTAAGAGCTCGTCTTCCTCGGACGTAAGGAAACAGGTTAACGACCCAAGACCCAGAGGCATTTGGCAGGAGTGAGAGCCTGCTCCCGATTACGGACCACCAGCAGGGTTATGCCAGGTGGCGTGGTTTTTATATTTAACAGTGATGAGTCAAACCCAGCATTCGCGGATAGCAGCCAGAGATGGCTGTCCTCACTGTTGGTTTGACACCTGAGTTGATAGGTTTTACCACCTTCGGAAGAATAAAAGAAATGTTAATGTCGTATGCCCTTTTGAACATATATATTCAGTTCCTTTTTAGTTTATATAATATATATTTATATTATATTTATTTTTAGTTTATATATATAGAGAGAATTCCCTTTTATTTTGTATAATCCATCATATTTACTTAGTATGTCAATAATTAATTTATTACTTTATAATTGGACATTTTTCATAATTAGTTAGTATGTATACTAGTATAGTGCATGTGATGTATGCATATGTAGCTATCATATACATACTTCATATGTTGTTATCATATGCATGCCTCGTACGCATGCTAATATTCCTATGCTTAATGTAATTTGAGATAGATCATTACACGTTCCTCCTTCCCACCAGAGTAGGGGTTCTTCCACGGGTGTCCTTGCGCCACCTTATTATGCACAGTGACAAACCCCTATCCAATCGCTACAACCCTCATGGAGGGGACTGCCTCAACACTAGTCTGCGACATATACTTGAAAATACTTCCCAAAAGCAGTATCAAGATTAACTAACTTGTTGAGCTATAGTGCACAATAAAAACCATTCTTGTGAGTGGAGGGGACCCTCCCTTGTCTAGAGCACCTGATGTAACTTAACCACCCCCCATGGATGAAATCTCCAATTCTCATCCTGCCATCCCAGGTTCTCTTGATGTAGTCTCCTCTTCCATAGTTGTGTCATCTTACTATTGTTGGCAACTTGGACACTTCCTCTCGATATCTCCTCAGCTTTTCTCATCCTTATTTCAGCTCCCTCTGTGATTCTCATTATATCCATTTGTCTTTGTGCCACCCTTGTGTTGTTCCTCTCCCTTCAATCATGAACTATCCTCATCTCCTTTGATCTTTTCCACTCCAGTATCTCCTCTCAACAACTCCTATGTTACTTATCCATCCCTTGGGTGGTATTTTATAACACTTCATGTCCCCCGCTTTCTGTCTTGGTCAATTATGACATTGATTTATCTATTATGATTTATCAATCTGAACCACTATATCTCTACATAGGCATGGTTTAAAATCTTCTTTCAATTCAACTTGATACGATGGTTGTGACACATGTTATCTTTCTTGTCCCAACTAGTTTAAACTTATTTTATTCCTTTCACCTCAGTATTATCCTCATTTAGTTCCATCACCCTGATAATCCATGGTTCAAATTGACAACTCGCGTGCTCCCTCCTGCTGCCCAAATCAGATTTGGAAGCTAGCCCAGTTGTTTTCTCTCACTTCAGCTGGGATTATCATACTAGGGATAGTGATTTACACGTAGTTCTCATGATGTGGCTCTGACCTACACCTGAACTTCTGAGCTCCCACATGCTAGAGTATGTCGTCACTAATGCATCCGAACTCTAACGATATGATTCCCAATGCCATTTTTAAGTTCTTCACACAATGTTTCTTTGGTGGTCCTACCCCCAACATTGTGTGCTATCTATCTTAAGGATATCCTTATGTTGAATCATCTCCACCTCATACTTCTAACCCCCAACACGTAGGGTTAAACTACTCTACATCTTCTTAAAGGTTCATATTAATGATTTAAATACAATCGATTATCAACTAATGTAAGCTTACTCTTAGATTATACACACCAGACTTTTATTTATATACATAGGGGTAATACCCCTTTCCATCAATCCCTATTTGAGTTGGTCAAAGGTGGCACAAATTTTGATCTTTCTCACCTTCTCCTTAAGAAAGTGCGTGAAGCTCACCCATCCATGTTCATTCAGGATTTTGGTAACCTTTGTTAACTTTGTAATCATTCTGAAGAACATATTTTGATATTCATGTAGCAAGTCTACAACCTTCTCGACTATCTCATCATCCCAATAATCCCTAATGGCATCCATTTTGGGAATATCTTCTGTCTCGATTTTCACCTTTCAAGTCTTGATAGGCTATGTGTACTCGTCACACTATAGCGATGGTATATCTAGTAAACATTCCCCTTTAACCTCCATAATTTGAATCTTCTAGGGATCGTCCTCATCTTCTCCTTGTTCTACCATATTATAACATTCCAAGAACTCCTACACTTGCTGCAAATGTTTATCATACAAAACAAAGTGGTTCACTCCTAGTACTGTCGATTCCCTAGTTGAGAAAATATTTTGTCGCAACACCTTCAATGCCTCATCAAGCACTGTTTCCTTTTCTTCAAAGATAAACATGGCCCTAAAAATTTGTGACATCTCATTTCAGTCCTACATTCCTCTACACACTTCTAGCTCAATGTACCAATTAGCAGGAATGGTTTCCAACATGTGTATGAATCGATGCACCCACTCCTGTTGTGACACCCATCTTTTTGTCCACATTGTGACACATCGATTCTGGTGCATTCTAGGGCATTCCATGCTTGAGTACTTTTCCCCATGGACCCCATAATTGGTCTCAAATATGATCCTTATCAGTTGATTACATAATGGCCATCCTGCTACTTATTCTTTATGCACAAACCACCATCTGGTTGGAGTTGCATGCAATGAAACATCCAATGTGGGAATCCTTTTTTGCTTTAGTGTTTGGTCTTCAAACTCTACACAAAAATATCTACCTCAAACATTCTATCAAACCAAGGTGGAATATGCACCTCAGTCCCTATCCAGCACACCATTCTAGTGATGTGCATGCACCTCCATGTACTAACTTCATGCAACTGGTTCTTCCAATTCTCTAGTGCTTCCTCTGAATCAAAGGCGCAGCACACAATTATGCACTGAATCTACACTCCTTCCATTGTGGGGTTCATGTAAGCCTCTCATTGAGCCGAGACATTATAAATCTTGTCTAGCTCCTCCCATCTAGGCTTTTCTTGAATTAAATTGATATATCAATCTTCTTCACGCATTGCTAACAATGCTATCACTCTGACATCTCCACCTTCAAAGATCATTTGTCTTTTATTTCGAATAATGATTACCTGATTGTCAAATTCCCAGTTCAGCCCAAATAGAGAAGTGTAGGGATCAATGTCATCCACGATCTTGATGAATTACAAATTATTAGTGCTTAACACCCCGTTATTGTCAATGAGCACTCTTGTTAGTCATCCAATAGGAAATATATGATGTTGTTTCGCCAACCTAAGCTTAATACGAGACCAAGTCAACTTTGGCTACCCCATCATCTCCCAAGTTCTCTTCGATAAAATATTTACATATGACCTAGGTCCAATATGATGTTGCCCATATCGTACTCCCCATTATATGTGCCAAATCATAACTCCTTGCTTATTCTTTTGTCGTGAGCCACCTAGTCCTCTGCGCACAACAAAACCCACACAATGGTCACCACAGGTCTGTTGGCAGATTTCTCAACCAACTTTCTAAAATTTTCCAGAGCTTGGGTGTCCTTTACTAACTCTAAACATCGTTGCAACATGTTTTGAAATGGATCGACTATTGTTACCTGGTCTCTCCCTGTAGTATCATGATATATAGTTGGCATGGTTGCTTCGTAAATTCCCTCCAACTTGTCCCATTCCGTAGAAACCATCTCCCTCCGTGCCTCCTTATGTGTTTCCCTTTCCTGAGCATGGTCGAACTTAGGAGGGGGTTCAAGTGCTCTCCTCATCAATTGTAGTTTTGATGTGCTAGGATTTGCAACATCTACCCCTATCCTAACACCTCATCAATTCATCACACCAACTTGCTATTGGGTTTTATAGATTTCAATAACTATCATCTGCACATTAACACCCTTCTTCTCTTGTCACTTCACAATCAGCTGAGGACAATTCTCTATTGCATGGTCCAATGCCTTGCAATAAGTATAGTTGTAATAGGGGTTAGTGCAGTCCTACGCAAGGTGTCCTTGTTGTCCAAAATTGTAGTAGACTATTGTACCTCGAACTCAGCCAAATCCTCCTCTTCCTTAACCTGATCCTCCAAATCCTATAGCTACCATTCCCTGTCCTTGACCCTTATGATTATACTTTCTAGCCTAGTTATACCCTTGTTGGTTGAAACAAGCTAGTGTTGCTTTTGTCCCTTCTCGTCCTTGCACTCAGAATGAACCAAAAGTGTGCTCACGCATTAATTCCAATGCATGGAAGTGGTGGATATTGTGTCCCACTGATTTGAAAAAATCACATAGAGTTTTAGTTGTGGATTCATATTTTTGCATCATTGGATAGCTCACAAGCATATGACCCCACACTTAACAAATTTCACACTACATTCCTCTACCCTGCGCAAGTGAATTCACTGCGCCAGTCGCCATATAGTTAGTTAGTAATTTACATTCATTCCGATGGTGACCCTATATCTGACATATGGTACACCATACCTCTTCTTACTATTCCTTTCCCTTCATCAAATCATAGAGTTGTAAGTTCAACACAACCAGCAATGACTGCAACACCATACCATTATTTTCTTCACCTCCTTCTAGTGAAGCCTCCAATTTCAGTGAGATCTCTACGGCATCTGACTGCACACATACATTTTTCTATGTCAATGGTATCCTAATATGTGGTAGTATCCCAATAATAAACCATTATTTATGCTACACGTTCAGAATCTTGAACGTTAACCTATCCTTCAAAACCTTGAATCGTTGATCAAAGTCCCACACCAACTCACTTGGGCCTTACTTGATTTCCTTCAATTCTCTAATGCACTGGGAATCTAATTTCAGCTTCTGGAATTCTCTTATCGAAGCCTATCTAATCTCATTTAGAGTCTCGTTTTGTCCAGCTAGATTCATGCTCATGAACTTCATGTACCATGTTAGTTTGCAATCCTTGAAAGTTTCTTACAACTGCACAATCTTTGTGTCCTTGTCTTAGACTAGCTTGGTTATCTAGACACCCTCACACACAAAAAAATGTTTCTCTACATCCTTGTTCCCAATTCCATGAGACATTTAACTACTACACTTCAGATAACTAAATATTCTCTCATAAATAACTCATGCATACCAGTTCTCTCAGAGACCCAGTTGAGATCAGACGGAGGGACAATGTACTATCAGTTGCAAGAATATTCCATTGTGAATATCTCTTGCATGCAGAAGGAATTCATTCCTTAAGGATTGCGCAGTTATTTATGAGTTTAGTGAGTTGTATGAGGCTAGAATTCACACAGGTGGCATCATTGGACCCCAAGGAAAACTGTGCAAGGAAATAGGAGGGTTGAAGGGTTGAGGATAGTCATATGTCATGTCTATTTAGTCTATGAGCAGTATTGAGGGATTGTACTGAGAGATGGATAGCTTCCTATTGGGTGTGGAGCATGATTATTTAGAGGTCTTTGTTTCAGCTGGATGTATACCCCAAGAATATTGTAAACCCCTCCACGTGGGGAGTGCGGGGGGGACTTGTCCCCCCCGCAGGGGTCTGGGGGGGCTAATTCCCCCCCGGCTAGGGGGTCTGGGGACCAACGGTCCCCCAGCAGGGATTTCAAGGGCAACGCCCCCGAAGCTAAAAACATATGTAAAATTACCTTGTAAAAGTATAGTAATTTCTAGTCAATCTAGGTCGTTCATTAGGCAGATGATCTGATGGTAGAACTTATGTTTAGTTTAGGGTTTTTTTCCCTAGAAGGCAACCCCTCTCTTTGTATGAGGGCATTGTATTGAGGTTGTGTAATAGATGTGTATTCTCTGAGCGAGAAACAAAGAGGTGAGATTGTGAGAGAAAACAAAGGATATTAGAGTGGATCTGCTGTAGGTTGTGTCCCTTCATTTTGATGGATAATAGAAAGGAAGGACTGGCTGTTCGGGGTGGACGTAGCCCAAACTGGGTGAACCATGTATATTTGTGTCTCTCTGGTTTTATGTGTTTGTGTTTTTCCGCATATTATATGTCTTGCATTTCTCTATCATATATAATATTTTTATAACACTTCCGAGCTAAGGCTTTGTGTAATCCAGACTATTTTCCACTTGTATGATAATACAGAGATCAGGTTTTTTAGCTGAGGCTTTCCCCAGAGTATTCTTCTGTGTTCATGTGTGATTTCTTTCTCATTCTCAATTATATGTGTTCTATTTGATCTTGCTCATATCCAATTAAGCTTCTGCAAAGTTTGTTGTAGAAGTAGATCTAATATTTTGCTTTACTATATTGCATTATCAGGTACAATAGTAATTTCTACATGTTGTCATAGAAAAGGTGATCAAAGCAGAGAACAGTATACAAAGAAGGGAGAAGTTCGAAGTTTCAAGTTCCTGACTATAGAAATCGAGTTCTTATAACATCTCAGTTTCTTATAACATCTTAGTTTCACCAATGGCATTCAACAGTTTGAGACTTGAGTATGCCCTTGATGGCAGCTCGAATTATATAGCCTAGAAGGATCACATGGAAGTGGTATTAGAACACAATGGTTTGAAGGACTTCATTGATCAAGAAGTCCCCAAGCCCACAATAGCTAATACCCAAGAATTGGCAGAATGGAATAAATGTGTGGCTAGAGTGAGGAGAATCCTCCTAGAGGGAATTTGAGACCACATTGTCTCGAGCCTCCATGGGAAGGAGACACCATATTCAATGTGGAAAACATTGAAGGATCTATATCAGAACAACAGTGATTAGAGGAAGTTGGTGCTGAAAGACAAGCTTCATAAAATCAAGTGTGAAAAGGGCGACATGATCTCAACATACCTGACCAAGCTCACCACCTGCAGGGATGAGCTTGGAAGTGTAGGGATCATGACTACCGACGATGACATGGTGAGTCTTGCTCTCCTTGGTCTTCCTAAGAGCTAGCATAGATACCAAGACTCGGTAAATGGAAGAGAGAAACTGCTAGATTAGGAACGACTTTGGTCAAATCTGATGCAGGAGGAGATAAGAAGAAGCACTAGAGATGGTTCTTCATCAAAGCAAGGTGATGAAGAAAATCTAGCTTTAGTGAGTAAAGCTAGAAAAGGGAAAGGGAAGGTGTCCCATCGCAAATCGAAAGTGTGATGCTTTCATTGTCATGAGGTGGGCCATTATGCTATGAATTGTCCATAGAAGAAATCCAAGAAAGGATCCTCGAAGGGATCTGATGGTGAGGCACTGGCCTCACAGTTTGAGTTGGATTTCTCTCTCATCGCATGCATGGTTTTATCCATGGTGGGATGTGTTTGGTACCTGGACAGTGGAGCTTCATTCCACATGTCAGGTGAAAAGAATCTATTCAGTACCTTGGAGGAGAAGGATCTCCAAATGCGCATTGAGATGGGTGATGATGGAAAGTACTGTGTTTTAGGTGAAGGTACGGTTGTGTTTCAGATGGAGCATGGAGCTCCTTGTTTGGTCAATTTAATGTCCTAAATTTCTCTACATAAATTATCAATTTAGATATCGTAAACTGATGAAGTGTAGTGCACTATATGTGATAGATGACCCTTCTTACTTCACTGTTTTTGAGTTTTATGTTGTTTTGGGGTTTTTGATCCTTTAGTCCCTAATGATTTACAATGTACTTAACAAAATCTTAAATCTACTACTAAGAATCTAAAGAAATGAAATGAGGACTAAAAGTACTTTAAGCAAGATTTGGAAGCAAAGTTAAATCAAGAAATAAAAATAGAGTTTCTATTTCTAATCATATCATTATTTCCAAATCATGAGCTACAAACTTAAAAAGTAAAATTGCAACTACTGTCTATTCAACTAAATGAAATACTGAAAACTGAAATTGAAATTGCAACTATTATCTAATCTGTTACAAGAACAAAACTAAATGAAATACTAAAACTGAAAGTAAAGCTACAATTAATGTCTAATATATTATGGAAACATAACTAAATGGTACTAAAACTGAAATTGAAATTACAACTAATGTCTAATCTAAATGAAGTACTTAGTTACTCTGCCTCTCAATTTTGGGAGAAAAAACTCCTTGTGATGGCATTTCGAGGAATTCTGTGCTTCATTACTCTAAAAGAAGATAAATGAAATACTAAAACTGAAAGTGAGATTACAACTAATGTTTAGTCTATTGCAGAAACAAAACTTAATGAAAAACTGAAAGTGAAATTGCAACAAAACTAAATGAAATACTTAGTTACTCTGCCTCTCAATTTTGGAAGACAAACCTTCTTGGGATGACATTTTGAGGAATTTTGTACTTCATTATTCTAAGAGAAGATAAATGCAAAAACGCAGAAAAGACTCATTGCATGAATGAAGTATTCAACCACTTAGTTTAAGATGAGTCATCAACTAGAAGGGCTTTTTAGAAACATTCATCTACACCATGAGTCACTTAAACTAGTAATAAAATGGCAAGAACAGTAATGGCACTGATCAATCTATTTGGAAATTTAAAAACTAGCGAAATAGTAAATGAAATAAAGTACATTACTCTACTGAACCCAACTTCTAGATACTGATAAGGAACTAGAAAGAAATTAAGCAAAAATAAACTATTCTGTACTGAAAGAAACTATTCTGCGTTAGTGAAGAAATGATGCATTATAAACAAGGTTAGTATGGAAATGATTATGAACACTGTGAGAAGAAATGATAAATTTACAGTTTGAACTAGAAAAGACAAAACAAAATGAAATGAAACCTTAGTCAGTGCAGGGGCCCTCTACAACTACTCAGGTTATGCGTACTCAATCAAAACTCCAAGAAACACTTTCAGATATCCATAAAACACACGGTCTTCATATTAAAAATAGAGAATGAGTTTTCAAAATTACATAGTAGTAATCTGAGCTTAATACATAAGCCAATTCGAACTTGGTCTACGTTCTTCACACAGGTATTTATAAGGAAATTATACAACTGTTTATGGAGAAAAATAAGCTACAGCCAAAAACACGTAGCGGACAGGCACACCGAATTCTCTTCTTAGGCTACTGAAGGTATAAGTCTAAGGTGATGGCTATTGGATTCGGTTGCACAGATGGCTGTTGGAGTCCATTGGTTCAGGAATTTGTTTCGGATCCCATCACTATGAAACATGTAAAAAACAGAGTCCTATTTGCCTTAGGTCTTTATGTTTGACTTCTTCTTTGACCAGAGTCTTGTACCATCTTCCTTGTCAACTTGGGCTAGGTGAATAGGACACGATCCATGTCATGATGTTTTCCAAGCTTCCCATGTAGTTATTTTCTCCTTCTGACACCTAGAACCTGTTAAAGCATGGAAGTAGCTGCAGAACAACCGATTAGCTGCAGAATAGGTTTCGTTCGATAGCTAAAAAACAAAAACTTATTCAAACAGCGAAACATAAAAGCATAACATGTAAATCACTAAAATTTTCTCCTTAAGGCAATGTATACTAGTCATTGATGATAGGAATGCATTTCTTCATGGAAAAACAAAGAAGAAGGGATGAGAAAAGTTGTTAAGGAAAGGGCAGTTTTGAGGCTCAACACTCCTCTCACCCTAACTGATGTAAAGTATGTACCAGGTCTGAAGAAGAAACTTGTGTCCGTTGCTATGCTAGAAGATAAAAGGCTATGATGTAGTCTTTAGTAAAGGAAAGGTATTCTTGAGGCATATCGGCACTGGACAGACCAAGAGAATTGGGATTCGAGTAAAGAATCTCTACAAGCTAGAGGTAGACAACTGTGATGCATTGAGTTCCAAAGTAGAGGTGGTGTAGAGCTAAGATATTTACGAGCTATGGCATAGAATATTGGGCCACTTGCACCATAGGGCCTTGAAGATCATGCAACAAATTTCTGCCAGACTACCCAAGGGAAAACTGGAGCAAGTGGATACATGCAAAGGTTGCACCTTGGGTAAGTATGCAAAATTTTCCTTTCAGGATCGAGACAGTAGAGCTAGAGCAATCTTGGAGCGAGTTCACACATATGTATGTGGACCATTCTCTACAGCCTCCACCGCTAAACAAAGGTACTATTAGCCCTAAGGTCCAGTGCTGACTTTTGGAGGGTCAAAAGGAGGATCGGTCTACTCTGCTGCTATCAAAAGGGCCCCACCTGGGTCAATTTTCCCCTACTCGTCTTGCCCCGATCACATTTCACCCTTCCCATTTCCTAAATTAACCTTCTAACCCGACAAAACCCCCCCTTGTTTGGCCTTAGCCCCAAGCGGAAAAGCTTAAAGTGCCCATAAAACCTAGCCATATGCCTTTGCGTGCTCATAACTCATCACACAGCATTTCTGCCGTCGATCTTCTCCCACCAATCCATCAGCCCATACTGCGCTCGATTAAATAAAATATACCTGATCACTCCCCGCCATTAGATCACCTTCGCCAGATCTGACGGTCCTCGCTCATATCGCACGGGCAACTAGCACGAACAATACCCATGCGATATGGGCGGTTTCTCTCTCTCCTCCGCCGCTACATTTCATTCATTGGGTGGAATCACATAGCTTCTGACAATTACCACTTACTACCGGAGGCCCACGTGATGAAAACCATTATCGCTTAGGACAAACCACTCTCGCATGCTATCGCCCGCACATCTTCACTGCCTGATAACCATCCGATCTACCCATTAAAGATCCAACGGCCCGGATAGGTCCCGCTCCCACCACGACTGCTAACCTCCGCCAAGCGATCTCCGCCACTCGTCTCCCTTGATCCGACAACCACCATCTGCGATCATCCCAACCGTTCGTCTGCCCATGCACTCCATCCCCACGCACAGTCTAACCCCAACAACTACATTAAACAGAGAGCGTGGCCAAATGGAGAAAAGGACACAGCACGACTCAGCAACTGAATTAAACAGTCATGGAACTCCACTTCCATGATAATTCCAATTGCCTCAAGGATAGAACAATACCAGACTGATGGAGTTTTCGTAACAGAGAAAGCAACTGCATCCGAAGACACTATCAGACAGTTAAATGCAGTTGGTGGTCAATTAAGACACCTCCATCCCTAAGCGGCCAAGGCCATTGTAATGTTAAATTATAAATAGCCACCAGAAAGATGTAACCAGGGTTGGCATTTCATGTAAGGTTCAACTTTTGGAGACTGTAGATACTCTGTAACTTGCAGCATCTCATCTTCATTTTCAGCAATGCAAGCTTCTTTTACTGTTACATGCTCACTGTCTGTTTCTCCTCTACTCTAAGCTTGTGCCTGTGGAACTATATTCATGTTTGCTTCCATGTTTAATACTAGATAACTGTCATCTTATCTCTGTATTGAAATATTGAATGTATCAGTGAGTAGGCCACTCAGGTTTCTTCTGTGTCTGATGCAAAACAATTGTCATCTTGTCTTTGCATTAATAGATTAGATCTACAAGTTTCTTTACTGGTTGTAGCCAGCCATCACATGGTTGTGTGTATCTGCTAGTGTGGTCAGTATTCTCCATATTCACCTAATTCCTAAATTTTTGAGCATTGGTGGTCTAAAGCCTTGTAGCCTGATGGTGTTCATGCATGTCTGGAGTGAAAACAGAGTAGAAGTGGTTATCTGGCTTGAACCAAACCATCATCCCTTCCAATAAACTTCTATAAAAATAGTTTAATTTATATGTTACCAAGCATCTTCGAGCTACAACCTAGGAGAGTTTCTTGGAGCTCTAACATAATTGGCGCCGTTGTTGGGGAGAGGAGATTGAAGCTCAGCTTCCCTGGGAGAACGACACAGATCTAGCTTTGATGATAGACAAAGTCTGGACACATTTTTTGTTGTAATCATCTATATGGCGACTCTACTGGAGGCTGAAACTCTTGGTGACTCCACATCATAGTTCTGGCTCAGTTTGTGAGGCATACTCAGAGAAATCCTCAAAAATCACCAGCTGACCCAGTACCTGACCCTGAGAAGATTATCAAGCAAAGAAAGACATCACAAAAGGGAGCATCAGGATTAGGTAAGCCTAAACAATCTTATGCATCTCTGCAAGAAAGGCTTGTAACAGAGAAAATACATATTGAGAATATAGCCTCTAGCATTATCAGTGAAGACAAATTTTCAGAGATTCATAAGGCTCCTTATTCTTCAAGTCCTCCTTTGGATTTCAGCCCAAAGGAAACCTCCCCTCCTATCCATTATATTCCTTTGACCCTGTCAGTCATTTCTCAGCTCCCTACCTTTCAGACTGCCAGCACTCATTCATCTACCCCAGTCATGGCAGGCCCACAAGCACCCACCAAAATGGAAAGAATCATAGCTGCTAGGTACGGACCTTTGATCTTGCCTACTCCTTTGAATGCTATGCCTCTAGGAGAATATCAGCAGTACATGCCTAAATTCACTGGGACAGAGGGAGTCACAGCAAAAGAACATCTTGAGTCATTCTATAGCTATGCTGATAACCTTGATATTAGTGAAGATGATGTTTGGATGAGAGTATTTGTCCAAATTCTAGATGGAGAGGCTAGAAAATGGTTCAGAGAATTAACCCCTAGGTCTATAGCAGACGTTGAGGCCTCAAATGATGTGTTCCTAAAGAAATGGGGAGATAAGAAAGATCTGCTTTATTATCATACTAATTTTGGCAACCTAAAAAGGGAAAATGGGGAGTCATTGTCCAATTTCAATAAAAGGTTCAACTGCATGCACAACAAGATACCAGCTGAAATGAAACCTACCCCCACCTCTGCCAAGCTCACCTATGCCAATGCCTTTGACTCTGACTTTTGCCTACTATTGAGAGAAAGAAGATGTGCTTCTCTGGCTGAGATGAAGGATGCAGCTTTGGAGGTAGAATCTAATATGATGGCTGCAGAGAAACTCAAGAGACATATTGACCGAAGGAGACAGAGGGGTGAATCTTCTTCATCTTTAGACCCCAAAATAGATAAAATGACCAAGATGATAGAGTCATTGGCCTCCAAAATCTCCAAGCTGAAGGTTGAGCAGCATTCAGGGAAAGGAAGGGTTCCTAATACATTTTCTCCTAGAACTCCAAATCCATACAGAAGAGCAAATGAGCAATTGTAGATCATGCAAAAGGGAAGAAAGGCCAGTGAAGAATAGAAAGTGAAGACTCCTTTCCAAAACGTAGTCATGGGGGAGGAGCAGTTTGATGAGGAAGATGAGATCCACTGCATGGAAGACAAAGGCAATGCTTCCTTTTTGACATTAGCTACATATGAGGAGTCATTACTCAAGGACCAGACCAACCGGGAGTGGGACAGAGAAGCTATTCTACAAACCGAAAATTAGCAGAGATATAACCTAAGGTCAAGGATGAGTAATGGCACAGAAAGCCCTGTCAAAAGAGCTATTGTTCCTACAGAGAAACAAGCTAACAAGAAAAAATGACAAGCAGCCGATCCCAACAACCTCAAAGCACTAGGTCAAGAGGTAAGAGGCCCTGACAAGTCCCCTGCCCTTTTTAGTTTTGAATCAGAAGCTTAGAAGTTGAAAATATACGTACCTTTGATAGAACTAGTAAAGAATGACGCCTTTAAGAGACCCATCCTCAAGGCCGTCGAGCTCAAAGCCAAATAAGCATCAAATCACTGTGTCAATTTGCCAGATGACAAACCTGCAGTTGTGCTTAACCCAATGACTGAACTTGTTGATGAAAATTCCCCATAATTTTATGTCTCCTTGACCATTCATGACAAAATCCTCCATAATTGCCTATTGGACATAGGTGCCAGCCATAATCTAATGCCAAAGGCTGTCATGGATGAGTTAGGCCTTGACATCACTAGACCTTATCATGACTTGTTCTCTTTTGATTCCAGAAAAGTGAAATGTCTAGGGTTGATCAAAGACTTGGCCATCACCTTATCTCAGTTGCCCATGAAGAGCATGATGATGGATATTGTAGTAGCAGATGTGCCCCCAAAGTTCGGCATGCTCCTTTCTAGAGGATGGATGAAGAGGTTGGGTGGGACATTGCAAAATGACCTGTCCTATGTGATCCGGATTTAAGCAGGAACGCAATAGATTATAGAGTTAACCATAAATACAGAGATGTGATAACCATAAAAACAAAGATGCAGTGGAAATAATACTTCATTTCATTAATGGAGAATACTGAAATATTCTTACAAATAGAAATAACCTAGCTAGGGCGATGGTAGCTTATCTCTGAGAAGAGATGTGTCGGCTACACGCCTCTGAACTGTTTCGAACCGTCTTTACAATGAGGCTCGAAGGCCTATTTATTATTGAGAAACCATGGAAAACCCTTCACATTCCAAAACCTAACCCTAGAAGATGAAATGCCAAATTGTGGGCCCCGTTTTGGGGTGAGTTGGACAGCCAACTTCCCGGGGTCGCGAATTGGTCGTCTTATCTCCGTTTGACGCGCATGATAGCCCGTTGGAAAGATCTCTCCGAGGATCATGACGGAAAAGATGATTTTTATCAGAAAAATCTCTGGTGGTGGATTTCCCAAAAAAACATTGTTTAGGGCCTCAAAATGGCTCCGGAAGTTTCGGACCCGAAAAACTGCTAAAAATAGTAAACTGCACTATAATTAAGGAAAGTGAAAAAATGAAAGAGACAGTTGTGGGGATCCAAATGGGATAGGTGGGTGGCCACCAACATCCACCTGGATCATTCCTCCCCCCTTAGGAAGCAATGGTCCCCATTGCGCTGAGTTCCTCCCTGAGATGAGGAAGCTTCTGCTGAGCTGGGTCTCTGGTGAGCTGTTCTGCAATCTCTAATGTGTCCAGAAATGGTGGGAAGCATGGTCGACGACGGTCCACATTGAACACTCGGTGCAGGTGAAGGAATGGAGGAATGCTTTGCTTGAAAGCATTGTTGCCCATAGCCTTGGTACTGGTGTAAGGACCATGTCGGAGTGGCCTGAGCTTCTGATGGGTTCTGGTAAGGCGTTCTTTCTATCGATGCAACCAAACTTTGTTCCCCACCTGAAACTTGTGTGGTACCCCCGTGGGTGAGAAGAAGTTGTTCCTGTGTTCTGTTTTGACTGTATCCCTCTGTTGTTGTTGCTGCGTGGAGGAACCCTTTGTGGGGGTCATGGATGTAGCAACGATATTCCCCTTACTTTTGGAGCAAACCAGAGAGAAAATAAATTTCATAGTCTGTGAGATGAGCTTGCTACCTTTCTTAGTAGTGATCAAAGAGGTGGCAGTAGGTGGGGCTACCTCCGGTATCCTGTATAACGAATTATCCAAAGAAATAATGACAGCACGAGGCCTTGACTCATACACAGCATGTCGCCTCCACAAGTATGGCTGGCCTAATAGTACATCACAAACATCCAGAGGTGTAACATCACATAATACCTCGTCTGTGAAGGGCTTGATGCTGTAGGGAAGGCGGCACTGCTGGCGAACTTTGAGATTTCGTCCTTCATGAAGCCACCTGATACTGTACGGCTGCGGGTGTGGTGTAGTCGGTAGGCCCAACCGCTTCACGACCTCTACTGAAATGAGGTTCTTTTGGCTGCCACTGTCGACAATGAATTGCAGTGGCGAACCCTTCACCCACATTTGCGAGTGGAAAAGACGTTCCCCCTCCTCTGGCTCTTCGGGCTCATTCTTCTGGATCTTGGCAGTGGCAATAGTGGCACTAGGATCCACATCAATGATCTGCTTCCCTTTGCCATTCCCCTTGTCGGGTTCTGGCTCAGAGTCGGAACATGCATATGATTCAGAAGCCTTCAACTCGGCCACCAGCGACTGCTTGGTCCGACACTCACTTGTGTTATGAGTGGGACTCTTGTGGAACTCACACCACTTTCCTGTGTCCTTCTTCGACTTCGTGGTAGTGTTCTTTTCTTGCGGCTTTGAGGGGTTGTCTTGGGTCACCCCGCCTTGGCCTTGTCCTTTAGGCTTCGGATTTGTAGATCCAAAGTCTCGCTTCTTCTGTTTGAACTTTTTCTCAATTTTGACAGCGTATCGGTATGCTGTGCCAAGTGAGGAAATGTTCAAGAACTCCATCTCTTCCTGGATGTATCTGTGTAGGCAGCCGCTGTATTTGAGTACCAGATGTAGCTTAGAATCTTTGATACCCAACTGTGTGCGAAGGGTATGAAAAATATTTGTGAACTCTGGCACATCTTGGTCTCGTCCCTGCCGCAGTGTGGTCCATTTGATGTATTTGTCCTCATATCTTTTGACAGGGTAGTACTACTCCTTGATGGCATCCCGGAAGTCATTCCAAGTGGGGGCGGCTGAAAACAATGAGCCTGTACTTTCATCCTTCTGCTCGCAGTATGTTTCCCACTAGTCCTTGACGTGGGGGGCTGCTTTGAGAAGAGCGAAAATAATCTTTTCCCGACTTGAAAATTCATGAACAGAAAAATACCCATCTAGCATATTTAACCATTTATCTACTGCATTTGCATCTATTTGACCCTCGAAGATGGGGATTTCAAAATTAACTTGTACCTTAAATGGTGTGGTGTTTCCAGAGTAGCTGTTGGAAGTCGATGCGTCGCCTCTGGGTAGCCGCTGAAGGATCTGCGCAAAGCTATCCATCATCGCATTCCTTTGCCGACCGAGGGATTCTTCGAGCAAGATTCTGATAGGATCTCCTGCCCCCTCGTCTTTCTTCTCATCCAGCATGGGAGGTCGTCGAGATTTGCGAGGCTGGTATTGCAAAGGTTCGACCAATTCAAGCCCTAACTCCTTATATCCTGACCTCGTTGGGGACATGCAAAGAAAAACAAAGAAAATGCAGACCGGCTCTGATACCACTGATCCAGATTTAAGCAGGAACGCAATAGATTATAGAGTTAACCATAAATACAGAGATGCGATAACCATAAAAATAGAGATGCAGCGGAAATAATACTTCATTTCATTAATGGAGAATACTGAAATATGCTTACAAATAGAAATAACCCAGCCTACATGCCTCTGAACTATTTCGAACCGTCTTTACAATGAGGCTCGAAGGCCTATTTATTATTGAGAAACCATGGAAAACCCTTCACATTCCAAAACCTAACCCTAGAAGATGAAACGCCAAATTGTGGGCCCCGTTTTGGGGTGAGTTGGACAGCCAACTTCCCGGGGTCGCGAATTGGTCGTCTTATCTCCGTTTGACGCGCATGATAGCCCGTTGGAAAGATCTCTCCGAGGACCACTACAGAAAAGATGATTTTTATCAGAAAAATCGCTGGCGGTGGATTTCCCAAAAAAACGTCGTTTAGGGCCTCAAAACGGCTCCGGAAGTTTCGGACCCGAAGAACTGCTAAAAATAGTAAACTGCACTATAATTAAGGAAAGTGAAAAACTGAAAGAGACAGTTGTGGGTGTCCAAATGGGATAGGTGGGTGGCCACCAACATCCACCTGGATCACTATGCCACTATCTCGGTTTTTGGGGGAGAAAACAGAAGATTATACAGGGAAGCCCAGCTGGCATATATCATTAGTGATGAAAAGAATCCCACTAATCATCCCATTTATGCTATGGACACAGATTTTGGAGCATGTATTCTCCAAATTGAAGAATCTCATATGACCTCAGTGTAGCTCAAGAAACCAGTATGCCAGGTCATGAAGAAAGAAGGGCCACAGATTTGTGGTATGTTCTTTGATGGGGCTTGCTCTAGGGAAGTTGCAGGAGCAGGTGTAGTGCTGATATCCCCAACACATGAATGCATATGTTTGTCTTTCAAGATGACTTTTCAGGTCACCAATAATATAGCAGAGTATGAGGCTCTGATATTGGGCTTAAACGCTGCTAAAGAAATGGGAATCAGAGACATAAAGGTGTTTGGAGACGTGTTGAGGGCCCCGAAATCAGGTCAACAACAAGGGGGATACCCACCCGGTCGGGAACCTGGTTGGCGGCTCCTTGCCCGTTTGGTGTAGCGGGTCCTACTGGGGATAATGGGACCAGCTTCCCAATCTAAAGGATGTCTGTGTGTGTATAGATCTTGACGATGCTAATCTAAAGGTAATTTTAAGCTAATTTAATTCTAGACTCTAAACTGACTCTATGCTACTGTAATCTAACAAAAACAACACATCTAATCTATACTAAACCAGGGTAAAATTCTTTCATTATGCGATCTAAAAGGATTTCATACAACAACTGGTAATAAAGATCATTCAGCTATCATAAGAATATAAATCAATTAAGATAAACCATTCTGCATAAGAAGTTAGGCAAAACAGTTGTGAACAGCATATTGCATAATCAGTTATTCATATGTCAAGCACAAAAAAATGACTCCACCGTACAAAAGTGCCAAATGGTAGCCCACACATTCATACATTAACATATAAACAACTCAGCTGTATATCACTCTAAGAATATGAGCAGAAATTAATCAAGAGATAAAAGTACCATTTATGACTGATTTCACTCACAAACTTCAAGAAATAATGATTTATCTCTACTTACTTCTAACATCTACTAAGAGTACAGAAGTGCAACATCAGTAGCAGACATTAAAATGCAAACATAAATAAATCTCGATCTCAAAAACCCCCTCCGAGGGTGCAAAAGTGCATGTTCTGAGGACAAGTTTTTTGACAAATTTCCGGACCCTTCTCCAAATGCCATGAGAAGGGTTAAATACTACTAACTAACTAATCTTAATTACACAAATTTAGGAAACGGCTTCAAATGACCGCCCTTTTACTAAAACAAATTTATTTCTAAAAATTGAATCTAATTTCTAACCGTTTCTGTATCTGCTCCTTAGTGCTGTAAGCAATGCAAGGTTCGCCTGGAAAGAGTCGGCTGGTTGTCTTTTTCCTTTGCTCGAGCGATAAAAGTAGAAATAAAAAAAGCTGGCACCTCTCTCTGACAAACTAGAAGATATTTTTGAAAATCTTCCTCTGGCTGGGTGTATTTGCTGTGTGTATACTTAGTATAACCCAGATTTCTTTCAAACTGATTATGATGTTGCTATTTCGGTTTCCGGCCGTGAAAATGACTCAATGAGTTAGGGATTTCGTTGCCTGAACAATCTTACGTATTGAAAATTGCTTCCGTTCTTTGTTCCAGGCTTTTCTGAAGAATCATCCCTTTTTAGCGTTTTTCTTTTTGCTCTATCCAATCTGAGCTTCAGGATCTTTTGCAAACATGCTGCTTTTGTGCGCTTTTGACTCTGAGTCTTGGATAGTCTACTTTCATCAGTGTCTGTGGAGTGATACTCTGGAATCCGCGTTTCTGCTGCATGCGGCATCCATTTGCGAAGGCATCTCCTCTCTATTCTCCAAGTATTGGTGCTTTCCCCTTTTCCTTAGATGTTTCCTGCATATAGATTTATATTAGTTGCTGCCTTATAATTTACGCAAAGGAAAATAGAAATGACGAAAAGATTGACATGAAAGCTTTAAGTTCTAATGAATGCATAATCATGACACTCATAATGACTTGACTCTTCGAAAAACGCAACACAATCATCTTTGGATACTCAGGCGTGCAATCATTAATTTCCCTTAAGGTGCGCGCTCTATTTTGGGTTTACAGATCATGCCGAAGAAACTTTGCGATGAGTGGTTCCTGTGATTTGCATCGCAGCAATTAATAGTCTCATTCATCGCAGATCGCAAATCGCAAAATCGCAGGTCGTAATATCGCAGATCGCAGATCGCAATATCGCATTTTTCATTTGATCACTGTGCGCTGCTTATGCGACGTCGCATATCGGCCGTCGGCGGTTCCTTAGATTTTCCTTTAAAGGCGCTTTCAAAAATATGCGATGCGATGAATGTCGCATCGCTTCATTGCAGCTTACTTATGCGCATAGGAAAATGCTTCACTCTCTCTTTGCGATGCGATATAGCTTTTAGGGAGTTAAATACAAAAATTTTTAATAAAAATATTTTTTGGATTTTTTGTTAAGGGTCCCCCTTTGTTTGATATTATTGCTAATACTAAACAAAGAGGGGGGTTGTTGGTGACCACAACAATGGCGATTCACTGTGAAGAACCAGTTATCTCTGCTTTTCTGTTGACATTTCCACTTCTGAAACAGAAAAATTTTCATATGTCTAAATTTTGTTATGGACAGATAGAATAGATTACCCCTTATCCTGTCAATGATACTTTGTCTCAACCTTTCTTTTATTCCAATTGTCTACTTCCTTAGGCTTAGTTCTTGCATTCATACCAGACATTACTCGGTCCTTTTTAAAGATAAAATAAGGTCTTCTCTGTGTACTGGCTTTAAAATATGCTCATTTGTCATAGGTAGAGCCTCTGCTGCCCGCAAGCGTCCATAGCCTCGACAGGGTTACCATGTTATCCAGCAATGATCCTTTTTCCTGCTTGAGGTTATTTACAGCATTTCAGAGAAAAATCCTTTTCGACACTTTTTCCTTTTTTACTCTCTAAAGAACAATGTCTTGGTTTGGTGGCCAAATTATGACACAGTCATTCACTTGATTTACACTTTTGCTGAACAAGCTGGCTTGTGATGAGACCCCTTGTCTTTTGATTTCAACAATCTTGAGTCGTTGCCCTATTTTGATAGACAGTATTGGCAAAGTCAGCAAGTTATAATATCTGTGATCATGATAAGCCGGCTCGTGATGAGACCTCTTATTCTTTGAGATATAGTGTTTTCTCGGATTGTTTCTCTGAATGCTGCGGTTTCCTTTAGCAGGGAGGAAGTCATTGTTTTTCCTTAAGAAAGCTCTGGACGACAATAATAGAGTTTGAAAACAACAGCTTTACAGAGAATATTTATTTTATTATTGATGATACCTTCCATTGTGCTGGCATAAAACCATTTTTTACCAATGGTTGCTTTCATCAAAGTTTTTGAGAGGTTGAAACTAATATCATATTCAGGGTAAAGTTAACTCTATTTGTCAATAATAAAAATCAGATTTTTCGAAAAGTTTTGCTATTTGTAAAAGTGAAATCAAAATCTGATAGAGAGTTGGTGTGCTCTTTCATGAATCCTTTTCAATGATCATTTACAACCGGTTTTATTTATAAGAAAGAGAAAAACAAAATGAAAATAAAAACGAACTAAAACTATCCTACAAAAATAGAAGAATGATCTTCTTATGGAAAATATATTTTAAGAATCTGTCCATTCACAGGCAAATAATCTCTTCTACCTACCAAATCCTGCAACACAAACGTCGATGGGCCTATGACTTCTACAATCTGAAAAGGACCAAGCCACAGCTTCTGAAATTTTGTATGCTTGCCCTTTTCTTCATGAGCCTTATCCCATTTCAAAACTAAATCTCCCGTCTGAAAGTTCTTTCTGGTTATGATGCTTGAGTCAAAAGAGAATTTTATTAGCGCTTGGTGATGAGCATGGGTTTTCTTAGCTTGTTCTCGGCGTTCTTCTAGTTTGATTATCTCCATTTGTCTCAGTTGTAAAGAGGAAGTGGATACTTCATCGATGTGTTGTACTAAAGACAAAGAGGGAATGACTAAGTGAGTTGGAAGAACCACTTCTTTCCCATAAACTAAATTAAAGGGAGAAGTGTCGATTGAAGCTTTCTTCATGATTCTGCCTGCCCATAAAGCATTTACCAGCACTTTGTGCCAATTCTTTTGGTTTTGGTCGAATTTTCTTTTAATAATCCTGATTAGGTTTTTGTTTGTTGATTCAGCCAACCCATTACCTTGCGGATAGTAATTGGCAGAATATTTCAGTTTGAACCCTCTTTTCAGTGCAAACTCAGTCATTGCATTTCCAGAAAAGTATGATGCATTATCAAACATTAAGGCCGTTGGCAATCCAAACCTAGTGATGATAAATTGATCTATGAATTCAATAATGTTTTCAGAATTAACTGTCTTGAGAGGAACTGCTTCTACCCATTTAGTAAAATAATCTGTTGCCGTGAGGATATACCTATGCTGCTTAGAAGAGTGAGGAACAATCTCACCTATTATGTCCAAGCCCCATTGGCTGAATGGTTGCTCGATGTTAACCGGCTGTAGTGGCATGGACAATTTCCTTTGTTTCCCTGCAGCAGTCTGGCAAATTTGGCATTTCCTTACGTAATTGTATGAGTCCTTGAACAGTGTGGGCCAATATTATCCTGCACGTAATATCTTATGCGCAGTAGCTTCTCCAGCAAAGTGTCCACCTGCTGGTCCATCGTGGAGTTCCTGCAAAACCTTTTCGGCTTCAGTTTTCTCAAGACACCTAAGAAGTATAGAATCGTAATTCCTTTTAAACAGAACATCATTTATGAGCTGGTATTGTTTAGCTTTCAACCTCAGATCTCTTTTCTTGGTGTGATCCAGGTGTGATGGAGCATACCCGTTCTTAAGATAATAAATGGTGTCCGCATATAATGATTTTGCGTCGTTTAGGCTTACCTCATATGTGTGTACCTCTTCAAATGAGTTCTCAGGAATTTGCGACGCTCCAGCTAACATCTTGCAGAAGCCTTGACCTCTTACGATGTTTGTTGGTTTGATCTCAAGATCGTATTCTTGTAAAGCGGTAATCCAATTTGCTCTCTTTTTGCCCACGTCCTTCTGTACCAAAAGGTTTCTTATCGCTGGAAATGGTACTACAACTTTGGTATAGGCTTTAAGTAAGAAAGGTCTGAAATATTTGATCGCTTTGAAAACGGCATATGCATGTTTCTCCACGTCTGAATAATTGAGTTCAACACCTTGTAAGTTCGAGCTAAAGAATGCGATTGGAGCTTCCGCCTTCTCTTGATTTACTTGAGTTAAAATCGCGGCATAAGATTTCTCTGAGGCAAAAGTGTATAAGATGAAAGATTCTGAAAAATTTGGGGTAGCTAAAGATGGAGCGTTGATGATAGCTTGTTTGATCAAGTTGAATGCTTCGTGCTCATCTTGACCCCATTTAAAATTTGAATTCTTTTTTATCATATTTTGTAAAGGAGAAATAATACGTGAAAAATCCGGGACAAACCTTTTTACAAAATTGATCTGTCCAAGGAAAGATTGCATTGCCTTTTTGTTATGGGGTATGGATATTTCGGAAATTTCTTTGATTCTGTCAGGTTCAATGTGAATACCAGATTTCGACACTATGAATCCAAGCAATTTCCCTTCACTTAATGCAAAAAAAGATTTCTTTGGGTTAAGTGAAATTCCATACCTTAAGCATCTTTGAAAGATTTGTTTCAAATATTTGAGATGGTCGCTTCGCTTCTTGGAGTACACTGTTATATCATCTAGGTAAATCACTACCGATTTATTGACTAAACCTTTAAACGCGATGTCCATGGCTCTCTGAAAGGTAGCGCCGGCATTGATCAGACCAAATGGCATCTTCTGATATGTGTATGTGCCCCATTTGGTTCGGAATGTGGTTTTCAACTGATCATCGGGATGCACCAGCACTTGATTGTATCCTGAAAATCCATCCAGGAAAGACATTAATTCTGAGCCCGCTGCTGCCTGTAGTATCTGCTCCATAGGTGGGAGGGGAAATTATCTTTCTGACAGGCTTTGTTGAGATTTCGGAAATCAATACAGATTCGAATATCTCCATTTTTCTTTCTAACGGGTACCATATTGGATACCCATTTGGAGTGTCTGACGGGGAAAATTATTTTGGCTCTCAATAATTTATTTAGCTCAGTCTTTATCTGATTTTCTAAGTTGGGGTGGATTTTTCTGAGCTTCTGCTGGACAGGTTTTTCATTGTCAATCATAGGGATAGTGTGTTGAATGATAGAAGTGTTGTATGTTTTCATCTCATCATAATTCCATGCAAAAACGTTTTTGTATTGTCTCAGAAGACGGATATATGCTGATTTTTCCTCAGGGGCTAGGCCGTGGCCCAGATTAACGTTTTGCGGCTTCTGATAGGTTCCTAGGTTCACTAATTCATAGTTCAGAGTTGAACTATAGAGTTTAGAATTGGCAGACCTTTTAAACCGACTTTTCAAATCATATAAATCTTCTAACTTAACCACCGATTTAGGTATAGCATTATCAGTGCTACTTTGCTGAATTTGGTGATCATGATGGTCTTCGTCAATTATTTGATTTGAGTAGGATCCTTTAGAAGTGAGGAAATTCACAATGTCTGGATTGTTGTTGAATACTCTCCAGTTGGTGATGTTGTCAGGGATGGATGGTTTAAAGATTAATTCTATTGAAAACCTATCGGGACTAAAATCTTCGGAGGGAATAAGTCTAGAGGCTACGTTAGCTAACAGGTCTGCGCTCGCATTTTGGAGTCTTGGGATTGACGAAATATTGAATGCTATGAAATGTGAAGTCAGATCTTGTACTAATGATTGATAGTGCTTTAAATGACTTGACAGGCAATGTATGGTGTTATGTACCTATTTGACGACAATTTCAGAATCTTCAAAGACTTGAAGATACTTAACATTCATCCCGATTGCTTTGTATAGGCCTTGCACCAAGGCTTCGTATTCCGTTGTATTGTTTGTGCAATCGAACTCAAGTTTGCATGTAAGCATGGTCTTGTTCCCATCTGGGTTAATCAGAACGCATCCTGCTCCTGCTCCCTCGTTAGATTTAGAGCCATCAAAATATAATTTCCAAAATAAAGATGTATTTACAGAATTATCTAAAAAATTAAAACACTTTGAATCATCAATTTGGGAAAAATTTTCAACTTGGGACACAACTGAATTTTCTAAGTAAGGTGAGGTGTGAGCATTGAAATTGTCGAGGAAAGAATCTACCGAGTAATTGCCTATGATACTGTTGTTGTATGCTATTGCTTCATTCTCTCTTTCCAATTCTGTCACTATGTACTTTTGGTGCAACTCTCGTTCAACCTTAATTTGATTGGGTTTACCGTTGTAGGGTAACCACATGTGCGACCAGTCGGTTGAGAAATATCCGTGGAGTTTCTCGGACCAATCCCTGCTAAGAATTAAACCATAGAATTCAGGGATATCAGCTACTAGAATGTCGATAACCTGACATACTTTCGGGTTAGACGAAAATCTTATGGTCACCTGGTTAAGTTCACCAATCACTTCGACTTGAGATCGATCAAGTTGAACTATGCGCACTGCGGATTTCTGAGGCTGAACATTCAATTTGGCACATATTGATCTGGGTAGAATATTCGTTGAAGCACCAAAATCAACCAAGCAATTGTGCATGTTTTTATTGAAAATTTCATAAGTGAGAAGAAAAGGAGGAGTATGGGATCTTGACCTTCCTCCAATTAAGGCAATGTCATTCAGATCAATCTTATTGATCATGTTGGTTGGAGGTCTTCCCATGTTGTGGGAAGCTACAGCTGTAGGTAAAGATGTAGTAGGCATGGCATGTAATTCTTTCATCATTATTTTCTGTTGATGTTTCAATTTGCTCAATTCGTAAAGAGTAATATTAGCCCTAGTCTTTTTCATGTCATCGATAATGTTATACTCCATTTCATCCGACACTATCAGTGTTCTTGATGGAGGTGCTTGATCTGATTGGACTGGGCTAAATTGGGTCATTCTAGCAGTTGTTTTCTTTGATGCGACCTTATATTTTGTTGCAGGGCTTGCGCCCTTCTGTTTAAGGGTAGTTTGGGGAGGATCAAGTTGATTTTTGCTTCGTGTGCTAACCGGAAATGCTTCTTGATCCTCTTCTTGTGGGAGGATGAAATCCCACATTCCTTGTAGTTCCACAACTTCTTCATCATCGGTCTGCCCTTCAGTGGTATTCTCTTCTTCTTCTTCTTCTTCTTCAGATTCGACGTTTGAGACAGCATTGGGTGGTTTCACCTCCATGGGAGGGTTTCTTTTAAAAGATCTGTAGGGATTTTTCGAAGAAGTTTCTACTACTTGTTTTCTTATGTCAATCATCTCATTGGACATGGCCTTTAACACTTTTTGTAATCCTTCCATATCGAAAGGATCTTTCGTTTGCTTCTTCTTGGTATCTTCTTTGAAAGAGATTTTCTTTTCTAGGGCAACTACGCGTTTTTCTACTGCTAACGCCTCAGTTAAGTTTTCAACTAAGGTCATCTTGTTTGCCCTATCTACGAAGATAGCCAAGTTTTATGGTAAGGTCGTGATGTACCATTCACATCTTACTTCCTCGCTGGGTTGAGAAGCAGCGGGAATTTTGTTGAGGATCTTATTGAACCGTAAATTGAAATCTTTAATGGGTTCTCTAGCCTCAACTTTAAGATTAGATAGGTCATTGATCAATGTCGCTGTTGATCTGTCATCGTCAAACTTGGTGAGGAATTGACTTTGAAAGATGTCCCAACTTGTGATGGACCCGGAAGGTAACGAAAAGTACCATGACCCGACTGTTCCTTACATTGTGTAAGGAAAAAGTCGGATGACAGCATATTCGTTAGTAACTCCGTTGAGATTGACAGAAAGCATGAAATTATTGATATGCTCTTCAGCTAGCATCCCTGTTTCTGGATTGAACTTAGGTAGCCATTTCTCCGGATGGGCCGGTATTGGGCTCAGGGGTGGAGGCATTAAAACCGCCCCAGGATTGTTCCATGGAGACTGGGCCATCGTAGAGCTGCTAGTTAATGAAAGTGCAGAAGATAATCCCTGATGCTGAGAAGATGAAGATATTATGATCTTTGATGATTGAAGAGGAAGTGTTGTGGAAGATGGATGAGTGATTTGGGATGAGGATGTGGGTGGTTGACTTCGCGGTGAGGGTGTTGAAATGGACGAAGTGGATGAAAGAGTCTCACGGTCAGACTCTGGTGGTGCTTTCCTTGCTCTTTTCCTAGTAGGGAGAGGGAGTTCACTTGGTTGAATACCAAATTTTTCACTCTTCAATCTGGTCAGAGGATGAGCAGGATTGTACTGCGAAGTCACGCTGCTGTTAGATTTATCAGACCTATGAGAAAAAATAGAGAATCCCTGGAGTTTACGAATCAAAGTTTGAATTTCAGGGGGTTCAATAATGAGTTGGTCTGATATATTGGAGTAGGTAGCAGCGGTGGATACTCGAGCGACTTCTAACTCCGGGTTTAACCATAGTGGAGAATTCGGGGGAGTTAATGAGGGTGATTTACTCTCAGAATGGCATTTATATTTTGACTTGGTTGCCATTCATAGTTTGTGCCCTCCTTCTAGCGCCAAATATGTTGAGGGCCCCGAAATCGGGTCAACAACAAGGGGGATACCCACCCGGTCGGGAACCTGGTTGGCGGCTCCTTGCCCGTTTGGTGTAGCGGGTCCGACTAGGGATAATGGGACCAGCTTCCCAATCTAAAGGATGTGTGTGTGTGTGTATAGATTTTGACGATGCTAATCTAAAGGTAATTTTAAGCTAATTTAATTCTAGACTCTAAACTGACTCTATGCTACTGTAATCTAACAAAAACAACACATCTAATCTATACTAACCCGGGGTAAAATTATTTCATTATGCGATCTAAACAGATTTCATACAACAACTGGTAATAAAGATCATTCAACTATCATAAGAATATAAATCAATTAAGATAAACCATTCTGCATAAGAAGTTAGGCAAAACAATTGTGAACAACATATCGCATAATCAGTTATTCATATGTCAAGCACAAACAAATGACTCCACCGTACAAAAGTGCCAAATGGTAACCCACACATTCATACATTAACATATAAACAACTCAGCTGTATATCACTCTAAGAATATGAGCAGAAATTAATCAAGAGATAAAAGTACCATTTATGACTGATTTCACTCACAAACTTCAAGCAATAATGATTTATCTCTACTTACTTCTAACATCTGCTAAGAGTACAGAAGTGCGACATCAGTAGCAGACATTAAAATGCAAACATAAATAAATCTCGATCCATCCATTCATCAAAAACCCCCTCCGAGGGTGCAAAAGTGCATGTTCTGAGGACAAGTTTTTTGACAAATTTCCGGACCCTTCTCCAAATGCCATGAGAAGGGTTAAATACTACTAACTAACTAATCTTAATTACACAAATTTAGGAAACGGCTTCAAATGACCGCCCTTTTACTAAAACAAATTTATTTCTAAAAATTGAATCTAATTTCTAACCATTTATGTATCTGCTCCTTAGTGCTGTAAGCAATGCAAGGTTCACCTGGAAAGAGTCGGTTGGTTGTCTTTTTCCTTTGCTTGAGCGATAAAAGTAGAAATAACAAAAGCTGGCACCTCTCTCTGACAAACTAGAAGATATTTTTGAAAATCTTCCTCTGGCTGGGTGTATTTGCTGTGTGTATACTTAGTATAACCCAGATTTCTTTCAAATTGATTGTGCTGTTGCTATTTCAGTTTCCGGCCGTGCAAATGACTCAATGAGTTAGGGATTTCGTTGCCTGAACAATCTTATGTATTGAAAATTTCTTCCGTTCTTTGTTCCAGGATTTTCTGAAGCATCATCCCTTTTTAGCGTTTTTCTTTTTTCTTTATCCAATCTGAGCTTCAGGATCTTTTGCAAACATGCTGCTTTTGTGCACTTTTGACTCTGAGTCTTGGATAGTCTATTTTCATCAGTTTCTGTGGAGTGATACTCTGGAATCCGCAGCTCTGCTGCATGCGACATCCATTTGCGAAGGCATCTCCTCTCTGTTCTCCAAGTATTGGCGCTTTCCCCTTTTCCTTAGATGTTTCCTGCATATAGATTTATATTAGTTGTTGCCTTACAGTTTACGCAAAGGAAAAGAGAAATGATGAAAAGATTGACATGAAAGCTTTAAGTTCTAATGAATGCATAATCATGACACTCATAATGACTTGACTCTTTGAAAAACGCAACACAATCATCTTTGGATACTCAGGCGTGCAATCATTAATTTCCCTTAAGGTGCGCACTCTATTTTGGGTTTACAGATCATGCCGAAGAAACTTTGTGATGAGTGGTTCCTGTGATTTGCATCGCAGCAATTAATAGTCTCATTCATCGCAGATCACAAATCGCAAAGTCGCAGGTCGTAATATCGCAGATCGCAGATCGCAATATCGCATTTTTCATTTGATCATTGTGCGCTGCTTATGCGACGTCGCATATCGGCCGTTGGCGGTTCCTTAGATTTTCCTTTAAAGGTGCTTTCAAAAATATGCGATGCGATGAATGTCGCATCGCTTCATTGCAGCTTACTTATGCGCATAGGAAAACGCTTCACTCTCTCTTTGCGATGCGATATAGCTTTTAGGGAGTTAAATACAAAAATTTTTAATAAAAATATTTTTTGGATTTTTTGTTAAGGGTCCCCCTTTGTTTGATATTATTGCTAATACTAAACAAAGAGGGGGGTTGTTGGTGACCACAACAAGACGCTGATCTCATCATTCAGCAAGTGAACAAAACATTCCAAGCAAGGCACCCAAGGCTAAAAGCATACAGAGATGAGGTATGGAGGTTCAAAGATTCTTTCAATAGCTTTTGTATCTCATATATTCTTAGAGTGAAAAATCAGCTTGCCGATTCACTTGATGTTTCTGCTAGCATGTTCATCCCTCTCATGCTCCCTAGATTGGCTTATGAGGTTCAAGTAAAATATAGACCATCTCTGCCTGATAATGTAAAATGCTGGAATTTTTTTGAGGATGATGATGAAATCAATAGGTTTTGCAAATCATTGATGAATTCTCTAAAATGCAAATTGATCAAGAGAATGTAGCCATGGAAGGATGTCCTCAGTCCCAGCTAAGAAACAAAATTGGTCACGACAGCATTGTGCAATTACCTAATAACTATATACCTAAAGGGTTGGTGCCTTTAGAGAAGTTGTTTGACCATAATGATGTGCCTTACCAGACTGCCCAAAAAGAAAATGAGTCTGCAGTCCATAGACATAACATAGGGAGCCCAAATCATCCAAAGTTTGTAAACTTGTCCACCCATTTGTCTGCTGCCCAAAGTTCTGAATACTGCACCTTAATGAAGCAATTTGCTGATGTCTTCGCCTAGGAGTACAGTGACCTCAAGACTTATGACAAAAGCATCATTCAGCATAAGATCCCACTGGAGAAAGACACCATTCCTTTCAAACAAAAACTGAGACCCATAAGCCCTCTGCTTCTCCCTTTGATTGAAAAGGAAATTAAGAAATTGTTGGCTGCCAAGATCATAGTTCCCCTGAGGTATTCAAAGTGGGTAGCCAACCTGGTAGTTGTGAGGAAGAAGAGTGGGGAAATCAGGTTGTGTGTTGATTTCAGAAACTTGAACAAATGCTCTAAAAAGGACAACTATCCCCTGCCCAAAATGGAACATTTGCTGCAGAAGGTTTCAGGGGCTAGAGTCATGTCTTTCTTGGATGGATTTTCAAGGTACAACCAAGTGGTTGTGCATCTAGAGGACCAAGAAAATACTACTTTCACCACTCCTTGCAACAGTCTTGTTGCAGAGAGATGATGAAGGTACAGAGCACCTAGTGGCCTTTTTCAACAAAACTTTAAGGGATGTCGAATTAAGATATGATATTATTGAAAAACAAGCTTATGCTCTTATTATGAAGGCATTCCGAATCTACATTCTACATTCCAAGGTGATTGCCTATGTACCCTCTACCTCAGTAAAGGATGTCATAACGCAGCCAAATGTTGACGGAAGAATGGCTAAATGGATTGCAAAGCTCATTGAATTCAACCTAGAATTGAAGCCAACAAAGCTTGTCAAAGGCTAGGGCCTGGCTCAGCTGATGGCTAAAGAAAATTGCAGAATGCTGGACATAAACTGCATGGATGCAGATTTGGAGGTTGAACAAGCAGAGGAGGAACAGAAGAACGAAGGCAGAGCCAGTCATTGGATGAGAACTTGGCTACTTGTGAATGGTATTCTAGTGTAGCTCATTTATTGTTGAAGCTAGAAGTTCCCCCACGCATGAGTTCAAGTCAAGCCAGGACTATTAAGCTCAAAGCAACCAAGTTTTACATCAATATGAACCTTCTTTATTGGAGGGATCTAGCTAGAATCCTCTTAAGATGTCTAGACAAAGAGAAATCTGCGGAAGTCATGCACCAGTTCCATTCTAGCATCTGTGGAGGACATCATTATTGGAAAACCACAACCCACAAGATCCTGAGACATGGATATTATTCGCCCACTCTATTCTCTGATGTATTTTCATTTGTGAAGTCTTGTGACAAATGCTAGAGGTTTGTAGGAAGACAGAAGCTAAAATCTTTGCCCCTGAAGCCAATACATACCAATGGCCCATTCCAGCAGTGGGGTTTGGATTTCATAGGAGAGATTAATGCACATTCTAGTGGCCAACATAGATGGATTTTAGTAGCCACTGATTATTTTACTAAATCAATCGAGGCCATCCCGACTAAGAAAGTTGATCACTAGGTTGTCATCAAATTCTTGATAGAGAACATTTTCACCAGGTATGGTTGTCGAAACAAATTGGTTACAGACAATGCAGTAGCTTTCAGGGCAAAAGAGTTGTTGGACATGTGTGACTCAATGGACTCTAAACTAGTGCATTCCACCTCATATTATCCTCAAGGCAATGGCCTAGCAGAATCATCCAATAAGAGCCTAGTAAGGATAATCAAAAGACTGTTGGAAGACAATAAAAGGAGTTGGGATTCCAAACTGAAGTTTGCATTATGGGCTGATAGGGTGACCACTAAGAAATCCACAGGGAATTCTCCATTCAAGTTGGTATATGGCACTGAGGCTGTATTCCCAATCCAATTGACCCTCCTTGTGGCCAAATTCTTGCAAGAAGAGCAGAATGAGGAAAATGAAATGGCAGGGAGGATTAGTGACTTGGCTAAAATTCATCAAATCAAAGACCAATTGATTGAAAGGTTTGTAGTACATTAAAGGAAAATAAAGGAAGCTTTTGAAAAAAAGTAAAGATGGACAATTTTCAGGTTGGTGACTGGGTTCTCAAATGGGATGCACTGAAGGAAAAGAAAGGAAACCATGGTAAATTTGATGCTTTATGGACATGACCTTTTGTCATTTCACAAGTCCAAGGGAATAATACTTTCATGCTACAAATTTTGGAAGGAGAAACAATTTTTGATGGCCCAGTAAATGGGCGGTTTTTGAAAGTTTATTTTGTTTAAGGCTTTCAGGCCTCAACATTGTAAATATGTTATTTTTACAAGTTTTAGTGTAGGCTTAAATAGACTCCATGCCCAATGGAATACTAGGCAATGTTTTTTATCTTGTTTTTATGTAGAAGGTAGTGGTCTACAGTTCTTGAAACCTCACAGTGAGGATTTCATCCCTAGAAGGAGCTAGTGTTAGCCCTGGGGTTCAGTGCTGACTTTTGGAGGGTCAAAAGGAGGCTTGGTCTGCTCTGCTACTATCAAAAGAGCACCATCTGGGTCAATTTTCCCCTTCTCCTCTTGCCCCAATCACATTTCACCCTTCCCATTTCCAAAATTAACATGCTAACTCGACAAACCCCCCCCCCCTGTTTGGCCTTAGCCCCAAGCGGAAAAGCTTAAAGCGCCCATAAAACCCAACCATATGCCTTTACGTGCTCAGAACTCATCGCACAACATTTCTGCCGTTGATCTTCTCCCGCCAATCCATCAGCCCATACTACGCCTGAATAAAGCAAACATACTCGATCACTCCCTGCCGCCAGATCACCTTCGCCAGATCTGACGGTCCTCGCTCATATCGCATGCGCAACTAGCACGCACAATACCCATGCAATATGGGCGGTTTCTCTCTCTCCTCTGCTGCTACGTGTCATTCGTTGAGTGGAATCATGTGGCTTATAACAATTACCACTTACCACCCAAGGTCCATGTGATCAAAACCATTACCGCTTAGGACAAACCACTCCCGCACGCTATCGCCTGCACATATTCATCGCCCGATAACCATCTGATCTACCCATTGAGGATCCAACGGCCCGGATAGGTCCCACTCCCACCATGACTGCTAGCCTTCGTCGAGCGATCTCTGCCACTCATCTCCCTTGATCCGACAGCCACCATCCATGATCATCCCCGCCATTTGTCTGCCCATGCACTCCATCCCCACGTCCAGTCTAACCCCAACAACCACATTAAATAGAGAGCCTGGCCAAATGGAGAAAAGGACACAGCATGACTCAGCAACCAAATTAAACAGTCATGGAACTCCATTGCCATGATCAGTCCAACCGCCTGAAGGACAACACAGTACCAGACTGATGGAGTTTTCGTAATAGAGAAAGCAACTGCATCCGAAGACACTATCAGATAGTTAAATGCAGTTGGTGGTCAATTAAGACACCTCCATCCCTAAGCGGCCAAGGCCATTGTAATGTTAAATTATAAATAGCCACCAGAAATATGTAACCAAGGTTGGCATTTGATGTAAGGTTCAACTTCTGGAGACTGTAGATACTTTGTAACTTGCAGCGTCTCATCTTCAATTTCAGCAATGCAAGTTTCTTTTTCTATTACATGCTCACTGTCCATTTCTCCTCTACTCGAAGCTTGTGCCTATCAGTGAATAGGCCAGTCAGGTTTCTTCTGTGTCTAATGCAAAACAATTGTCATCTTGTCTTTGCATTAATAGATTAGATCTACAAGTTTCTTTACTAGTTATAGCCAGCCATCACATGGTTGTGTGTATCTGCTGGTGTGGTCAGCATTCTCCATATTCACCTAATTCCTAAATTGTTGAGCATTGGTGGTCTAAAGCCTTGTAGCCTGAGGGTGTTCATGCATGTCTGGAGTGAAAACAGGGTAGAAGTGGTTATCTGGCTTGAACCAAACCATCATTCCTTCCAATAAACTTCTGTAAAAATAGTTTAATTTATATGTTACCAGGCATCTCCGAGCTACACCCTAGGAGAGGTTCTTAGAGCTCTAACACGTACTATGTTATTTTTATTGATGATTTTTCTCTTAGATGTTGGATATACTTTATGCAAAAGAAGGATCAGACCTTATTGAGGTTTTGTGAGTTCAAAGCCTTGGAAGAGAAAGAATTTGGAAAGAAAATAAGGGCCTTGCGAAGCAACAATGGTGGAGAGTATGTCTCCCAATAGTTTAAGGACTTCTGTGCAACAGAAGGAATTATACGGATGTTGATGGCACCCCATAACCTATAGTAGAATGGGGTGGCTGAAAGGAAGAATAGATCCATTGTGGGAGAAGCTCGAGCGTTGTTGCATGACCAAAGCCTACCACTTCATTTGCAGGCTGAAGCATGTAATACAACAATATACTTACAGAATAGAAGTCTGCATTGTATACTGGGGATGAAGACACCTATGGAGGCCTTTTCCGGGAAGCAACCAGATGTGAGTCCCTTCAGTATCTTTGGATCATCGGTTTATTGCCATGTGACCAAAGATGCCTGGAAGAAGCTAGATCCAATAGTTGAAATGGGGATACTTGTGGGGTACACTGATACACCCCACAACTATCGGGTGTTCCTACCTACCAGTTAGAGGATTTTGGTACAGAGAGATCCGAAGTTCAATGAGCAGAAAGCCATGCCAGTATCACTTTAGAGGGAGCTCAAGTTGCATGCAGAGGAGGAAATTTTGGTTCGAAAGGAGGAAGAGCCTCAAACTGATGCGAAGCAGCCACATGCAGAGGATCCGAGAGTGGAGACATCCACTCATGTAGAGTCTTCTAGAGATGGGTGGAAACGCTCACGAGAAGCTGATAGGTTGATGCTAGATGCGCGAGAGAATGTGGGGTAGCCATCCTCTCAGCGTAGACAGAGAAGATCACCCGAGTGGTACACTGGTCACATGGCCCTGGTTAGGGAGTGTGTAGCGACCAAACCTTCTTCTTTTGAGGAAGTAGTGCAGCACCTAGTCTAGGTTGATGATATGGTACAGGAGTATGACTCAATCATTTGAAACAGTGTGTGGGATGTTGTCCCTAGACCAGTGGACAAGTCAGTGGTGAGTTCCTGATGGCTTTACAAGGTAAAGCAGGTAGTTGATGGTAGTGTTGAAAAAAATAAGGAAAGGTTTGATGCCCATGGTTTCTCATAGGTCGAGGGGATCGACTAAGATGAGAGTTTTTCTCATGTAGCAAGGTACTCATTTATCAGATCGATGTTGGCACTATCACCTCAGATGGGTTGGAAGATCCATCAGATGGATGTGAAGAATTCCTCAATGGGAAGATTGAGGAAGAGGTGTACATTAAGCAGCTGGAAGGTTTTGAGACCTGCGATCATGAGTCGCATGTGTACTGACTCAAGCGAGCATTGTATGGGCTGAAGCAATCACCTCATTCTTGGTACACTAGGATCGATAGCTATATCACTAGGTTGGGCTCCACGAAGAGTGAAGCAGATGCGAACCTTTACCACATCATGGTAGAAGGTAAACCGTTGATCATTGTACTTTATGTTGATGATCTGATTTTGATAGGTGATGATCAGTTGATCACGTCTTGCAAGGAGGACCTTGCAAGAGTGTTTGAGATGAAAGAGATGGGTCTCATGCACTACTTTCTAGGCATGGAAGTGTGGCAGAAGGATGGGGAAGTGTTTGTGTCTCAAGGCAAGTATGCCAATGAGATACTTAGGCGATTCCACATGGAGAAGTGCAAACCCATAAAGACTCCTCTAGTTGGTAAATGGAGGAAGGAGGATGCTACTTCAGGTGAGGTAGTAGCTGCTACTATTTATCATCAACTTGTGGGTTCACTGATGTATCTGTAGAAATTTCCCACCTGTAGATCACCTGGTAATGCAATATACTAAAGCAAAACACTTGATCTACTTCTGCAAACAATTTAGTGGAAGCTTAATCGAACATGAGCAACATCAATAAGAACACATATAACTGATAAGAAGGAATCAATCACACATAACACAAAATATATAACATGGGGAAAGCCTCAGCCTAAAACCCCAACTCTGTATTATCATACAAGTGGAAATATAGCCAGTATTACAAAAAGAATCAGCTCAAAAGCTATCCTGCTCTCTCTACAATACCTCTGCTACTCATTGACAGTTAAAGGCCTCTCTCTAACCTTTGGTCTTCCCTCCAAGCCTCCTATTTCTTTGCACAATTTTGATTGGGATCCAGTGCAACAACTTGTGTGAATTGGCCTCTTCACACACTCACTAACCTCTAATCCAAATACGTAGTCTTGAGGGAGATAAATCCTCATCATGGATGAGCTTGCTTTATAGGAAAAATATTCATCCAACTAATAGTACATTGTCCCTTCTTTGATCTCAACTAGGTCTCTATCTGAACTGACATGCATGAGTTATTCATGAGAGAATCTTCAGTTATCTGAAGTGCAGCAATTATATGCAAGCATGCATTAACTAACTGAACTTACTTAATTTAAACAAACTGTGTAAATCAATTATAACTAGACTTGACTGAGTTAACTGAGCCAACTAATTACTACTCAAATTAGAACTCATCCTTATCTCTTTAACTAATGGATAAATTCCTCAATTAATAGATAAATTGTTGCATGTCCTCACATAGACTTCATGTTTGATTTTTCACAACTAATTAACTCATAGAGAATTAATTAATTTGTTTTCAAACAGCTGTTAACTTCAAATTCGAATTTTACTTCCTATTTTTAGTCCAGGGACTAACTAAAATAGGAATCCATCCTGAATTTCTAAAAATAGCAATTCTATTTTTAGCACTTCCATTTTTCATTCCTTGTTGCTCAATCTAGCACTGGTACCCAAACTGTTATTTTTAGCAATGTTATTTTTAACATTTCTTGTTGCCATTTTCAACACTTCCTCTCAACAAGAAAGGCATTCAACTCAAACCCGATCTTGTAACTCTGGAATATTCTGCATGCAACACTTCTACCAAGTGTGGTTGCTCTAGCAACTCTCGGAACAAAAAAAAACTCCCATTGACCTCTCTGTTGGGCTAGAACCATACTCTGATGCTAAAGCTCTACCTGCTGCTGAAAAGTGCTCCCTCTCTAACCTTTGAGCTACTGCAACACCACGTGCATCTTGCACTGTTGCACAACTCTCTGTTCCATCCTGTACTGGTGCAACACTCATATGCCTCTCGCATCGTTGCAGCCTCCTGGGACTCCTTCACTATAGCTCTCTCTGCTGCTCCATCCGCATATGTCTCTACCCAATCATTCAGTCATGTTACTCCTCATCGGGGCTCCTATAGCAAATTCGAATCAAAGAGGTTGGGTACCTCAAGGATCCTGTCCCTCCTCCTTGGGATGATCACTCCACATCGCCCCGCCTCCTACCTGGAGGTATGACTGCATGTGATCCCTCTGCCCACCTAGCTCGAAGTTTCCCCCTACTGGAGGTCTCTGCATGAGTGTATGCCTCCACTATGTCTCCTCTCGTCTTCCCTAGTTGTGGCTGCTCCACAACCTCCTGAAGCTACTTCACCAATTGTGGCTCCTCCACAATTGTCTGAGACTTCTTCTAGTGCTGCATGTTGAGAGGTAATGTACTCTCCCTCTCAACCACCAAGTATCTAACCTTTGCCTTGCTCCTCAAGGATTTGCATGCATCTTGTACCTCAAGTGCATACAGGTTGTTGGCTAGCACACCAATTTGTTTCATATTTCCCGGCGTCATGAAATTTTTTGGAAAAAGAGCTGATTTGAAATCAGCGATATCTCCCTCCTCTAAACTCTGATTCAGCCAATTTATTATTATTATTATTATTATTGGTATTTTTCCGCAAGGTATCCAAGTCTGCTATTTGTTTCTGAAATTTTTTTACAGAAATTTTTAGATCTGCTCTGCAAACTCTCAGCCCAAAACTCAAAACTTTGAAATCTCCTCTCAGTATACTGTTCTCTCCTTTGATCACCTGTGCTCTGATACCATGTAGAAATTTCCCACCTGTAGATCACCTGGTAATGCAATATACTAAAGCAAAACACTTGATCTACTTCTACAAACAATTTAGTGGAAGCTTAATCGAACATGAGCAACATCAATAAGAACACATATAACTGATAAGAAGGAATCAATCACACATAACACAGAAGATATAACCTGGGGAAAGCCTCAGCCTAAAACCCCAACTTTGTATTATCATACAAGTGGAAATATAGCTAGTATTACAAAAAGAATCAGCTCAAAAGCTATCATGCTCTCTCTGCAATACCTCTGCTGCTCATAGATAGTCAAAGGTCTCTCTAACCTCTGTTCTACCCTCCAAGCTGTTGGCATTATGATGCATGTGTTGTACTTGATGGCAACCCTCTCATAGAAGAATATCTCACTTATGTATAACTGGGTGAATCTTCAGAAGAGATATCAGATGTGACTGATGGAGGACAGCTCAAAGGAATCAGATGATGAATCTTCAGAAGAGATATCAGATGTGACTGATGGAGGACAGCTCAAAGGAATCAGATGATAGTTCTAAGTGTAACAAGTTAACTTTGCCATCAAGTCCAAAGGGGGAGATTGTTGGCATTATGAGATAAGTGTTGTCCTTGATGGCAAACCTCACTGATGACAAATCATAGTACAGAAGGTCAGCAGCAAGGAATTGATGATCAGACTATAAGAAGAAGAGAAAGTTCATACACGCAGGTTCGTTAAGCCCAAGTCGCGTGTACACGCTAGTTAGACTCATAAAAAGCGCGTGTATGTGGAAAGGTTCCTTTGGTCCATGGTGGTTAGTCCTTGGAAGTTGTGCCTGTGATTTCGGACCATTACGTCTCGACGGGCGTGTCGATCCCTAGTTTTAAAGTTGATGGTATTGTGTTACTATGGTTTTGGCTCTTGGTATTGAGCTAGGCCTAAGACTATATAAGGAGAAGAAGATCATTAGGCAAAAACATCTTTCGACAAGGCTTGAATATCTAAGAGAGAAAGAGATCTGATATGCAGGTTCTGAGTTGCTTGATCTAAGCCAAGGAGAGATCACATCGGTTGATGGAAGACTAGATCTAAGGATAGATCGGGATCTAATGGTTTGAAATGCACTATCATGATATGGTTGACTATGCGTATTTCTAGATCTGCATATTGTCGCAATGTTACGTTCTGGATCTAACTAATGTCTGGTACAGCTGCAAATTGAGAAAGTTTATTTTTAGATCTGTACGCAGGTTGGCTTCGGTAAAAGCGCGTGTATACGCGGGTTTTGCTCATTGAAGTAGTGTATATCTTTTGAAGCTTGATTTTGGGTTTACAGTGGGGTCTGACTGTTATTGCAGAGTTCTGTAGTCTGCTCTGTGTTCTGGTAACTGGTGATTGACAGGGTTCAGTGGTTCAGTGATTCAAAGTTTGGTTGTTTTATGCTTCAATGATCTGTTGTGGAAATTGAATGAATTGTGGTCTTCATATTGTAATGTTGTGCTTCAGGAATATCCAAGTCTGAAAATGTATGAAACGTGGTACCTGGAGGTGAGAAGATTGTAGGCAAGCACCTACGTACTAGTATCTAAGCTAGTACAAAAGCTAAAGGAGATCTTTGGAGCATTGTAGCAGGTAGCAGCCTGCGTACTAGTAAATGGATCGGCTAGTACAAGAGCAAAGGGGGTTGTAGCTCCCGTACTGGTATAAGACTGCACCAGTACAAATATTGTAAAAGGATTTTCTTATTAAGAAGAAGATTGAGATGACTTGCAGCAGGTGGTTTTCACCCACATTGGGTTTCCACCTTATATCTTTGTGTTCATGTGTGTGGCTCTTGTGTGATGTTCTGTTCTGTTATTCTGCACCTGTTTACTGTTAATATGCTTAATAATGATCTGATGCATTTACTGAAGATTAAGCTAACTGAATTATAAGATCTCTGGATATACGCGAGTTTCATTAGACACAGTAGCGTGTACACGCGGGTTCACTTAATTGAAGTAGCGTATATGTTTCTGAGTATGAAATTGAAAAGTTTGATTGATCTGATAATACTGATTCACCCCCCCCCCCCCCCTTCTCAGTATTATTTCCAACAATTGGTATCAGAGCGGGTCCTTTGGTAGAAGCTTGATCGCTTGAAGGAGATCCGTGGAACAATGGGAAAGAAGCTTAAGAAGAAAGCTCATAAGAAGAAGAAGACATCTCAGAAGGACTATGACAGTGGGAGAGTCGATTGGGGATTAGGTATAAGAAGCTCTTCAGATTCAGAATCAGATTCAGAATCATTATCAGGTGTGAATGTGTTATCCTCTGATGTTCCTGCTATATTTCCTTGTGAAAGTGATGGAAGTGATAGTGAAACTACTGAACATGCTTTTATGGGTGAGCAAGAAAAGTGTCAAATAGAGGCAATGTTTAGAAGGTTTGCAGACAAAGTTAAAGATCAACAAGATCTTTTGAACAAAAGGGAAGAAGAAGTTACCAAACTAAAGGCCCAACTAGAAGAAGGAAACAAGGTAAGAAAGCTTCTCAAGGACAAGGAAGACCAATGTCAAAAATTGCAACATGAAGTGACATCATTAAGAAAAGAAGTCAACGAAAGAAGCACAACCATCAAGAAACTCAAAGATAGATCCAGCTACTATGAAAATCTTGAAGCTACAATCCCCTCACTAAAAGGAGATCTTGAAGAATCAAAGAAGCAGAATACAGATCTACTCCAAGCTATTGCAAAACAAGAAAACGAAGTCACCAGCTTAAAATCTCAACTAGAATGTGCTTTCCGAGTTCGTGAAATGCAGCAGGATCTGAATGAAGAACAAGAAAAGGAGATTCTCAAATTAAGGCATCAGTTGGAAGAAGGAAGGAAAGATGGAGAAGACATGAAGAAGCAATGTCTAGAAAAGGAGGAACAACTTCAAGTTGAGGTAAATATCTTGAAAGGGAAATTAGAAGAAAAGGATAAACTTTTGAGATTTCAAGATAGTACTAAAGCCTTGGATGATATTCTTAGTAGTCAAAGGTCTCCTGCTATCAAGACTGGTCTTGGTTTTCATGAATCTGTTGAAGGTGAATCTAGTTCACAAGGTGAGGCAAGGAACTCTAAAGAGAAATCCAAAATGATCAACAAGGAGATGAAAGGTCAATCTCATCATCAACCAAGGAAAGAAAGTCTTCAAAGAAAATCTTTTACTCCTCCTATGAATAATGTTGAATGTTATGTATGTCATAATCTTGGACATGTTGCAGCTAGATGTAGAAGAAGAAGAGTTCAAGACTATTATGCGGACAGGTCATCTCAATCAAGGTACTTTAATGGATATTGCTTTGCTTGCAATATGTATGGTCACAAAGCTGCTGATTGCTACAGGAGGAATATGAAACATATAAGATGTTATACATGTAACAAGCTTGGACATATAGCAAAGGAATGCAGGAACAAAGGATGGACATCACACCAAAAGGAGAAAACCTCATCACACTTGAAGATATGGAGGAAGAAGGAAGTACAGTCAGCACAATGTACTGAGACACAGCTGTACCAGACATTAGTTAGACATAGCACAACACAGACATATCAGACTCAGGGGGAGCTGAAAGTGTAAACCTTCAGTGTCCTGAATCTCATACGCAAGTTCCTTAAAGGGAAGTCGCGTATATACGCGAGTTCGACACTGCAAAGTCGCGTATATGTCAGTTTGAAGAAAAGCAGTGGGGACAGGCTCAGAAAAGGCATCTGATATGATTCAGTCCATTATTTGCTCTATTGGTTAATAGCTACAGTCTGCTGAGGATGTGTGGAAATGTTTTGTTACTTGTATGATGTCTAGAAGTGTTTTGATCCTACTTGAGGATGAAGATGTTTTGATGTTTACTGCTGATATATGCATGATCAGATCTAACAAATGGCACTGGTTGAGGGGGAGCATTTGCCTTTAGTAATTCATTGTTGGCATTATGGTTAATAATCCTTGGTGATGATTCTTATATGGATAAATGATATATCTTGCTATTGAGTTGTCTATGATAAACTCTCATATGATTCTTGAAGTTACATAGAAGATGTTCAGATCAGATTTATGGTTGATTCTTTGATGATGCATGTATGGTGCTTACATGGTGATCTTCATAAGAACAAGGAGAAGTACAAAGCTTGAATACATATCTTCCTCACTTGACGATGAGTCACTTATATACTGCTGTTGTCATATGCATAAAGATCATACAGTTATGATGCAGGCACTCTTGTGGATAAGGATTGTTGCTGTTGATGATATCAAGAAGTTTTGTCAAATGAGCTTGAGCTCAAGATACATAATGCTGATACATGGATGACTCCTCAAAGTCACTTTGTTGGAGACATGATGATGAGTTCGTATCTATATGATGATAGGTTTATACTTACATATGTTAATTGGTGCAGATGTTCCCAAGTAATGATACTTGGATCATGTAGAGCTTGATGAAATGGCTATGGTGGGATAAATTGATGTAGACATACCCTATTATAGGTTGATGACCTATTCTCTACAGGACATTTACAGGTTGCTGATATGGAAATTTGTGTACGCGTGTTGTTTAAAGGATATCCGCGTGCATACGCCGTTTTACAAGGGGATAGTCGCGTATATGGTGTACGCGTTTTGCGTAAGGTATATCCGCGTATATACGCTTGTTTACATGGATGCAGACGCGTATATGGAGTTTTGAAGGAAATCAGCAGGGACAGATGTTGGTTGCAGAAAGTCTGATATGGGTCTGACAGAGATCATCTGGCACAGGTTCAGGGGGAGCAGATAATCTTCCAATGATGCATTGTTGGCATTATCTTAGAAGCCTTTGGTTCTAGTTCACAAGTTGTTGTTGATTTCAGGTGAAACAAAGTCAGAGGAAGAACAAAAGGATCTCTTGGTTGCTGATCTGAATGGTGATTGACAAGATGCTGGCGATATCAGTTATTTGTGACTTTCATAAGTCTTGGTCTAGATCTATTGTCTCTATGTCATGTATCTCATTTGTGATATCTCTTTTATGTTGTCAAGGTCATGTAACGGCCTATGTTGGTTTCCCCACTATGCCTGGGATGATTGATGCAATATGATTGGTTGTCATATGTAAAATTTTAATGTATCCCCACTTGGTTGGGTGGATGAGTCAATTTTTGTATATCCTCACTTAGTTGAGAGATGGATGTATGTATGAGTCTTTGATGATAGGAAGGTCTTTTATGATGTATAGAGTCATGTTCTTCTTGAAGAACATCTTTTGCAGATCTTGCCTACAGTCAGGAAGAGCATGAACAGCACACTTCAGCGGTACAGAGATTCAGCATGTACTCAGAGGGAGCATGGACAGATTGGTACACCTTGGCATATACAAAGGGGGAGACTATTCAGAGATTTCAGCAGGTACTCAGGGGGAGTATGGACAGTGGAATGATTCAGCAAAGGAAGAGAATATCTTGGTCCACCCTTTGCCCTTGATGTCAAAGGGGGAGAGTGATTTGGTGTTGTTGCCATCAAGTCCAAAGGGGGAGATTGTTGGCATTATGATGCATGTGTTGTACTTGATGGCAACCCTCTCATAGAAGAATATCTCACTTATGTATAACTGGGTGAATCTTCAGAAGAGATATCAGATGTGACTGATGGAGGATAGCTCAAAGGAATCAGATGATGAATCTTCAGAAGAGATATCAGATGTGACTGATGGAGGACAGCTCAAAGGAATCAGATGATAGTTCTAAGTGTAACAAGTTAACTTTGCCATCAAGTCCAAAGGGGGAGATTGTTGGCATTATGAGATAAGTGTTGTCCTTGATGGCAAACCTCACTGATGACAAATCATAGTACAGAAGGTCAGCAGCAAGGAATTGATGATCAGACTATAAGAAGAAGAGAAAGTTCATACACGCAGGTTCGTTAAGCCCAAGTCGCGTGTACACGCTAGTTAGACTCATAAAAAGCGCGTGTATGTGGAAAGGTTCCTTTGGTCCATGGTGGTTAGTCCTTGGAAGTTGTGCCTGTGATTTCGGACCATTATGTCTCGACGGGCGTGTCGATCCCTAGTTTTAAAGTTGATGGTATTGTGTTACTATGGTTTTGGCTCTTGGTATTGAGCTAGGCCTAAGACTATATAAGGAGAAGAAGATCATTAGGCAAAAACATCTTTCAACAAGGCTTGAATATCTAAGAGAGAAAGAGATCTGATATGCAGGTTCTGAGTTGCTTGATCTAAGCCAAGGAGAGATCACATCGGTTGATGGAAGACTAGATCTAAGGATAGATCGGGATCTAATGGTTTGAAATGCACTATCATGATATGGTTGACTATGCGTATTTCTAGATCTGCATATTGTCGCAATGTTACGTTCTGGATCTAACTAATGTCTGGTACAGCTGCAAATTGAGAAAGTTTATTTTTAGATCTGTACGCAGGTTGGCTTCGGTAAAAGCGCGTGTATACGCGGGTTTTGCTCATTGAAGTAGCGTATATCTTTTGAAGCTTGATTTTGGGTTTACAGTGGGGTCTGACTGTTATTGCAGAGTTCTGTAGTCTGCTCTGTGTTCTGGTAACTGGTGATTGACAGGGTTCAGTGGTTCAGTGATTCAAAGTTTGGTTGTTTTATGCTTCAATGATCTGTTGTGGAAATTGAATGAATTGTGGTCTTCATATTGTAATGTTGTGCTTCAGGAATATCCAAGTCTGAAAATGTATGAAACGTGGTACCTGGAGGTGAGAAGATTGTAGGCAAGCACCTACGTACTAGTATCTAAGCTAGTACAAAAGCTAAAGGAGATCTTTGGAGCATTGTAGCAGGTAGCAGCCTGCATTCTAGTAAATGGATCGGCTAGTACAAGAGCAAAGGGGGTTGTAGCTCCCGTACTGGTATAAGACTGCACCAGTACAAATATTGTAAAAGGATTTTCTTATTAAGAAGAAGATTGAGATGACTTGCAGCAGGTGGTTTTCACCCACATTGGGTTTCCACCTTATATCTTTGTGTTCATGTGTGTGGCTCTTGTGTGATGTTCTGTTCTGTTATTCTGCACCTGTTTACTGTTAATATGCTTAATAATGATCTGATGCATTTACTGAAGATTAAGCTAACTGAATTATAAGATCTCTGGATATACGCGAGTTTCATTAGACACAGTAGCGTGTACACGCGGGTTCACTTAATTGAAGTAGTGTATATGTTTCTGAGTATGAAATTGAAAAGTTTGATTGATCTGATAATACTGATTCACCCCCCCCCCCTCTCAGTATTATTTCCAACACAAGCCTCCTATTTCTTTGCATAATTTGATTGGGGTCCAATGCAGCCACTTGTGGGAATTGGCCTCTTCACACACTCACTAACCTCTGATCTAAATACGCAGTCTTGAAGGAGATAAATCCTCATCATGGATGAGCTTCCTTTATAGAAAAAATATTCATCCAACTGATAGTACACTATCCCTTCTCTGATCTCAACTGAGTCTCTGTCTGAACTGACATGCATGAGTTATTCATGAGAGAATCTTCAGTTATCTGAAGTGCAACAATTATATGCAAGCATGCATTAACTAACTGAACTTACTTAATTTAAACAAACTGTTTAAATCAATTATAATTGGACTTGACTCAGTTAATTGAGCCAACTAATTACTACTAAAATTAGAACTCATCCTTATCTCTTTAACTGGCGGATAAATTCCTCAATTAATAGATAAACTGTTGCATGTCCTCACATAGACTTCATGTTTGATTTTTCACAACTAATTAACTCATGGAGAATGTATTAATTTATTTTCAAACAACTGTTAACTTCAAATTCGAATTTTACTTCCTATTTTTAGTCTAGGAACTGACTAAAATATGAATCCATCCTGAACTACTAAAAATAGCAATTCTATTTTTAGCACTTCCATTTTTCATTCCCTGTTTCTCAATCCAGCACTGGTACCCAAACTTCTATTTTTAGTAGTGCTATTTTTAGCACTTCTATTTTTAGCATTTTTTGTTGCCATTTTCAACAGTATCTAGTGAACACATGACTAGATTTGTGCTTTGCGATGAACCAGCTGAGTCAAGCTATGGTTCAACCTACCAAGTTGTTTTGGAAGGCAGAAGCATGTGTTGAGATACCACAAAGGCACATCTCAGTATGGATTGTGGTACATACGGACAGAGGGAGTGAAGCTTTAGAGCTTCACAGATGTTGATTGGGCAGGGAGTCCATCAAACTAGAAGAGCACTTTTGGAGGAATCTTCAACCTTGGTTCAGTTGTAGTTTCCTAGTACAACAAGAAATAGAGGTCAGTTGCACTTAACTCAACAGAGGTTGAATACATGGCTACCAGTCAAGCAACATGCGAGGCCATTTGGATGCGGAAGATTCTAGTGGGATTGTTTGGTCAAATGATGGATCCAACTATGATATATTGTGATAATCAGAGTTGTAGCAAACTCTCTAAGAATCCAATGTTTCATGATAGGTCCAAGCACATAGATATTTGTTACCATCATCTTCGAGGCTGTGTGTTGAATAGGATCATGTTGTTGTTGTATGTTTCAGCCGAGGAGTAGAATGGAGATATTTTGACTAAGTAATTGTCAAAATGCAAGTTTGAGTTCCACAGAGACAAGATTGTGGTGGCTGATAATCCCTTTCTTGTTGAGAGGGAGTGTTGAAAATAGCAACAAGAAATGCTAAATATAGAAGTGCTAAAAATATCACTCCCATAAATAGAATTTCGGGATACATTCCAATTTTAGTTAGTCCCTGAACTAAAATTGTGAATTACAATTCGAATTTGATCTTAGCATCTGTTTGTAAAATAATTAATTAATTCATCTTGAGTTAATTAGTTGAGGAAAAAAAAACATAAAGTCTATATGAGGAAATGCAACAGTGATTCCTTTGATTGAGGAATTTATCCCTTAGTTAAAGAGATAAGGATGAGTTGTAATTAGTTAGCTCAGTTAACTGAGTTAAGTCTAGTTAGATTAGTTCCAATAGTTGGAGGAACTGATTGTGAGTTCAGTTAGTTAATGCATGCATGCATGTAACTACTGCACTTCAGATAACTAAATATTCTCTCATAAATAACTCATGCATGTCAGTTCTGTCAGAGACCCAGTTGAGATCAGATGGAGGGACAGTGTACTATCAGTTGCAGGAATATTCCATTGTGAATATCTCTTGCATGCAGAAGGAATTCATTCCTTAAGGATTGTGCAGTTATTTCTAAGTTCAGTGAGTTGTATGAGGCCATAATTCACACAGGTGGCATCATTGGACCCCAAGGAAAACTGCGCAAGGAAATAGGAGGCTTGGAGGGCTGAGGATAGTCATATGTTGTGTCTATTCAGTCTGTGAGCAGTATTGAGGGATTGTACTGAGAGTTGGATAGCTTCCGAGCTAAGGCTTTGTGTAATCCAGACTATTTTCCACTTGTATGATAATACAAAGATCGGGGTTTTTAACTGAGGCTTTCCCCAGAGTATTCTTTTGTGTTCATGTGTGATTGCTTTCTCATTCTCAGTTATATGTGTTCTGTTTGATCATGCTCATATTCGATTAAGCTTCCACAAAGTTTGTTGTAGAAGTAGATCTAGTATTTTGCTTTAGTATATTGCATTATCAGGTGATCTACAGTGGGAATTTCTACAAGAACATCTCCGGGATTTCCCCTACTTCCCTCGTGAATTGTCTAGTTTCTCATGATGGCATACTCTAGAGGCAGAACTCTATGGTCATGCAGCAACATTTTGATAGCTAATGGTATTGACCTTATGAATTTCCTCGTAGTCCCTTCAAAAAATTTCTCTCCACTATAGTATACGATAATGTTGCTTCCATCACAAACTCAACAATATACCCCTCTAACACACTCTCAAACAAAAAGTCTATAGCATGTGAAGTTTTATTACTTATTTCTAGCAGTTGGTGTACCTCTTCTACTGTCCACTTCATCAGTCCATTGTGATGGTATGTCAAGATATTGTCCTTCAGCTACTACACCCATTCTATCAATAGGTTCATGAATTCTTTGAAGAAAACTTCATGAAACTTAATGAACATGTGATTTTGCAACCATTTCCCTATGCTTTTATTTTTATTCCTTATCTCTTATATAGGAAACTCATGTTTCTTTCCCTTAAAACAACGATAGACCTCCTCCTTGGTGGGATTCCATGGCTTCCACATTCCTATGAGACAATCTCATCACACGACCATTTCATTCCCGACAATGGAACCATTTGTTGCCACGTGAGATTCTGACAGACCCAAGATTTGTTGCGTACTGGCCAACAAACACCTGCTCAACATTAGCCCTTTCGGAAACACCCACGAAGTGGGTGAAGTCTCACTTGAGATGCTAATGGGCGACTATCAAAACCATGTTTTCAGAGTCTGATAGGACCATCTATGGCTTAAGACACTGGATTCCCACCAGATGGACACTTAACCATATTCCTAAGAGTACGCACTACGCAAGGCTTCTAGACCCTCTTGTCTACCAGTTAGTGCACAAGTCACCATTGACAACTTGCAGAGGACTAAAAGCACTTACACTTTTTGACATTTGGGATGACATTGACATATCATACACTATTCCTTATAGAAACATGATAGAAGGTGAATACATTACCATACTTTCCAAAAGCCTAACCATGAATATGGTATTTATACCTACTTAAAGTTGTAGTAGAATAGTAAACACAACTAAATTAGTACACCAAACACAACGAAATACATTTAGGCATTAACTTGGACCATGAGGAGCAACCCAAGCATCTGGTTCTATTACTTCATTAAATATAAGAAAATGTGCCAAGCACTACAATGCAACAGTTATATAGTCAAGTTCACCAGTCATTAATCTTTGCACAACATACAAAAGAAAACATACATGTGACACATAACTTTCCAACATTCATTATATATCTACATCCCAATTTACATCAAGGTTGCTTATAGACTCAAACTTTTAGCTAAATACTACATAAAAACATAAGACATATGCAAAGTAACAACCTCCACCTTCAGAAATTCTTGAAGTCATTTACGGAGTGATGGAAACGAATAGGGTTTGCGTCTGCAGAGTTATGGTAGCTGCTGTTTCGGTCCAAAAGCCAGCCGCAGGAGCCGAAGGCGATTCAGGGACGGGGATAACAGAGAACGCTGTTGGAAGACTGCCTCTATCGCGATCGCCTACAGTGAAATGGTCTGTCTTGCGCAGTCAACCGCCTCAAATCTATCCAGATCTGCACGGCTACGTATCTGTGGGGGCTGCAGTCAAAAGGAATCAAGTGATTCCGGATCGGGTACGCGATAAAAGATTTCAGCGTGACTGTGAGACGAGGGTAACATCGGAAGCCCTTTCCTCTGCATGGATATATAAGGAGGGCTTTCTTCTGCGAAAGAACGAGACCCTGAACTGTGCATACGAACAAAGAAGATCTTGCGGCGTATGGGGTTTAGAGGAAAGGCCCTGTCAAATCAAGAATGCTCAGAGAAACGGCAGGGGGGGACTGCTCGAAGCAGATCCGCTCTTTCTTTCACCGCATGGACCCAGATACTGCAGTACTGACTTCGATCTACTCGATCAAGCCCTTACCCGAGTACAGTTTATCCCCAGGCCACAGATCGAGGGAAAAAATCACAGATCAAGTAGAGTTTCTGCAGATCCGGGCATGCACAAGGAGGAACAAACAAAAACTTGGCCAGATCTGGAGTATAGCTCGCAACCAGAGCAGGTAAAAACAAATTGTTTTCAGATTCTGATAAAACCCCCTCAGGGGAAATCTCGTCTAGTGTGGGTTCATGCAGGAATTACCTCCAGGCAGCTGAAATATCAAATATGGACAGAAATGGGATACCCTGTTCAGATCCAGCATCTGGTCAGTGGTAGGCGGTCTCTCCAGGATCGCAGATCGATGGGAAGCTACGAGATCGGACCAGGATCGATCATTAACTTAAATCTCAGACTAAGAGGAGGGGCTCTGCCTCAGGGACAGACAAGTTCCTCAGGGGGAGATAAGGGGAAAAAAGCTGCAGCCCAGCATCAACCAAAGGGATCATACAAAAACATCTTACAGGGCAGTAGGAATGCAGGTTTCTCTCCAGATCAAGGTGGACACATGCCCAGGCCATACATAGTAGATCAGTCAGAGCAAACCCCAGCATTAAACCTAGACTCTTCAGGGCTTGATGACTTTGTCAAGTCCTATGAAACGGAAGCCCTAATCTGCCGTTTCAACAGTTTTTGGCCTAAACCTATGGATCTGTTCCATTGGATCTTCAAAAACTGGACCATGGAATGTGACATTCATTTATGTGCAAAGGGTTTCTTCATAGTAAGATTTACATCCAAGGAGGTCAGAGATACAGTCATCAGTAACGGACCATGGTTCTGGGGAACATCGGGGCTGTTTGTGACCCCATGGTTCCCAGATTTCGACCCAAATAAAATGACTGTAACCAAAATGCCAGTTTGGGTTAGACTACACAATCTCCCTTTGCATTTTTGGGATGAACGAGTGCTGGAAGGTATTGGGAACAGCATAGGGAAATACATCAAAACAGACCTGGAAAGGATCGATGAAAGGATCTACACCTTCGCACGAATCTGTGTGGAAGTAGATCTAAGTAAAGGGCTGCCGGAAAGTATAAGGTTGATATACAAACAACAGAACTGGTTGCAGGTACTAGATTATGAAAACACGGCGTTCAGATGCAGGATCTGTAGGCAGACAGGACACTTACAAAGCTCATGCCCAGAAGCCAAGAATAAAAAGAAGCAGCAAGGGAAGCAGAGGAAAGGATGGCACTTTCCTCCTCCAGATTCAGATGACGAAGAATCAGAAGCAGCAGAGGAAGAAATCCCAGCAGAGAAAACCGAGGTAGCTCAAGAAATGGAGAATCAGAAAGAACCCTCATCAGACAACAAGGCAGTGGAGACAAGTATGCAACCGAGTACGGGCGGCATAAAACGGCACCACCACTCAGATACGTCAGATTCAGACAAAGAACCCAGCCCACAGAATACAGAGACACAGTTAGTCATTGCTTCGATCGAGCCATCTCAAGGAGAGTGGCGAAAGGTCGAAAAGAAAAAGGGGCGAAAAACTTGATGCGTGAGTTTTACTCACTGCCGGATTTCAGTTTTTGCCTCTTTTCTCTCTCCTCTCTTCTCTATTCTTATTCTTTGTACACGTTAGTTCTCTAACGTTGCGTGGGGTGCGAAAGCACTCGGGCCCTCGCGGCAGCATACGGAATGCTTCAATGCATCTGCTAGTGTAACTTTTCGTTATCTTTTTAATAAAAAGTTACCGATTTTTTTCCTTGGAAAAAAAAAAAACAATCTCCACCTTTAGAAAATGTCGACCTATTGTATGCTTCATTGTGCAATCTTTTAACCTGTGATTCATATGAATCCTCTCCTTTTATCTCTCCCTAAAGGCTCCTAGAATCGACCCTACACTAGCTCGGGGTCGAAAGGATGTCGCAGGACTGACAGAGGGGCATTCAATGCCGATAGAGAAACAACCATTCTGCCCTGATTGGTGGGATTGTTTTTTTTTAATATTTTTTCTTAATTTTTTTATTTAATTTTTTTTTATTTTTTATTTTATTTTAATGGCTTTATAACTTTTTTAAATTTTAATGTTTTTAATTTTCATTTTAATGTTTTTTTTTCCAATTTATATTTTAATGTTTTTCTTTTTTCTTTTAATTTAATTGTACTTTTTAAGTTTTTTTGTTTCTATTTATTTATTTTGGGTTTTTTAGTGTTTTACTTTTTTAACCTTTTTTTGTTTTGTTATTTTTACTTCAAATTTTGTGTGAGTCATTTTTATTTTTGGAAAAATAAAACTTCAGATGTCATCATCTTTCGATATAAAAGTCATAGAAATTTCATAAATTTTGCTAATTCTCAACTTTTTTTATTCAATTTTTTCAGTAAAATATTTTATTTAACATGTCATTTTTAGTGAAAAGGTCCCAAAATACGTATTTTATTAATTATATCTATATGCAAAATGTGTATTTTTTAGTGACAATTATTTTATGTATGTTGAAGTATTAATTAATGATATATAAATATATGAAAAATCCTAACTTCAAAATATTATTTTTATTATTTTTTAAAACTTTGCCAAAAAAATAAAAATTTCATTATAAAAAAACATTGCAAAGATAAACAAAAAATACAAGTTTGGAAATCCCTTAAAAAACAAACCTCCTAGGACAAAAAACATAGAAGAGGAATAAGACAACTTGAAAGATGGTTAAATAATTAACATTTTAAAAAAAATGTGCATAGTTAGGACATATGAAAATTTAAAGTGTCAAAATAGCTAACGTTTTAAAAAATATATCCATACTTCAGAAAAAAAAAAGGAGTGTCAAAAATAAGCCCAAAGAATGGGTTGATGTTGCATTAACACTTTTCAAAATTGGCATAAAAATCACTAACATTTAAAAAAATGTGCATAAAGAAAATTTAAAGTCTCAAAAATATGCTCCAAAAAAAACATGTGTATTCTGAATCAACACTTTTCAAAATCGGATGATTTTTTTCTAACTCTAAAAAATTGAAAACTCAATCAAGTTCACGTTTGATTGGTAACTGTGTTTGAAAAGTTGGCAGGGGAAGCTTGACCCCACTTTCCACTGATCTCTCATCGACTATAAGTTTTGCAAAAGTTAGTGGATTGTTTGCAGGTGGCAGTGGAGAATTTAATATTCAAAGTGGATAATATACAGTTGAAAGTGGAAATCGCAACTCTAGGAAAATTGAAGGAGGTGTTCGGGATCACAGACAATCCACCACATAAGACGATTACAGGACAGGGGAAGGAGGCACATTTGGAGCAACAAATGTAAGAGGATCTCCCTCTGCAAGAAGAACTTGTGGGATGAGTGAAAGAGGCTCATCCATGGCAAGCAAACAATGAACAAAATGGGCAAGTTGGGCCCGTTAATATAGACCAATTTGGTTGTGGTTAGCACCCCAGGCACTTTTTTTTCCTCGTGGGAAAGGTCAAAATTTTATTCATAAGACAAAGTTAAATTTTGTAGATGCTAAAGAGCATATGCGTATGAGTTGTTCCTGTTTTCACAAAAATTCAAAATAAGAGTAAAAAAATACTATTCCTTTCTCCCCTTCTTTTTCTCCACCTTTCGCCATCCTCCAGTGTTGGGGGTAGCAATTGCGATGGATAGCTGGTTTTCGGTTATAAGTATGGGGGAGTCCTTGTCCGACTCAGATCCTTCTGATCCATGAGTTCTCTTGTTGCCAGATATTTCCTTTTCTGTTGACTGGGGTGCTTGTTGCTGCATGGGGGCTTCCTCTTTCTTTAGTGTGTTGTTCTAGATTTTTTGTTCATCCATTTATGCGTTATGTTCTGTAGGCTTTGTTGTGTCTTCTTCTTTATCTAATGGATCTGTGTGTTGCCAGCCTTTAGGTTTCCTCTGTTGCTTCTTGTTCCATTTGGGGATGTTTCTTGCCTGTGGACATACACTGAGGAGGTGACCTATTTGTAGGCATCCGCGGCAGCGAAACGCTATATTTTCGTAATCCAAGGGTTGTAGCCACTGTGTATTATTGAAATTTAGTGTTATACTATCTGGTAGTCCCTGACTGAGATCTACTTCAACACAAATTCTAGCGAAAGTAAATATTCCCTTTATGAGTCTGTCTCCATCAGTCTTTAAGAATTTTCCCAGAGTATTTCCTATGGCAATTAAGACCTTATGGTGCCAGAAGTGTAATGGAAGGTTGTGCAACCTAACCCATACTGGCATCTTTGATACCACCATTGTGTTGGCATCGAAATCAGGAAACTAGGGGGTCATGAAGAGCCCTGCGCTGCCCCAGAACCATGGCCCCTTGTTAAGAATATAGTCCTTTTCCTGTTCTGTACTAAATCTGACTATAAAAAACCCCTTGGGGCATAAATATATTTCGCAGTTTGTTGTCCATGTGGTATGAATCCAGTGGTGCAGAACATCAGATTTGGGCCAGAAACCATTGAATCTACAGATAATTGCGTGGGAATAGAGATCTGAGTACATAATATTTACCTCTGGCATTTCTATGGTGAGAACAGGATTCTCAGTTTTTTGTTCTACAATGTAGGGCCCGAGAAGTTCAAGCGTTGTTGCTGGTTTGGTTTGCTCTTTCCCTTTACCTTTGACTGCATCCTTGAAAGAGCCTGTGTTCTTTGAGTTGGTTCCTGTACATCCTCCCCACAGACAAAGGTTGATGATGATGGTCGAGTATGTAGTTATGTTGTAATCCTGTAGGGTGTGATTATCCTGTAAGTTGTGTCCCATGTGGATCAGGTTTTTCCCATGTACTGGTATACCAAGGAGATTCTGTATTTTATATCTTAGGTCCTGGATCCTGCAGCCCTTCCAAAGCCTCAAGCAATAATGCCTACCTTCCAGTGTTTTGATGAAGAACTGTGTGAGATCCGTCTCTAGAGGGAATGAATCCATCTGGGAATGACCGCGATCTGTTGCCCAAGTTATCCTGTTCCAAACCTCTAGATCACCGACGATCTGCTTGCATGTCTGGCCCTCTTCTGCATTTTGGGGGTGTGATTCAAGGCAAAGAGGTGTCCTGATGGTTTTATGCCCCCAGATCTGGAACTTGTTTGGACTTCTCAGTCTTCTAAGTGCCTGGTCAATTAGATCTTTAATAGATCTGAGAATATTGTTGTCTTCCATGGCAGGGATGGTCGGTCCAGATCCATTCAATGACCATACAAATGCTGCATTGCCAAAACTAGGAGCGGGAATAAGGTGTATGGAAAGAAAACTATCCCTTACCTCAAAGTCTGTGACGTGTAGGCTGCTAGATCTGGCATTATAAACATCAAAATTCCCTTGGCCGTGGGGCTGGGCAAACGTAGAATATATATCTGAATAAACCCTCGCCCTTCCCTTCGCGTATGCTCCATCTAGGCTACCCACATGCCCTATGCTTGTCAAGTCGCTCGGGTTGCCCACCCTGCAAACCAAAACCACTTTTTCCCCTTCAATATTTTCTTCTTCGTCGCTGAGGTAGCAAGAAATTAGTCATGCAAACTCTTCCTTATCGTTATCCCTGATCTGGTTCAGCTTCGTGACCTTGGCTTGAAGCTTAAGAATCCGATTGGTTTCGGCTGTGGGAGAAACAGCTGCAGGTGTGGTGGCCATTTTCGGTTTCGGCTGTGGGCTCGTCCCAACTCGACTTCTCAATTAATCAGTGCCCCAAGCACTTGTTTATGCATTGCAAGTATATAGAGTATAGTGATGTTTTTTGGAGGTACCATAAATTAAGCATAATTAGTATTGTAATAAGAAGTAGCAAGGCAGAAATAAGCTCATTTTTTGTAACATTTTGCAACTGTGAAGAAGAATAATATGGCCTGAATGTAAATGTATTGACCTATTTACGAGTTGATTAATATAAAAATACTCGTTCCTTTAAAAAAAAGTAGTTAGACACTTAAACAAATTAATATAGATTTATTTAATTATTATATAATTATTTAAAAAATGAAAACCATTTGTTTATATTACCTAGGTATTTATCGTTTATTACAAAATTTGATTTAAACACATGAAAATGAAATGAATTTTAACAAACAAATTAAATTATAGTAAAAAATTATATAATTTTACTTAATATCAATAAGAAATCAGTAAAAAATTATTGATGATGATGATTACCTTCACTAAGACCAATATGGTCTATCCAACCTTAAGAAGGTAAGAGATTAATTGAGATTCTTTAAAATTTTATTTATGTGATAAAAAAGGAGAAAATTATTCCAACATCACTAGAATTTTGTTGACTTAACAAGACAAGAAGGTTGGTTAATAAATTAAAATGGTTATCAATTTAGCAACAAATAACTAAGTAAATAAAGCATCTTTATTTTTAATATTTATACTTTTTTTTAAGGAATATATTCAACCTATCATCTTTCACAAATATGTCTAGCAAAAACAACTACCCTCTAAAATATATCTATCTATACTTTACACAAAATGTAAAACCTTGTTGACAACTTTCTCAACAAAAACATTATCATAATAATAAGACATTATTATTGTGGTTGGGTAGGATTGGATTCTCGAGTGCCACAATGCATAATTAAATTAGCAAAATACCTCAATATAGTAATCAGTAAAACCTAAATTAACTAGATTCTAAACTTTAACACTAACTTGAATTCAATATTTTAACTTTAATTTCATTATATTTAAATTAAGTCACACATAATAGCTACTATGTAACACTTGTTAAAAGATAATAAAATTATAACCATCGTTTCTATTTTTATTATAGCCAACATTATCTTTTTATTTAGAGTTTACTAAATTGTAAAATACTTGAAAAAAAATAAACTCAATTAACACTACCCCAATACAAATGTATTTCAAAAAAAATTAGAAGGAAAATGCATTTGTCTGAGAGCACGACTCACATCATTCTAATTCAAATTGAATAGATTTTTGGCTGAGAGGAATTGAATAGATTTTATTTTTTTTAATTTAAATTCTAATTTTATTTAATAAAAAACGCGGCTATTTTTTGTCAAGCTGTTTTTTTGTCTCGTTAGTTTTAAAATTTCTACGGTTCGAGTGTGGGGTCAGATATTTTCATTAGGGTTTTAAAAATTACGTTCGAGTCTGAGCTCAGACATTCTCAGTAGGGTATTAAAATTTTCGTTTAAAAATTCCGTTCGAGTCTGAGCTCAGACATTCTCAGTAGGGTTTTAAAATTTCCTCCAGGCCAACTATAAAATTTCCTCAAGACAATCGATTCCATGGCATATTTACAATCACCCCGGTTCGAACCCGGGTTCAAACATTTTCATGAAATTTCTGCAACCCCATTATATTGAAGATTGAAAACTTGAATATCTGTCTGGGTGGTGTAGTCGGTTATCACGTTAGTCTCACACACTAAAGGTCCCCGGTTCAAGTCCGGGCTCAGACACGCCCTTTTAGGGTTTGAAAATTTCTTTGTCACCTATAAACCAGAACAGTTTGTCACCTATAAACCAGAAAGATTCTGTTTGACCTTTTATTGTGGACTTTTGATGGAGGAGAGTTGCACTTTTAGGGTTTGAAAATTTAGGTCCCCGGTTCAAGTCCGGGCTCAGACACGCACTTCTAGGGTTTGAAAATTTCTTTTCGTTTGATTCCACGTGAGCATCAATATACAGCCAATTCTGTTTGACCTTTCAGTTTGTCACCTATAAACCAGAACAGTTTGTCACCTATAAACCAGAAAGATTCTGTTTGACCTTTTATTGTGGACTTTTGATGGGGGAGAGTTGCCATTCAGTAGAAATAGAATGACTTTGCAATCTTAATCAAATTTATGTTGTTGTTTATATATGCATCTATACCTAAATCATTACACCAAACATTTTAATAATAGGGAAGGCCAATTCTTATTTCTTAGTGCTGATTTTATTGGAAAACAAATTATAATAGGGACGGCCAATTCTTAGTGCTGCTTTTATTGGAAAACAAATTATTCTTTGCCTGCTATATGATGTTTCGGGAGTAGAACATGGAGGCTGATGCACTCTCTAAAGCTGTCTCTCTTTCTGGCCAAGGTTTATGTTTTTTGAAAAGTTTTCTGCTCGCAGGGGTTGTGATATGAGATCATTTGGGTATTAATTTACATCTATGTTGCGGTATTTTGGTTTCATTTTGTTGCAGATGCTTATTTGGGTGGGGATCCCTGCAAATTCCCTTGTTTTTCTGTTTTCTTGCCTTTTTTCTATGACAACTCTGTCATGTGAATTTTCTATGACAACTCTGTCATGTGAACAATCGTGCTGATCTACAGTTTTGGATGAAAATGATCTGATATAACCTTATGAAAATGTAACTTTTTTCTGTGCATATACATTCACTAACTGCTGCTGCACAATAGGTTAGATAATTGTTTTCGTGGTTGAAGTGCAATATTTCCACTCTATCCATCTAAATTTGAGTCCATATGCTTCAAGTAGCATATGTAGAGTGCACTACTTAATACATTGTTATTCTTGTAGACTCAAAATATACACGTTGAAAGTGGATATCAAATTCATTGTTAAGATGGGTTTGTGATTATCGTAATATTTGATGTTTATAGTACGCTGTATATTTTTAAATTAATGTAATATTATATATTGTTTAATTTTAGTGTAACAATAGCCCATGGGGATTTGGATTGATGGTGAATGGGTGTATTGTTAAGACACTCCTTGTGATAGGTCACCGGTTCAAATCCCCGTGGGTGATTAGGTAGTATTATATAGAAAAAAAAAATAGTGTAACAATATATTAAATATTGATAAATTTTTAATTTTATTTTTATAGGAATTTAGGTTTAATTTTAACTATAAATAAATAGAAATTTTGTAGAACAAAACAATAATAGAAAAAATAGATTTGTATATGTTATTTATTATCTTCAATGTAAGATGATGTCCACTAGATATATAATGATTGAATAAGCCCCTTATTAAGAAAGGATAGTTGTCACACCCATTGAAATAAGGATGCCTACCTGAATTCACTATAAATTATAGTTGGTTGAATAGGAAAAGAATGTATTGGAAATTACACTAAGAATTATTTTCACTTATAGGTAGGGCTTTTATCTCGTGACTTTTTATTTTGCACGAGGATGATTTAATTATCACAAGAAGCTCTCTATTATGATCCAAAGTGTTCAGAAAACATTGCTGGGACAATTTGATATGATAGATCTAAGACATGTGTGCTCTTTTCTTGGTTTAAAGATTCTTCAATCTTCAAAAGGAATCTTTGTTTTCTAGCAAAAGTATGCACTAAATTTACTTTAGTGCTTTTCCATGGCTAATTGTGAGCTTGTGGCTATTCCATTCCAGTGAAGTATTACCCTTTCAGTGAGGTACACTTCACCATGTATTAATCCTTTGTTATATCAACAATTGTTTGGGAGTCTATTGTACTTGGCTCATACATGTCTTGCTATCTCTTTTACAATTGGGTATATATATTGATATAACACACCTAGCCCCTAAAACCATGATTAAGGTTGTGGGGTATCTAGACTCAACCTCCTAGGTTACCTTAAGGAAGTGGGGTTATTAAAATTCATCTTCCTTCAATTACCTTAAAACTTATTTCTTAAACTAGCATCATCTTCTACTACACAAGAGCTTTCCAATGACATAAATTCCTCTAAATATGAGCTCTATATCCAAAGTTATGCTCACATGAAGATTTATCCTTCAAGTGTTACATAAGCCTTTGTACCATGCCATGTCATAGACATGTGGCCATCCTTTCCCACATGTCACAACTTCTTAGGGCCATGTCCTTTGATCGTACTACATCAAGTGTTGTGCCAAAACATTATTGGGTTATATTATTTTTAGGAGGAAACCCCGATAATAGGTATCTTGACCTCTTGACACTGAATAGGCAACAAAAAGTTGTAAATTAATGGACCTATATTAATGTCTACGGACATTTTTGGATTCTTTAGTGACAAGGGTTCACAACATCACCTCACACCATATTGCTCAATAATATATAGTTTAATAATTATTTTTTTCCTATAGTTAGCAGGATTATCGGGAACTAATGGTATCAGCAGTGTGCATTGCTTCATACACATCCCCTTCACCCAAAAGCCAATGCTTGATAAGCCAATAACGAAATGTAAACTATTGGACATGCGTTCCCATCATCTGCCTTTTCTATTTGTTGGGATACCCCCACCCCTAAGCTACCAAGGACATAACCTACTTCTTGTAAAACATCTTGAGATCCAATAGCTTGAGATATTGATAGTCTAACATCCACATCATACCCAACCATATCCTATTGCCATGACAACTTGCCACACCATCATACCACATCACCCAAGTTCTACTTTATGCCATTTCATCATCACATGTCAACATCAATCAACATGCCATATTAGCTCCACATAAGCACACCACATCATCTAAGACCTTTCTTCATTCCACATCATCATGATTTTTCATCTCTTCAAGCACCGAGCCCCCAAGATATACCTCCATTATGTTTGGGTTTGATATGATTGATAGGTCATCAACTAACAGAGATTCATCTCTTCGTTAATTGGAACCTCTACTATTAAGCCACTAGACTTTTCCCTCTACCGAAAAAATTCTATCAAGTCACTAGGCCATCGAGCCCTCAATCATAGGGTAGAACATGAAACTTCACTCACTACCTTTCCTCAACCCAATTGATGGATGTCAACCACTAGGTACTTTCTTAGCTAACTTATTTTGCTAGATGGTAGATGTATAGTGCTTATTGGTATTGGCATTGTGTTAGGGGGTGTTGCGATGTATTAACCGACACTTGAAATCTTGGTCATTGATACATCAATTTACCACTAATAGGAATTTCTTCGTTACACAACAAACATTTTCAAAATATATTTGTATACTTCACGTTGACTACAACTTGAATTATAACCCAACCGATATTGATAGTCTGATATGTCGATAGTGATATCCTTCCCACTTGAATTAGGCACCTCCTAGATAAATGCATGGTTACAACCCTCTTATTGGCCCATGCGACCAAGGGCTAGGGCCAGAGCCTTATAACTCAAAATTTCAAAAACAAATCCCATTCAACCCTGAAATTCCCAAGGAGTAATCCTTGAATTTCATTAGCTTCCAATAGGCTCTCAAGTTGATTTCATAGGACTATAATGAGGCAAAGAATTTTCCCAAAGACTTTTGAAGGCTTATAATCCTTAAACAACTTATATAGGTTTCCCAAACATTGTCTGCAATGAGACATATTCCCGAGGAAAAACATAATAAGGATATTGCATAGTTGTTCCATTCCACAACCAACTTAGTAAAATCCATTCACATTCAAATTACAAGAAGAGCCTTAGAGCTCCATTCAATATTTGATTTATAATTCACAATACAACGTACTTCCAAAATATTATTGGAAACATGCTTTAATGGGTACTTCTACCTATAGTGCTCATTTAGGACAAGGATAACCATCAACAACCAAGCATAAGTGTCCATTAGCGTAGCTCATCACTTATACATATTTAATAAACCATCTTAACCATTTTCAGTTTATCATTACAATCATATAAAAAATATAGCTTATTGTAAATGTTGTAAATGTTTATCATACGGAACATAGTAGTTCACTCTCCATTACTATAGATTCCCTAGTTGAAGAAATATTTTTCGCAACACATTCATTGCCTCATTAAGTATTGGTTCCTCCACTTCAAAGCTAAATGTAGCCCTAAAACTTTGTGTCATGTCATTCTAGTCCTACATTCCTTTGTGCACTCCAACTCAATGTACCAATTAGCAGGAATGGTTTCCAACATGTGTATGAATTGATGCATCCACCCTGGCTATGATACCCGTCCTTTTGTCCACGTTGTGAAACACCACTTCAAGTGTGTTCTAGGGCATTCCATTCGTGAGTACTTCTCCCTAGGGACCCTAGAATTGGTCTTAAATCTAATCATTATTAGTTGCTTACATAATGGTCATCCAACGACCTATTCTTTATGCACAAACTTCCATCTTATTCGAGTTTCCCTTAATGAAATGTTCAATGCAGGAATCCTCTATTGCTTTAGTATTTGGTCTTCAAACTCCTACACAAAAATATCTACCCGAGACAATATGTCAAACCAAGGTGGATTGTTCACCTCAATCACAATCCAATGCACCATTCTAGTGATGTGCATGCACCTCCACATACTAACCTCATGCAACCGGTTCTTCCATTTCTATAGTGCTTCCTCTAAACATAGGCGTAGGACCCAATTTTGATCCAACTCAGCACTCCATCCATTGTGCGATTCACCTATGCCTCTCATCAATACGTGACATTATAGATGTTTTCTAGCTCCTCCCAATTGAGCTTAACTTTAACTGGCTCAACATATCAATCTACTTCACGCAGATCTAACGATGCTATCACTCAAACATATCCACCTTCAAACGTCATTTTTCTTCTATTTAGATTAATGATTACCTAATTTTCGAATGTGATTATCTGATTTTTGAATTCCCAATCGATCCCAAATAGAGCACCATAGGGATTGGTGTCATCCACAATATTAATGAATTCAAAATCAATAATTCTTGACACCTCGTTGATTTCCATGATCACTCCTGTAAGTCTTCCAATAGGAAATATATGATGTTGGTTCGTCAACCTGAGCTGAATATGAGACCAAGTTAAAATTAGCTTCCGCATCATCTCCCAATTTCTCTTCGATAAAATATTTACATATGACCCTAGGTCCAGTATGATGTTTTCCATCTCGTACTCCCTAATTTGTACGCCAAATTAGAACTCCTTGTTGGTTCTTTTATCATGAGCCACCTAGTTCTCTATGCATGACAAAGCCCGCACGATGGTCAACACAGGTCCATTGAAACACTACTAAACCAACTTTCTAAATTTCTCCAGAGCTCGGTTGTCCTTTAATAACTCTAAAAAACTTTGCAATAGGTTTTTAAATGGATTTGTTATTGTCACCTTCTCTCTACCTGTAATATCATGATATATAGTTGGCATGGTTGCTTCATGAATTCCCTCTAATTTGTCCCAATTTGTAGCAACCATATCCCTCAGTGCCTCCTTGTATGTCACACTTTCCCAAGCATGGTCAAACATCGGAAGGGGTTCAAGTGATCTCCTCACCCACTACAGCTTCATTTTCTGAGACCTTGCAACATATGACCCTGTCCTAACACATCATTGAATCATTGCACCAACCCGATGTTGGGTTCTGCAGGGTTCAATAACTATCATCTACACATTAGCGCCCTTCTTCTCCTGACACTTTGCAATCAACTGAGGACATGTATTTGTTGAATGGTCTAATTCCTTGCAATAAGTACAAGTACAATAGGGGTTAGTGCAGTCCTACGCAAGGTGTCCTTATTGTCCACAATTGTAGCAGACTATTATACCCCGACCTCGGCCAAATCCTCCTCTTCCTCGACCCAGTCCTCTAAATCCTCTAGCTATCATTCCATGTCCTCGACCTTGCTAATTATATTTTCTAGCCTGGTTATACCCTTGTTGGTTGAAACCAACTAATGTTTCTTTGGTCCCTTCCAGTCCATGCACTCAAAATAAATCAAAAGTGCGCTCACACATTAATTCCAATGCACGAAAGTGGTGGATATTGTGCCCTTTTGATTTGTAGAAATCAAAAAATATAGTGTCAAGTGTATGTTCATACTTTTGTATCATTGGACAACTCACAATCATATGACCCCATACTTGACCAATTTCACACTACATTCCTCTTCCCTGCGCAAGTGGATTCATTGTGCCAGTCGCCATATTGTTTGTTAGTAATTTACATTCATTTTGATGGTAACCCTTTGTCTAACATATGGTACACCATACATCTTCTTGTTATTCATTTCCCTTCATCAAATCCTAGAGCTATAGGTTCAACACAACCAGTTGCGACTACACCTATGCCATACCATTATTTTCTTCGCCTCCTACTGGTGAAGCCTCAAATTTTAATGCGAGCTCTAAGGCCTCTGACTGTGTACCTATCTATTGTCGTGTCAATGGTATCCTGATATGTGTTAGTAGTCCAACGATAAACCATTATTTATGCTACATGTTTGGAATATCGAATGTTAACCTGTCCTTCAAAGCCTTGAATCATTAATCAAAATCTCACACCGACTTGCTCGGAACTTGCTTGATTTCCTTCTATTCTGCAATGCAAAGGAACTTTTATTTTTGCTTCTCGAGTATCAAATCGTGTCTAATCTCATTTAGATTTTTTTTCTGTCTAGTTGGAGTCGTGCTCTTGAACTTCAATTACCATGTCAGTGTGTGATCCCTTAAACTTGCTTCCAACTGCATAATATTTGTGGTCTTGTCCTTGACTTGCTTGGATTTCGAGACGACCTCACATGCAAATAAATTTTTCTCTAGGCCCTCATTCCTAGTGCCATGAAAAATTGGCATCCTAAGATCCACACCTGCTATTACAGTTCGCATTGTACTTCTAGATGAAGTACTTCCACTTTCACTTGTTGAACTACCAAAGAACTGTGCACTCATTTGTGCACCAAGCTGAACTTGAACACCCTAGTCGATCCTCCTACAGTCTGAGAAATCCCACTACTACTAGCATTTCCTCCTCCTTGACTATAACTACCTTCTATGCTAGTCATCTCAATATTTTGAGTGCTTACCTCTTGGTTTGTATATGCGCATAGGGTTGTGGGCTTAACATCAGGAACAATCTGATTTTATTGTTTTGATTCTAAAGATTTTGTTTTGTGTGGACTCAACTAATCTCACTGCCTCTTCCTATATGAGAAGCATACCGAATTGTATTCCTTCATAACTCTAGTCACTAGCACTACTCCTCATCCTTTGGTGGTCTCTCCTATCCCCTCTCTCTAGGATTCTCCTCTCAGAAGTCATCGACATTGACCAACCTCCTCCAATGTCACCCCATTGAAACCTCCTTCCACTCTTAAAAGTTCCACCCTAAAAAATCTCTCTCTCCATATTGTCTCTTCTTGCCTTCATTTGCACAGTTCTAGACCCGTTTTTAGCTTCCACCACATTCTTCCTATTTCTTCTCCTTTCCCTCTTCCCTTAACATCCCCTAGATTTCCCCCACTTTCCTTGGCACACGAATTGTCTAGATGCTCAAGTTGTTAAGCTCTAGAGGGAGAACTTTGTGGTAATACAACAACATTTTGATAGTTAATGGTATTGAACTTATGAATATTCCTCGTGGTCCCTTTAGAAAATTTATGTCCACTATAGTATATGATAGTGTTGATTCCACTGTAAACTTAACAATATACCCCTCCTACACACTCTCGAATGAAAAGTATATAGCATGTAAAGTTTTATTACTTATTGCTTGTAGTTGGTGTACCTCTTCTAGTGTCCACTTCCTCGGTCCATCATATGGTATGTCATGTTGTTGTCCTTCAGCTGTTTCACCTACTCTATCAAGAGGCATGGAATTCTTTGAAGAAAATTTCATGAAACTCATTGAACAAGTGTTTTTGCAGCCATTTCCCCATGCTTTTATTTTTATCCCTGAGCTCTTTTGCAATAAACTCATGTTGCTTTCACTTAAAACACCGAGTGACCTCCTCCTTGGTGGGATTCCATGGCTTCCACATTGCTACAAGACAATCTCATCACATAACCACTTTAGTCTCGATAATGAAACCATTTGTTGGCACATGATATTCTGATAGACCCAAAATTTGTTGTGCAATTGCCAACAATAACTCACTTAGCATTAACCCTTCTAGCAACACCCATAAAGTGGGTGAAGTCTCACCTGAGATGCTAATGGGTGATGATCAGAACCATGTTTTTGTAGTTTGATAGGAAGTCTATGACTTAAGACATCGGATCCCCACCAGATGGACACTTGAACATCTTCCTAGGACTACACACTGCGCAAGGCCTCCAAGCCCTCTTGTCTACCAGTTAGTGCGCAAATCACCATTGACAACTCATAGAGAAGTAAAAATACTTACACTTTTTGACATTTGGGATGACATTAACATATCAGACACTATTCCTTATAGAAACATGATAGAAATTGAATACATTACCATACTTTCTAAAAGCCTAACCATGAACACGATATTCACACCTACTAAGAGTTAGAGAAAAATAGTAAACATAGTTAAATCAAGACACCAAACACAACAAAATACATTCAAACATTAACTTAAACCATGAGGAGAAACCCAACCTTCCATTCTATTACTTCATTAAATATAAGAAAATGTGCCAAGCGCTATAATGTAACAAATATATAGTCATGCTCACTGGCCGTTAATCTTTGCATATAACCAACAAAAGGAAACATATATGTCACACATAACTATCCAACATTCATTATATATCTATATCCCACTTTACATCAAGGTTACATATCGATTATACACTCAAAATTTTAGCTTAAGACTATAGACAAACATAAAGCAGAGCAACAACCTCCACCTTTAGCAGTCATCGACCTATTATATCCTTCATTATGCAAGCTTCTAAGTTGTGATTCATCTTGATCCTTGCCTTTTATCTCTCCCTTGAGGCTCCCAAATTTGACCCTCCACGAGCCTGGGGTCGAAAGGCCATCATCAGGCTGACAAAGGGCCATTCAACACCACCCTGTCAGTCGTGCGACAACTAATTGGCCTCCAACTAACGAGAATTTTTATTTTTATTTTATGATTTATTTTTATTTTTATTTTTATTTTTATTTTTTTGTTTATTTTAAATTGTATTTTAATGTTTTTTTAATTCATTTTTTGTATTTTAATGTTTTTTTCTCAATTTATTTGTATTTAATTTTTTTTTTATTTCTTTAATGTTTTTAATTTTTAATTTTAATATTTAATTTTAATTTTTTCTATTTTTTTAACCCTTCTTTTTTGTTATTTTTACTTAAAATTTTGTGTGATTTTTTTTTTTTGAAAAAAAAAGCTTCAATTGTCATCATGTTTGGATATAAGATTCATAAAAAGTTCATAAAATTTTCTATTTTTCAACCTTTTTTATTTATTTTTTTCATAAAAATCTTTTATTTAACATGTCTTTTTTAGGGAAAAGGACCTGAAATACATATTTTTTTAATTACACCTTATATGAAAAATGTTTATTTTTTGTCGATTGTTTAAAATTATTATTTGTTAGTGACAATTATTTTATGTGTATTGAAGTATTAATTAACGATATATAAATATATAAAAATCCTAATTTCAAAATATTAATTTTATTATTTTTTTAAACTTTACAAAAACATTAAAAATTTAAAGTGTACAAAATAAGCCAAAAAAAAGGGTTGATGCTGCATCAAAACTTTTAAAATTAGGATGAAAATCACTAACATTTAAACAAATGTGTATAAAGAAAATTTAGAGTCTCAAAAATATGCTCCCAAAAAAACATGTGTATTCTAAATCAACACTTATCATATGATTCTTTGTTACCTCTAAAATGGTGAGAACTCGATCAAGTTCTCGTTTGGTTGGTAATTGTGTTTGAAAAGGTGGTAGGGGAAGCTTGACCCCACTTTGCACTGATCTCTCATTGGCTAGAAGTTCTGAAGGAGTCACTGGATTGTTTGTGGGTGGTAGTGGATAATTTAACATTCAAAGTGGATAATATACAATTAAAAGCGGAAACCACAATTTTGGGATTATTGAAGGAGGCGTTTGGGATCACAAGCAATTCACCACATGAGACGTTTGCACGACAAGGATAGGAGGCACATTTAGAATAACAAATGGAAGAGGCTCTCCCTTTGCAAGAGGGACTCGTGCAACCAGCGGAAGAGGCCCTTTAGTGGCAAGTGAACAACGAGCAGAATGGGCAAGTTGGGCCCTCTAATCTAGACAAGTCTGGTTGTGTTTAACACCCCAAACATTGTCTATGCATTACAAGTATATAAAGTATAGTGATGTTTGTTGGAGGTACTATAAATTAAGCATAATTAATATTGTAACAAAAAGTAGGAAAGACATAAATAAGCTCATTTTTGTGAAATTTTGGAACTATGAAGAAGAAGAATATGGTCTGAATGTAAATGTATTAGTCTGTTTACTAATTGATTAATATAAGAATATTCGTTCCTTGAAAAACAAATTAGTTAGACACTTCAAAAAATTAATATAGATTTATTTAATTATTATATAATTATTTAAAAGATAAAAACCATTTGTTTATATTACCTAGGTATTTTATTATTATTATTATTTATTTTTTATTTATTATTTTTTTGTGGTTCATGGACACCTGCAGTCACTGGGTGGCCACTACGTCCATGGAAATATCTGAGCTTGATCAAGGGTATCAAGCCCTGCGGCCAATAGCTAGGCCTAACCCCAATGGCTTTGAGGAGAATTGACCCTGTGACCTCCCGAACAGCGAGACACTTATTTGACCAGTTAAGCTAACCCTTGGGGATTATTTATTTATTTTATTTTTATTTTTTAATCTGGTGGTTCACAGACACCCACGATCACTAGATGGCTGCTACGTCCATGGAAATATCTGAGCTAGATCAAGGGTATCAAGCTTCGCGGCCAATAGCTAGGCCTAACCCCAAGGGCTTCAGGGAGAATTGACCCTGTGACCTCCCGAATGGCGAGGCACTTATTTGACCAGTTGAGCTAACCCTTGGGGCTACCTAGGTATTTATTATTTATTATAAAATTTGATTTAAACACATGAAAATTAAATGAATTTTAACAAACAAATTAAATTATACTAATATATATATATATATATATATATATATATATATATATATATATATATATATAGTTTTAATTAATATCAATAAGAAATCAGTAAAAATTATTGATGATGATGATGATTAATGTCCACTAAGACCAATAAGGTCTATCGAAACTTAAGAAGTTAAGAGATTAATTGAGATTCTTTAAAAAAATATTTTTGTGATAAAAAAGTGTTGGCATTAATGATGCAGTTGTTGGTGCAGTTGCTGGTTGCAGTGATTGATGGTTGGCATTAATATTAACCTAGGCATGCATTATAGATGATTGTATTGCAAGTGGTTTGAGATTTGATCTATGGTTTATGGCTTGTTACAGATGGATTTATTGGTTTCTGCCACTGGTTGCAGATGTTTTATTGTTGCAGGTGATTTGTCTTGGTTTATGTTGGCTTGGTTTACGTTAAATGTTTTGGAGTTGAGCTGTTTTCAGTTCTGTTGGAGCATTTTCTCTAGTTTCCTTGTGCATCTTACATATTTCATGAGTAGAGTATTACCATGGTACAAGTATTCTTGGTATTAGCATTACCATGGTACTTGTATGTGTATGGAGTAGGTTGGAAATTGATATTACTGATAGCCTTGGTATTGACATAACCATGGTATTTTCCCATGGCATTGTTTTGGATATTACCATGGTACAAGTGTCTGTGTTATTGGCATAACCATGATATTTATCTGTGGTATTGACTTGGATATTACCATGGTACAAGGGTCCATGGTATTGGCATAACCATGGTATTTACCTATGGTATTGACTTGGAAATTACCATGGTACACAGGTCCATGGTATTGGCATAACCATGGTATTTACTTGGGGATTACCATGGTATTGGCATAAACATTGTATTTACATGTGGTATTGACTTGGATATTCCCATGTTACAAGTGTCTGTGTTATTGGGATAATCATTGATCTTGAGATCAAAATTTAACTTAAAAATGAAAGTGCCCAAAATCTTTCAAAACTAGAGTCAAATTGCAGTGTTCATCTTTTTTATTCCAACGACACTTGAATCGCCTCAATATGATACAGTATGAAAAAATTATGATATTCTAATCGTTTGGCTCAAATACTAAAAAAAATTGTAGGTGGGCTGACTATGTAGTCTATATCACTGATATCAACATCCCTACTAGGTGCATACAAACCAATCATGGCTTTCCAAGTAACAACCTCATACAGGTGTTGGTTGGTGCATTATGATTGGTTGCAGTTTAGTGTGGTGGTAAAATGAGAGGATGCCACGTGCCCTAACAAGATACTGCCATGTGGTACCAAGTGGTTGGCTAAAATTTTGTTAAGGGGTCAGATGACCTCGACAGGGATCAAACCTATGGCCTTCCATACAACATTGTCATGCCTTACCAACTCTCCTGCATTGTGTTTCTTAACCCCTAAAGGAAAAAAAATTATTTATGTTTTTGTAGGAGTGCATTTGGGAGAGGGGTCAGATGGTGATCCTCGACCCCTAGTCACCTACAACCGACCCATAATACCAATGGTGAAATGAAGAGGGGCTAGGTATTAAGCCTGACCCCTAGTAATAGGTCCTTCAGACAACCCTTGTGTAGCACAAGCGGATTTAAGGACTGAGGGGCCAACCCTTAGTCATATTGTGCCCATAGGACTGCAAGTGAAAGGAATGAAGGCCATGGCAGAGAGGGCTAGGCATAAGCCCCAACCCATGGTCACATATGTCACCCATAAGACCATGGCGTGAACTGGAAGGGAGCTGAGGCAGAGTCATAGTCTTGACCCTAGGTATATGGAAGCCCATACAACCATATGTGGACCAGTGACAGGGCTCTGGTGGCGGGGATGAGTTGTTAGCCCCGACCCCCAACCACATTAACATCCACATGACCAACAACCCGATAAATATAGGGCCTAGGTCGATGGGGGCATACCGTTGGTCTAACACCTGGCCTTATGGTGCCACATGGCCCTGGTTTAGTGCATAAGTCTCATTGGAAAAATTAACTTTCCGAAAAATTGCACCTGTTACAGATGAATTTGTCACCTCCCGAACAGATTTAAGGGTGAATTGTCGCTCGGTTAGCAAGTTCATAAAATTTGGAGGATGAATAACAACGAAAACTTGGGGGAGCTGTAACTTGATGAGTTTTTGGCCTTTTGGAGCTCAAGAAGAGTCAAGATAGGGATTTTTGAATATTTTGAATCCAATGGAAGCCTTTATTCAATGATTGGAGCACTTCTGAAGAGAATTTTTGCAGGTTTGATTCCATAGGTGTCAAGATGAATCAGTGGGTTGAAGCAAATTTTGAAGGCTTTTGAGCATGGAGAGACCTTGTAGGGGTTTTAAAACCTTCATGTGTTATCTGCAGAAGCTATGACATCTATGGTGTAGCTGATGTTTCTCTTTTCTCATTATGTCTTATTGAGGAAAGTTCTCTTTTAGTACTTCAATGTGGAATTGTTGTACCTTTTATGCTCATTTTCAGATGGAGTATAGGGTATTGATCTTAGAGCCCTTTTCTTGTTGATTGTATCATGATTGATTGTACCTTGTCATGCTTTTTAGAGTGATATTTCTTTGTAGGAGAATGTTTCCTTGAAGGGGAAACTAGCCATTCTTTTTTTTAGCACAATTTATGTATTCTTTATCACTGAAATCTATGGAGCGGTCTAGTTATGTTAGTAGGCCTAGAGATGTAGCCCAGGAGGGGTGAAATCCGTCACCAAATTTTGTGTTGTCTCTCTTCATGTGTTCCTTTATGAGTTAAATGATGATATGTTTCTTGTTTAACGTTCACATGAAAACTAACTTATTATCTTTGAAGAGAACATAAAACTTGTGTTTACATAAGACCCATTTTTACTTGCAAAGCATCAAAAGATGGTCAGTTTTTAGGAAGGGGAAGTTCTCCTCCAATTCCAGATCAATTGGTATCAGAGCTAGCTTTGACCAAGTTGCAGGAATGGGCAAGAAGAAGGAAAGTCTCCAAGAACTAGAGGAGATAAACTTGTCTCTTGGAATGGAGATTGTTGAATTTAGGAGAATGGTTGAAGTTGTTGAAGTGGAGAAGAGGCATATGCGCCTTCACTTGCATCATGTGCTTGAGGAACAAGTTGGTGAAAGTTCCACTCCAGAAGAAGCCAAGAATACATCCAAAGTGAATCCAATATGTGTGCATGGTACAAACATATGTTATGGACCCTATGTGGAAAATGATGCTTGTGAGTTTTGTCAGCATCTCAAAGATTCTCATTCTATGTCTATTGGTAAAAGTGGGTGGCCTGAGTCATCTTCAAATTCGGCATCAGCATCTAAAGCAGAAAACATGGCTGGTAAGTCCAAGGAGGTAATCAACATCTCTAGTTCAAATCCTTCAGTTTATGTTAATAATACGTCTTTTTCAGCCTTTGAACAACATATTAAAGGCATTAGTATGAAGCTTCTAGCTCAGATGGTGTTGGCTTGTTGGGACCTGACCCAGGTTCGGAGTTAATTAGCCAAACAAATCCTTGTACTACTGACCCTTCCAGCAACACTCCACGGAGCGCGGACTAAGGTCTCACTCGAAGTAGTATGGGAGGGTGCTGAAACCAAGTTTCCGCATCCTTGAGATGTCTGAGAGGTTCAACTGGTCCAATTGTTCATCCCTGCACGTAGGTCACTTTGCACACTTCCCTATTCCTCACACTCTGATATACTGCCTTCGTGCAGCCCTAACCAGGGGTTGTGGATCTTCCACGTTGCTAGAGTAGTGCTTTGCGCTATTACCCGCGAACTTACTTATCATCCTATACCAGTTAATTACCTTCGTGTACTTGGATCTCTTACGTTATATTTATTTACATAAAACATTCATATGAGTTCGCGCAACAAATAAATAGTATACTTACAAATTATACCCAATAATACATTAAAATAGGAAAAGATACAAAAGAATATGGTAAACTTCTCTTTATTGATTCTTCCAATGGTTACAGACTCGACTTGCCCTGCGCACTTGGCTGCAAGGGTCCGTGGACTTAGCTACAGACTACTAGGCCTCTACACACTTAGCTGCAAAGCCTTCTCCTACTCTACGACCCAAAGACACACTTTACACTTCAACTCCATCGCTTAGACTTCTCATGCTTCCTTTCTCTTAGTTATTCTATGCTAACTTCTACACTTAGAGCCTCACTCTATTTATACAATCCCATGGTCCGCGGACCACGGGCAGGTCTATTAAGCCGACATTACTTTACAAAAATGAGGGCAGACAACCCTATGACTCTATTATGATTTCACACTCCACACCCACAATTCACGGAGCTTTTACAAAAGGATTTGGTCAAAACTTGGGCTTTAAGCCCCAAAACATGCCTTGGGGGATTCCATGCCCAACAAGCCCCCAACACAAAGATCACGATTCACCCTCGACTCACTCTGTCGGTGTGGAGATCTTCGCATGGAGTCCTTCCAACTCTACTCAAACTACTGCAAGGTCGGCAATGCACTGAGCTACTGCCTGTTGGATCTGTTGTACATGTTGTTCCGAGACCATGGTGTCGGAACTGCTTCTCTACATCTGTTCCTGTATCCCTTGCATTTGTGCAAGCTTGCCTTCAATTTCTGTTGTGATTGTGAAGGCCTCGTCAATATAAGGTTGAACATGTGCCTTCAGGACTGATTCCTTGTGTCGTGTCGCGTCCACCAATCCTTTCAGCGCTTTGGCCTGTTGCATCCGCGCAAGCCTCTTAGTGAGGGCCACTGTCTACATAGTTCCTTTGACAGTATCATACTGTTGTTGGAGTTCTCGCACCTCTTTCTTTAAGCGTTGGATGTTGGGGTCCTCCTACAGATTCATGAGGACCTCAAATGACTCTTCCAACATGCTAGTGCAGTCTCGCACTGCATTGCCGATCTCATCTAGTCCCGTTGTAATAGCACTAGCGCACTATTCTCTAACTTCCAGAGGGGTGGACAGCTGCGCCTTTAACTGCAGCTCAGCGATCTGAAGGTTCAGCTCCAGCTGAACCTTTTTCATTTCCTCCTGCGCCTTGTGCACCCCAGTTGCTAGCCTGTAGATGCGTGCCTCTACTGGTGTGTCTGCTAGGATGGTCAGCTCAGGGACGCTTTGACAAGCTTCATCTAGTACTTGTACCAGATGTCAATTTTGCGACACCACTTCATCGCACTACAAGCTCAATTTTTCCATGTTTATTTTATGCTCACTGAGGACTTGAAGTGCACGACTCTCCCTAGCCCGCAGTTCTGCAGTTATCCCATCCTGCAGAATGTATAAGGTCTCCCACAGGAGTGCAGCCATGTTGATGCGAAGACCCTTCAACGCGCTAACTATAGGCCTGTCGGCCTCATTTGTTGTCACTAGTTCCCCTTTTGGCAGCACTATGGTATTCGTCACCCGAGTGCACAACATCTATTATGTTGTCGTTGTTCCGACTGCAAGGCTGGTTGAAAGGGTACTAGCCTAACGAGTGCACACCAGCAACTCCTGCAGCTATGCACTGAGGGCCCCCAACACAATTTGCTTCTCCTGCATAAAATTTTAGAGGGCCTCAGAGGTAACATCGCACACTATCTCGTCGATGTCGTGTAGATCACCCTTGGTTAGGGTGATTGGGTCAATAGAAAACTTCGATGCCTTGACCTTCTTGTGTGGCCCTATCCACTCAGTCAGACGCTGGCACTTCAATAGTGTTGACGCGGTTTGTGGATCCACACCTCCCTTTTCTTCCTCTGATTCTTGCCCATGTGACGACGACGTTTGACCCTCGCACGCTTTCACGGTTGCCTCCTGCACTGTTGCTGCTATGGCCTTTTCCTATTCATTTGTTGTCTGTGCAGCATCCTGCACCAGTCACGCATCTGTTGCCACTGCTTCCTTCCTTCTCTTTTCTGCCAACTATGCCATGCGCAGTTTGGCCTCCTCTTTCTTCCTCTGCACTGCCAACTTCTCTATCTCTGTGATGTCTAGAGCGCGCCACTCTAGTGGCCATGTCTCCAGTACATTAAAGATTACATCGTCCATGGCTACAAAGGGTAGCTCTCTCCATTGCTTGGCCGAGTCCTTGCACACTCTAATGTATATGATGTGGATGTCCACCTTAAATTCCGCAAAACTCTGTAGACTGTTGTAGACAGTGGGTGACAACTGCAGCTTTCGGTTGATCCCCATTCTGAGGTTCATCTCCATGAACACCCAAAATATCTTACTATTGCAGATCTTATTTGCATCCTTTGTGGCCCAGAGCAAAGCGTACTTCACGGCCTCCAACAGATCCCTGTCAATTGTGGGGAATTGACTATCTTTCGACAATTCCCCTGCCACGAGCATTATGGATAGAAGAAGCCATGCATAGTGGAACGTTTTTCCCTATTCCTGAGCTTCGCGACAATTCCCTAAGAATTCCTTGCAGAGGAAATCAGACAAGTTAAACTAGACCCCCTCTGCGCACTATTTAGCAAGTGCTACCACTGACACAAGTACCTCGTCCGTGCAACACTTGCGCATAACTTTACTAGCCAATATTTGGGTCGCCACTTTCACTACTTTATCATTGGTGCTAGATATGGCGTAGCCCCTTTTCTTCTTCGTCAGCTTGCATTTCTTCTTCGTGGCCTTCCCAATGGCCAAGTCACTGCTCTTCCCCTTCGAGATGTCTTAGGGATCCTCTCCTTTGCATGGAAGCCGGGTAATGCGGTGAATCAAGTCTATCATGATGGGGATGGGATCCTCTAGCGACAAACACCCATCATGCACTAGGCAAAGCAGCTGCTTGATGACGAAAATTGTTATTGGGGTGCAATGGAAATGCGGCACCCAGAGTAGGTTAAGTAGCCCAACGTTTTCCACTCCGAGCAACCACTTTTGCGGCTCTAATTTTGTAACCCCAGTCGTGATGTTTTTCTTGGGCTTTATGAGGTGCGAGGTCTCAAGGTGAGGGAAATTCTCATGGTCAGCGAGGTCCCAATCTTCAAATTTTAAGCTCGGCACTCGTCCTAGGTGCGTGCCCTAAAAAATGATGTTGTCTGGGAGGAGCGGGGTCTGGAGTGAGCTCTTGGTCTCGTCAAGGTCCTTGGGCACTTTAGCCTTCCCTTTCTGTGGGGGGACATAGACGGGCAGCTTTGTCAGAGGGTGCGTAGGTGCAATTTTCTCCTCCATGCCTTCATCCTCGTCTTCTTTGATGATAAGGTCCTCCAAGTCTTATTCTTCCTTATTGGTTTCTATGGTAATGACTTTCCCCTTCTCCTCCATCGACAGCTTGGTACGCAGTGGGTTTCATGGGGACACACATATGGGAACCATCAGTTGTTTGTCCTTCTTTTGTCTTAGTGTGCGCGGTGATTTCGGGATTTCTGCCACAATCTCAGCACCTTCCGGAGCATCCCCCATAGTCAGGGCCTGCGCGGCCTCTTTAGCAATCATTTCTATTATTTCCATAACTTCCTCAGCTACTGCCATCGTGTCCATCCAGAAATCTATCACTCACAAACTCAAGGGCTCAATCAATGCTCAGCACAAAACAAATAAGGCTCTGCTCAATAGCTCAATTCGCAAATGACCAAGTGTTGTTTGTTGGGCAGCCCTTTGTAATTTATAGCACTTTTTGAATTTGAATTCGACCGTTCCCCCAAAATCCGGTTCATTAATGCTCCCTTGGTGGAATATTTTCCCAAATCTTGCCCATAAATCACGTCTTAAATGCCTACCGCCCACTCCATTTGGTCTCAAGTAGAGCATCCCATCGTGAAGAGTGACTTGAACAATCACTTTCTGGCCAACCAGCGCGGCAAGCTAGCCCCCATCCATGGTCGCGGACCTTGTGACTCTTTGCTTCTACGTGTAGCTCCAACATCGCACAGCTCCTGGGAAGAATAGTTTATAGTCTCGCGCTTCCTTTCAACTACCTGGAGCATTAAGACTGTACTTCCCTCGGCTAGTCAGGTGGTCGCACCACCTGTATAGAGTTTCATCCTATCATCCATCACTTTTCTTGGAAAATACCCACCTTTTATTGTTACGAGTGGCGTCACGCACTTTATCATCTGCAACGTGCTACCCTGGTTGATTTTCTTAGTAATGTGTGGTCCAAGCCAAGGCATTTCATTGATCAATTTGCGGTGATAGTCCTCAAACTTGTCAGCATGATCCTGCGCATCCTGCCTTATCACCCTGGTCTTTTTATTGAGAAAATATTCCGTTATCCCATCCTCCAACTTCTTGACTTCCACGTCTACCAGAGCGCTTTCTTCCTTAATCACACCCTTTCTTTCACAAGTTCTTGGAGCTTAGAATTTCCCTGTTGGATTTCTTCTTCCAAGGTTCCGAGAACCATCATATCTACTGCTACTATCATGTTCGGTATAAGCTTTTCATGTACTATAGGGCTTATAGCATTCGTTTTATACTCCATCCTTGGTGGTGCCTGCGTGGTCAAGTTCTTGCATGCAGTCCTATAAGCCCAGAGAACCGCTGGTACGCATAGGTCCCAGTCAGTCTGCTTTACATTGTGGACCTTGTTCAACACTTCGCATACTTTGTTGAAGGCTTCTACATGGATATCCTTCTGTGCACTTGGTCTTTCCATACTCTGTGGTCCCAAATTAAGGGGTCATTTGCACCATTACCTTGCCCACACCTGGTTACTAATTGTGTCTCCCATAGTGAGGACCATTTGCATTCATGCAGGTTTCGCACCATATGCTTGTATACACCTGGATATGTGGGTGTGTGGACCATTTCGTCTGAAAATATTATCTGTTAATCACATCTAAGGCTTCCCAAATTGTGTGTGCATCATTATTCTGCAATTGTGCCAATCCTCAAAACTTCTTTGGTGCGTACCCCACCACCTTGCAGGCATAGCTCGCAGTACCCATTTCAGAGCATCGAAGCATTATTGTTCTGACACTTCTCTTCCAAATCTGTTCAGGAAGTCAGCCAACTCGCTTAACCCATCATACATAGGTAGATCTCTTACCTTTGTTGCTACGCAGCGCAACGATATCGTCATCATGTTACAATTGAGTGTGGTTACCTCATGTAATCGGTTTTGCCATCGTTCTATATCCTTGTTAGAATCTGACGTGCGGTAGCTTTCATGCTCCCATGAGATTCAGCCATCCACGATTGGATTTACCCAGTCTTTCTCCCACACGGTTATCTTGTAGATGCAGTCTAGATCGTCGTTGTTGTCGTAGTCGCGCACTGGCTCTGTGTAGCGCGATCCTTCTGCAGGGTCTAAAGGTACCACTACGCGCAGAGACTTTTTCTCAAAAATCATCTTACGCTTCTTCAGATTTATCACTCCATTCATGTCAGTGGCCCAATATATTCCCAATAGCGCGGGGTAGGGATTGTTGTCATCAACAATCTCTATCACTTCGAAATCTGCTAGCGCACTTGCTCCTTCAATATCTACTGTGATTCCTTGCAATCTCCCCATAGGTAGGATATTTTGTTGGTTCGCCATTCGTAGTTGGATAGGAGACCATTGCAGCGCAAGCCTACCCATGCACTCCCATGTCTGCTTTGGCAGGATGTTCGCATCCGATCCTAGATCCAAAATCACTTGGTCCATCTCATATTCCCCAATCTGTGCAATCAATCTCATCTCCCTTCCTATTCGCATCATGTGCTTCCCGAGCTTCTAGACTATGTGTGGTTCTATTGGAACAGTCCCAATGCATCTAGTTATGAGTTCTTGCAACCCCTTTACAACCTTGTTGTCACGCAGCAGCTTCATGCATGTCTCCAAGAACGTAGTGAGCATCTATGGGTCCATTTCCGGCTCCAGTCTGTTTTTACTTCCTAAAGTGGAGGCATCAGCGAAGCTCCTCTTAACTTCCATGAAGGTCTCCTTAGTGTGCTCCAAATCAAATTTTGGTTCCTTTGTTGGAGCCTTGTGAACCCAAGTACTTTCCTCAGGCTGCTTGCCTTTGTCATCCCCTGTCATAATTCCACTCCGGAGCATGATATTTACATTAGGGTCTTCCTCGAGTGGCTTAGACCTCATCATTTTCAGGTTCTGAGTCGGGGGAGGTTGGAGTGCTCCTTTATCACACAACCTCACTATCAGCGTGGTACAATCCTCCATCTCATGATCAAACAACGTACAATACAAGCATGATGGTCGCTTTGGATTCATACAATCGTGGGCATAATTCCCTAGCCCTCCATAATCGTAACATATCAGATGTTTGCGACTTCTTCCTGGTCCTCCTCCACCTCGGCCTCGTCCGCGCCCATGAAATCTAGTGTGCGCCATTCCTGCATTTTTATCGAGGAGCCGTGTTTCAGCTTGAACTCTGTAAGTAGGAGTTCTATCTATCAATCATCAACTCATAACTTCTACAAGTGCGCTCATCATGTCCCACTTACCTACAGAAATTACAGAACAACTACTGTGAATCTTGCGCATACTTTTGTAATAGATGGTAGTTATCTATAGCATGCTTTCCTCCTATTTGACAAATCACGCACCATAGTGCAGGCTCTGCGCTCAGTCTTGCTTGTGCCTCTGGTCTTAATGGCATTGGCCCTCCTCCCGCAAGGTAATTCACAAACATCGGGCAGTGGTCCTTTCATGCCCTTGGCCCTTGCATTTTACGCACCATACCTCATCATGCATCTCTGAGCAGGTTTCCCTGTCTTGTTTCAAACTCTGCATCTCAAGGCACAAGTTTTTCAACTGCACATGAATCTACTGAACTCCCAGGTTGGGATCTTGTATCGAGGTCTCGTGCAATCTCATCACGACCTCCAAAGCCTCGACCTAAGTGGTTAGCCTCTATTGTGACAACACGTTCCATAGATGCAGCGTTAATGATGCTACAAACCATTCACAATGTTGCCCATCTATTTACATCATTTTAGCTTCGCGAATTGTGCACTTCAGTATTTGATCCAACTCCCAAGGGGTCTCGCCTAGTAGCATTGTGATTTCCTTGAACCTAATGATCAACCATTCCTCTAACTTTTGCATGCTAAATTCTTTGTTTAGCGCAGCTTGGATATCTGCGATCCCTACATTCGAATAGTCATTGGAATGCTTAATGTACTAGGTCAATGCACGATCCTGCAGAGCGCTAACCAACGCTGTCTTATTTATATTGTCATCCGTGACTCCCTGTGCTTCCCATACAGCTTTTATCACAAGCCAAAACTGGTCCGAATATTCATTCCCTACTCCCTTGAACACTGATAGCTTTATCGTGCTTGCCAACCTGCTTCACGGCAATGGTGAAGGCAGTATGGGCGAAGAGAAGGGTGAAGACGGTGAAACTGGCGGTGGTGTGGGTGGGGGTGGTATACGCAGAATTATCTACCTTATCAAATTGATCGCACTTCTTGGCGAGACCTTCGCGAGCTCTTCTTCATCCCCTCACGGAGGTGAAATCAAGGGGCTAGTTTCTAGTTCTGTGCTACCTTTGTTTTTGTAGATTCTCCCACTTTGCGTCACCCCAAACATCAATTTATTCACATAACCCGTTTTTCACACAATAGCATTTTAATCCAAGTGTTCAAAGATTTAACGTACTTACCTCATGGTCCTTTGAGGAAACATTGTTTTGCATCACTATAACTAACTAAAGTATCTACCGTGAATTTGGTGATGAATCCTCCTATGATTCAATCGAGCCAATGATCGACATCACGCATGATCTTACCTTCCGATGCTTCGAGTCTACGCACCAATTTTGGAGTCCACAAAATAGGTCTGTCGAGTTTACTCCTTCCTTGGCTATCTACTAGCTTCGAGATCCACTCGTATAACTTAGCAGGGAAGGATATGAAGAAAATTTCGTGGATCTCTGTATATAAGTAGTATTCTAACCACTCTTCCTTTGATAGTTGCAGATTCTTGTTTTCTTGCGCTGCAAACTCGTGAATATTCCTATCCAACCAATCTTCAATTCCTTTCTCTGTCGGATTCCAATATGACATCAGACATCTCTATGCAAATCTCGTCCGGACAACAAAACCATTTGTTGGCTTGTTTGGGCCTGACCTAGGTTCAGAGTTAATTAACCAAACAAATCCCTATACTACTAGCCCTTTTGGCAACAGTCCGTAGAGCACAGACTGAGATTTCACCCAAAGTAGTATGGGAGGGTGCTGGAACCAAGTTTCCACACCCTTGAGATGACTGAGAGGTTCGACTGGTCCAATTTTTCGTCCGTACACACCGGTCACTTTGGGAACTTCCCTATTCCTCACGCCCTGATATACTACCTTCATGCAACCCTAACCAGGGGTTGTGGAGCTTTCGCGTTGCTAGAGAATTGATCCTCGCTATTACCGGTGATCTTACTTATCCTCCTATACCAATTAATTACCTTCACGTACTTGGATGTCTTACATTATATTTATTTACACAAAACATTCATATGAGTTCGAGCAGCAAATAAATGATATACTTGCAAATTATACCCAATCACACATTAAAACAGGAAACTATACACAGAAATATGGTAAACTTCTCTTTATTGATTCTTCCAATGGTTACAGACTCGACCTGCCCTGCCCACTCGGCTACCGGGTCCCACGCACTCAGCAGTGAACTACTAGGCCTCTCCACACTTAGCTGCAAAGCCTTCTCCTACTCTATGACCCAAAGACACACTTTACATTTCGACTCGATCGATTAGACTTCTCATGCTTCCCTTCTATTAGTTATGTTATGTTATCTTCTACACTTAGAGCCTAGCTCTATTTATACAATTCCATGGTCTGTATACCATGGGTAGGACTATTAAGCCTACATTACTTTACAAAAATGAGGGCGGACAACCGTGTGACTCTATTATGATATCGCGCTCTGTGCCCACAATTCGCGGAGCTTTTACAAAAGGATTTGGTCAAAACTTGGGTTTGAAGCCCCAAAACATGCCTTGGGGGGATTCCATGACCAACAGATGGGTTATGAAGGAGGAGGCCTCAGAATCAATGGCCAAGGAATCACTAATCCTATCATGGTGAAAGAGATACCAAGATATCAAGGATTGGGATATGGTCATAAAGAGTTTAGAGAGTGTTCTAAAAAATTTGAGGCAAAGAAATAATCAGATGATGATATGTCACACCGAGATGGTCGTGATAATGTCAATTTGTCTCCTAAGGGAGATGAATTCTTCAAATGACTTTGCATGTCATCATCTAGTCCACATCGTCAAAGTTACATCCCAAGGGATATGTATAAATGTCATGGGAATTATCCAAATGTTGGTAATTTTGATTATTTGTGGGACATGTATCGTTGCATTCTTTGTGATCCAATTGAACATTATGTGGCTGATTGTGAGCACTACAAGGTGATGGTCAAAATAATGGACCAAATTCTTGGCATCAAGCATGAAGTCCTCCCTCACATTTGAAAACTTCCTCGTCGATGAAAGAGAGTACTTTTTTACCTTGAACATGCATGGGCATGTGAATGAAAGGTGTTGGAAACTTCATCCCAAGAAGGATAAAGAGGTTATGCAAACCAATTCAAGGAAATAAATAGGTGGCAAAGAGGATACTATCATAATAGATGCAAAAAGAGAATCCATAAGCCTAAGAGAGGCAAATATTGGGTAGACTGTTTGTATAGTTTGTTGCTTTATAAAATGTAAATACTTGTTGTTGTCATTATCTATTTTTGGGTACTTTGTAAAGTGAAACAAGAATAATCAATATTTGCAAAAAGTATGTTTTTCATTGACATGACATGTTATCTTGGCTTATTTATGATTCCACATGTTTAAGGACTTTTGGTATGAACAACGCTTGTCGTTCAGTTTGCCTACAGTTTCGTCGTGTACTCACTGATACAAGTGTTCAATATGAAGCTTGTTGTGAATCAAATTTCGATAAATATTGTACAAAAAACAACTATGATTTTGTGGAAAAATCCAAATGTGTCATTGAATTATTGCAGCCAGAGTACTTTTGTGTAAAAGCACAGTTTGAGGACAATAAATCAAAGTTTAAATCAGGGCATGGCAAGCATTGAATCGCTTCTGATTCCAAGATGGAAATTCAGGTTTGTCTTCAACAGTGGAGCTTCAAGATGAAGTTGTTTGAGCCTTGAAAGATGGTTGGGAGATAATTTTCATATTCCATCCATCGACGTTTTTTTTCTTACATGGTTTTAAGAATTGTCGCTCGATTCTTGATAAGAAGGTAAGGTATTCACGCAAAGGATAGGTGGAGTACCTTGATTGGATCCTGACGACACCAATTGAAAACAAAACATAAAGGATTGATATTTGGAATTTTTTTATTTTTTTCCTCATTTTGTTTGCCAGGAGAAGATAAAATTTGGAGTCCAAAAGTTCCTAGTGGAGAGGCATAATCCGGAGATCACAATTTAGCACAAAAATAAATGTTCCCAGAATATTTCGAAGCTAGTGTCAAATCGTAGTGTTTGTCATTCTTATTCCAATGACACTTGAATCACCTCGATCCAATGTCGTATGAAAAATTTATGATGTTCTGATAGTTTGGCTCAATAACTAAAAAAATTTGTAGGTGGATTGACTGGGAAGTCCATACAGTTTATATCAGCAACCATACTAAGCGTGTACAGACCAATCATGGCTTTCCAAGTGGTAGCCTCATACAAGTGCAAGTTGGCGCATTATTGTGAAGTAGGAAAGTGTTCCCTATGCGGACAGAGGCAACCCCTCTAGCCCTAGAGTGAGTCTAGTCATAGCAAAAACAAAACAACAATCGGTTTCCTTAAATAGTCATCGTTGGAGGCCTACCTCAAAACCGGTGTTCGGTGAAGCTTTCATTGCACTACTCCAGCTTCCATTTCCTTCTCCTTAATGAGTAATTGACCTGAAACACCACAAGAAAACAACAGAGCACGTAACCGAGAACAACAATGATCTACTTACTTATAAAGTCAAGAAATCATAAGCTATCAAGTAAATTGTACACAAGATATAGGAAATCATCATTGATTGTATTAAAATGAATCAAGAGCAAAGCTTACAACCAAGTCTTGACGTCGCAAGCCTTCTCGGAGGGTCCAGCAGGTATGTTTCTTCAAGCATTCACTCTCAAGAATGGGTCTCCCAAATGGATAATATCTCTCTCTCACTTACAAACTCTAATGCAAGGCTAAGGAACTCCACAACCTCTTACCAAACTATCAGCAATTCCACACTTGTCAAACTCACACCAAAGCTATCTAATCTGCTTCAATCCAACTAGCAACCAGTAACTAGGAACTAGATGATCATAGCAATGGTGAGTGATTTTATAGGAGGAGGAGCCTCCATAAAATGAGTGAGAGGGAGTTTATCCTTAAGGGAGGTTTCATAAAAGGTAGAACTACCATCCCAAAGGGGGAAAGGTGAACCAATCTGACCCAACAACCAGTTCTAGAATCACCCAGAAGGCCGACTGTTTAAACTAATTCACCAAATCTGGATCGTCGCAGGTCATAAACTAGGGCTTAGCGATGTCATCGCAAAGGATCAATGCGTTTGGACCAATCATCACAATAAACATCTGGAAGACTTGCGTCGAGCCCTAAAATTCGATCATCGTAAGAAACATGTGTACCCCTGTGACAATGTCGCAACGATACAGTTCATGACAGGGAACCGTCGCACTTTCTAAGGGTTTACTTGTGACAATGCAGAAACTTAGGCAAAGAGGGTCAATCTTCAACATTAGAGATAACTTGCTTAATCTTCTTGCATGAGTGGGAAGATATGGACATGTTTATCTGATGTATGACACAGTGAAGGGACTGAGATGAGGTCAATGACAAATTACTGTGTAACAGATGCCCCCTAAAGCATGAAGCCTGAGAGAGTGGGAGGGGTGAAATGCTTTACGAAATCATAACCGAACTAGAACACCACCATGAAGAACCTGCAGGCACAAGTACAACTGATATCTCTGATAGTGAAATACATGTAGTCTAGGCATGGGCACAGCCATCCAAAAGACATATGAAACTTGGTCTGTGGTATGGACACAGCCACCCAGTTGATAAGACCATATATAATGATAAAGGTATGGTTGCAGCCATCCATGAAGACTCAGGTATGGTCGCAACCATCCAATCAAAGAGTCATGTATGTAATCATGAACCAATCCACGCAGCCCGAACATATGTAATCTTTGTCTGGGGTCTTGAAACCCTAACCAATCATAGTACAAGTTCTAGCATGCGAACAGATGTGCTGAAGTCAAGCATGATAGAAAATCGCTTGATTACCGGTCAATGATGGAAACCATTAACAAGCGCAAGAGAGACCACCAATAATGCCAATGGTTCTCAAGGTACTTCCAGTACAATCCACTAAGTGTGAAAAGTGATCTGAATTCGACACTCGTGGAATCACCCAATCAAAGACCAATGATGAAAGTTCATCGTCAAGTGCGAAGAACTTGCCATTGAGGCATGCAAGCTCCAACGTACCGAAAGGAATCTCTAGATCAACTTCCTAGATAATGGGTTGATGTCGACAAGAGGCAATCAGTCGCAAGAGGGCCATAATGTTTCCCCCATAAATGACACGAGACAAGGAACAAGTGGTAGATGGTGAAACAGAGCATCAAAGGAGGAGGTAAGGGTGTGAACTGTAGAAGGATTATACTCTTGAACATATCGGCAACATGACTCCGAAATACGGCAACATTTTGGTACTAAGGGATCGGAGGTCTGACGGAGACAACATGGATCAGATGGAATGAGGTAGAATGGCAACCCAAAACCGCGAAAGGCCAATGACGATGTGAGGATATCCCAACCCGACGAGAGGCAAAAGTGTCAATGCTCAAGAGTGACTAGCTGCCGTAGGTAACCAATGATGACTTCCAAATTTCCCCCCACCATTGCTGGCGAGTACCCTAATTATTTTTGAAAAACAAGCTTGAAGGGGATATCATATGCTTGTAATATAAGTTCGACCTTCATACGAATCCAACCTAGTAATATTTTAACGAGCCCTAGGGAGGAGAAGCTCGAGTCTCGTCATGGTGATGAGTCCAATGTCATCAGGGTTTAACGAGTTCAACATAGGTAAAACTCGGAGTCTTTTTCATGTTTAGAGAGTTTCAAAAAGACACGGAAAAGAAAACTCCAAGGGGGTCCTTTTTCGTAAATTTGTGTCCCTCGAGCCCAAAAAAGTGGAAAACAATACTCAAGATAACCACTTGAACATTACAATCAAGGAGTAATTTTCATAATTAGTGTTCCTAATCCGAAAAAGTAAAAAATCGATCAGAGACATGACATTTCATAAACAAAATCGAACTTGAAACGACAAAATTTTGGCCATCTTTTCGTATTTATATGGTTGGAAAAGAGCATGAAAGTGGACCGCCTTTTTATTCCGTTTAATGAGTAAAAAAGGAAAAAACTCGACAATATTTTCATCTTTTACGAGTCCGAAAAGAGCTTAAACGAGACTCATTATGGATGAACGAGTGGTATAAAGGGTAGCAACTAGTTCCGGTAATGGTGGAACTGCTCAAAACATGTAATGGTCAAGAGGCTGGCTAATAAAACCACTCATCGCTGTGGTCCCTCAGGAAAGGAAAAACAACCAAGTGAAAGCATATGATCAGCCAAAGAGATGGTGGCGATGGAATGAAACAACCAAGACTCATCTAGTAGAATTTAGCGGATAAAAACGACAATCACGAGATGTAAATCAAGTATGGGTTCATTTTTACACAAACTTGAACCATGGAGAACTTTGCTTGGTTTCGATTTCATATTTACACAAGCTTGAAACGAAAAACTATGCTTGTTATAAGTTCGCATGCCCCCATCATAATAACGCAAAATGTGGTACATGCCCCCCAAGCTTCATTGCATTCAACAAGGTGGATGGAATGAAGGTTCACTTTCGAGATCTTGGAAAGACTCAACTCAGATTTTACGAGATCTTAATCAAAGACTCGATTTGGAAAAGGGAGTTGTTTCATTTTTTAATGAGGTTGACATAGTAAAAGAACTATCCTCATAACCCTTGTTTCATTTTGTGAACGAGGTTGACACAAGATCAAGAACTTTCCTCAAGACTCCTGGTTTCATTTTTTAATCAGGTTGACACAAGGAAAGAACTCTCCTCTGGACTCCTTGATTCATTTTTTGAACAAGCTTGACACAAGACAAGGAACTATGCTTCATGATCCTTGTTTCATTTTTTAGCAAGGTTGACACAAGAAAAGAACTGTCCTCGTAACCGAGAACAACAATGATATACTTACTTATAAAGTCAAGAAATCATAAGCTATAAAAATTGTACACAATATATAGGAAATCATCATTGATTGTATTAAAATGAATCAAGAGCAAAGCTTACAACCAAGTCTTGACATCATAAGCCTTCTCGGAGGGTCCAGCAGGTATGTTTCTTCAAGCATTCACTCTCAAGAATGGGTCTCCCAAATGGATAATATCTCTCACTCACTTACAAACTCTAATGCAAGGCTAAGGCACTCCACAACCTCTCACCAAACTATCAGCAATTCCACACTTGTCAAACTCACACCAAAGATATCTAATCTACTTCAATCCAACTAGAAACCCGTAACTAGGAACTAGCTGATCATAGCAATGGTGAGTGCTTTTATAGGAGGAGGAGCCTCCATAAAATCAAGGAGAGTGATTTTATCCTTAAGGGAGGTTTCATAAAAGGTGGAACTACCACCCCAAAGGGGGAAAGGCGAACCAATCTGACCCAACAACCAGTTCTAGAATCACCCAGAAGGATGACTATTTGAACTAATTCACCAAATTTGGATCGTCGTAGGTCATAAACTAGGGCTTAGCGACGACATCACAAAGGAGCAATGCGTTCAGACCAATCATCGCAATAAACATCTGGAAGACTTGCGTCGAGCCCTAAAATTCGACCGTCGCAGGAAACACATGTACCCCTGTGATAATGTCGCAACCATACACTTCATGACAGGGAACCGTCGCACTTTTTAAGGATTTACTTGCGATGATGTAGAAACTTAGGCCAAGAGGGTCAATCTTCAGCATTAGAGAGCACTTGCTTAATCTTCTTGCATGAGTGGGAAAATATGGACATGTTTATCTGATGTATGACATAGTGAAGGGACTGAGATAAGGTGAGTGACAAATTACTGTGTAACAATTATGATTGGTTGTAGCTTGGTGTGGAGGTCCAATGAGAGAATGCCACGTGGCCCAACCATAGACCACCAAATGGCACCTCGTGGTTGGCTAAAATTTTGTTAAGGGGCCAAATGGCCTTGATAAGGATCAAACCTGTGACCTTCCATACAACATTTCCATGTCTTACCAACTCTCTTGCATCATGTTTCTTAACCCTTAAAGGCACGAATGTTATTTATGTTTTCGTTGCAGCGCATTTGGGAGAGGGGTCAAGCGGTGATCCCTAGTCCCTGGTCACCTGCAACTCCATAAGGTTGATGGCATAGTGAAGAGGGGCTAGTAATTAAGATTGACCCCCAATCATAGGTCCTTCACACTACCCTAGTGTATCGCGAGTAGATTTAAGGACTATGTTGGGTCCCTATAATACTAGTGATTACCCCATTACTATTGTAGTTATACCCCTTATTTATATTGTTGTGCCCCTATTACCCCCATATTGTTATTTCTGTGCCCCATAGAATCCCTCTATTGTTATTTTTGTGGCTTTATATTATTATTGTTAGGTCGGCTGGATTATATTGTGACTCCTTAGACTCCTATATATAGAAAGGAGGTTTTGTCATTTGTATCATCCAAGAATTGTTCATTTATGTAATGTAAAGGAGGTTTCCCCCTCGAAGAGGCTGAATTCTAAGGCGTTGATCTTTCTTTTCTATCTTTTCTTGAGCTGGTTTCATAACATTTGGTATCAGAGCTTTGGATTCTAGGGTTTCGCTGCTCCAAACAGGTCATCGTGGCATTTTCGCTATAACTTTTTTTCTGTGACGTTTCAGAAGTTGCAAAAAAAAACCCATTTGAGAAGAAATCGCGCTGAACCTTGGGTCCGAATTTCAGAGCTTTTCGCACGATATTTCGGAGATATGATCTGAGGAAGTTGGTCTTTTTGCAGACTCCTGAATTACATTCAAAACAGGTGACCTGGGGAAAATCGTCATAACTTTCTCTCTGAGCATCGGATTGAAATTTCGTAAGAAGGTACAGAAAGAGGACGGACTGTAGTTTTCTTTTATATATTTTTCAGAGTCAAAGGTTGAAACAGTGACACGTGGCACTTCATACAAGTTCGCTCTACTGAACTAGTCTATAATCAGGTCACTGTGGGAGATTGTGCATAACTCTTTCTTGGAGAATCCAATTTGGATCAGACTAGTGGCATTGGAAAGAGGACATAGAAGGCTACTACAGGTCACAATTTTAGAACTGGATGATTCGAAATTACAGAGATACATCAGATTCAATATCAGGCTTCTACAAAGTAAAAAAAGGTGTGTAGTTTTTTTTTTAATTTTTGCATAAGCTTGGTTTGAAGGAATTCAAAGGGCATAGTAAAGCATTATTATCGGTAACTGATGCCCCGAGGAAAGAAAATGCAAACACCTAGTAAGGAACCTGAAAGCTCTAGCATGACTCATGAAGAAGAGGAAGAAATGCTACATGATATATCAAAATTACAAGAACAAGTGCAACAAATGTCACGCTCACAAAAGCTAACAGATGCTAAGATAAATGGCGTGGAATCTAAGATAAAGGGTATGGAAGCTAAGGTGAATGGAATGGACACTAAAATTGATGGCATGGATGATAAGATGGAATAATTGAAGATAAATATGAATAAGTTGCTACAAGAAATGGTCACTAAGGGTGAAAGAGTACTAAAGGAAACTCATGATGAGGACAAAAGAAATGTTAATCATGATTCCATAGACTCTAATGTTGGATCGAAGACTCACCATGTTCCAAAAATCGATATGAGGAAGTTTGATGGCAAGGATCCCGCCACATGGATATTACAGATGGAGCAATTCTTCGATCTCAATAATGTGCAAAACACACAAAAGGTACGTATGGCAACTTTATATTTGGAACCAAATCAGTTTGTATGGTATCAATGGCTTTGTTCTCGTAAACAATTTATCACTTGGGCAATTTTTACGGAAGAATTGATAGCACATTATGAGGATACAAAAAGCAACACTTTTTTTAGCCAATTGATAAGTCTCAAACAAAAGGGTTCAATAATGGAGCACATTGAGGAGTTCCAAAAATTGAACATAAGGGTAAAAGATATTCCAGAGGAGCATAGGATTGATGTGTTCATAGGGTCTTTAAAGGATAATATCCAACATGATGTGCGCCTTTGGGAACCTGATTCATTAGAGAAGGCATTCAGGTTAGCAAGAAAAATGGAAAGCAAAATTATGGCAACTAGGAAGCATACCATTCACAACTATAAAGACGGAAGTGTTGTTGCCCATAGTCTTCCACAACCTACAAGGTTGACACCACAACAATTGGAAGAAAAAAGAGCAAAAGGGCTTTGTTACAATTGTGATAGCAAATACACAAAAGGTCATAAGTGTGCTGAGAAGAAATTATTCTACATAGATTGTGAAGAGGAAGAAGAAAAGGAGCAAGAAAGGTCAAAAGAAGAGGATATATTCCAGGAACAAAGCCTAGATGAAGAACAAATAAATCCGACCATATCTTGTAATGCATTGGCGGGAATTACCACTCCTCAAACCATCAAGATAGAAGGACAAATCAAGAAGAAAAAGGTAATAGTGTTGATTGATTCAGGAAGCACCCACAATTTTATTCATTGTAGGGTAGCAAAAGAATTGAATTGCTTCCTATATCCAGCACCAGAGTGTCAAGTGATGATTGCAAATGGAGGAACAATAAATTGTTCTGGAAAGTGCCATAATATCAAGCTATCCATGGGAGAATATGTATTGACTAGCCCAATGCTTTCCATTCCAATGGGAGGTGCTGATGTTGTACTAGGAGTCCAATGGCTACAATCCTTGGGTACAATAGCTTTTAATTTTCAAGAACTTTTCATGAAATTTTCTGTGGAAGGAAAGGAAGTTGAATTAAGGGGTATTGCAGGGAAACCAGGAAAGATAATCAGCTCTAATGGCATGACAAAGCTTCTAAAAAAGGAGCAAAGAGGTGTAATTGCACAATTATGTTCGCTAGATGTTTCCACATTGGAATCATCTATTTCTCCAGATCTCCAAAAAGTCCTGGACAATCATTCCAAGGTATTTGAGACTCCCAAAGGTCTCCCACCTATGCGTGATCATGATCATGCTATTCATCTGATTCCAGGAAGTGTTCCTCCAAACATCAGGCCGTACAGATATCCCTATGTCCAAAAAAGTGAAATTGAACGTATGGTTGCAGAAATGCTAGAGGCTGGTATAATTCAACCGAGTCAAAGTTCTTTCTCAGCTCCAGTAGTATTGGTGCACAAGAAGGATGGATCATGGCGCATGTGTCCAGATTATAGGGAGCTCAACAAGCTCACTATTAAAGATAAGTTCCCCATTCCTGTCATTGATGAATTACTGGATGAATTGCATGGATCAATTTACTTCACCAAGTTGGATCTTCGTTCGGGATATCATCAAATCAGAATGAAGATTGAAGACATTCCGAAAACAGCATTTAGAACTCATGAGGGTCATTATGAATTTTTGGTCATGCCTTTTGGCCTTACCAATGCACCTTCAACATTTCAAGGTTTGATGAATTCAATTTTCAAACCATTCCTTAGAAAATTTGTGTTAGTATTTTTTGATGATATACTAATCTACAGCAAGTCTTGGAAGGATCATGTTGAACATGTTGACAAGGTGCTACAACTATTGGAGGAGAAACAATTATATGCAAAAAGATCCAAATGTTTCTTTGGAGTCCAGGAGGTGGAATATTTGGGTCATATTGTATCTCATGAAGGAGTTAAGGTAGACCCTAGCAAAATTAAAGCCATTAAGGAATGGAAAATCCCCACATCCATAAAGCATCTGCGAGGATTTCTTGGGTTGACAGGGTATTATCGCAAGTTTGTTAAGAATTATGGGAGAATAGCAGCACCTCTAACAACATTATTGAAGAAAGATTCATTTTCATGGACTCCGGAAGCAACAAAGGCCTTTGAACATCTTAAAGAGGCAATGTGCCAAGCACCGGTCTTAGCTACACCGGACTTCACAAAAACCTTTATTGTGGAATGTGATGCTTCAGGAAATGGAATTGGTGTTGTTCTAATGCAAGATGAAAGACCCATTGCTTTTGAAAGTCGTCCAATCAAGGGAAAGTTTTTAAGCAAAGCTATTTATGAGAAGGAAATGTTGGCAATACTCCATGCACTTAAGAAATGGCGACCCTACCTAATGGGAAGACACTTCAAGGTAAAAACGGATCATGATAGCCTTAAATACTTTTTAGAACAAAGATTATCCTCTGAAGAGCAACAAAAGTGGGTCACAAAGATGTTGGGTTATGACTTTGAAATCATCTACAAAAAAGGGAAGCAAAATGTGGTGGCAGATGCACTCTCAAGAAAGGATGAGGATGTGGAAGCATTGTTGTGTGCCATTTCTATTATCCAACCAGATTGGATAAACGAAGCAAGGGAGGAATGGAAGAATGACGAAGAAGTGTGGGCACTTATTCGAAAGCTACAACAAGATTCCAGTACTTCTGATACATTTAGCTGGAAAAATGATTCGTTATGGTACAAAGATCGCTTATACCTCTGTAAGAATTCCCAGCTAAAACAAAAGATTCTTATGGAATTGCACACTTCTCCCTTAGGAGGGCACTCAGGATTTTTAAAAACTTACCACAGGGTTAAGAAGGAATTTTTTTGGGATGGCCTTAAATCAGATATTCAAAAGTTTGTGGCGGAATGTTTGGTTTGCCAACAAAATAAAGTTGAAACAATTAAGACACCGGGTCTATTACAACCTTTATCCATTCCAAGCCAACGTTGGGAGGAGGTTTCAATGGATTTTATCACAGGTTTACCCAAGTCTGAGGGAAAGAGTGTCATCATGGTGGTAGTTGACAGACTTACCAAGTATGCACACTTTTGTGCATTATCACATCCATTTAAAGCCAGTACAGTTTCTACTGCATTTATGGAAACAGTTCAAAAGCTACATGGAAACCCAAAGATTATTGTAAGTGACAGAGATCCCATTTTCACTGGAAATTTTTGGACAGAATTATTTTCTTGTCTTGGTACTCAGTTAGCTCATAGCTCATCTTATCATCCTCAATCTGATGGGCAAACTGAGATAGTAAACAAATGTTTGGAAGGATATCTTCGTTGCTTTGTATCTGATAAACAGACACAATGGGTCAAATGGTTGCCTCTGGCTGAATGGTGGTATAACACTTCCTTCCATACAGCAACAAAAATGACCCCATTTATGGCACTTTATGGGTATCAACCACCATCCATCACATCATATTTAAGAGAAAATTCTAAGGTTCAGGCAGTGGAACATCACATCGAACATCAACAACAAGTCCTCCAACTCTTAAAGGATAACCTCGTGTTGGCACAAAATAGAATGAAACAACAGGCAGATCAACATCGCAGTGAAAGAAGTTTTGATGTAGGTGATTGGGTATTCCTACGGCTACAACCATATAAGCAAATGTCCCTAAAGCAAGCTAAGAAGGATAATAAATTATCACCAAAGTATTATGGTCCGTACAAGGTGTTGCAAAAGATTGGTACTATGGCATACAAATTGGAGCTTCCTGCAGCTTCTCGATTGCACCCAGTTTTCCATGTTTCATGTTTAAAGAAGGTTATAGGCGACAAGCTCCCAGTTCAAACAATATTGCCAGAACTTGACGAGGAAGGAAAAATTATATTGGAACCGGAAGCAGTCACAGAAACAAGAACTCGACAGCTACGAAATCGATCAATTTCAGAGTATCTTATCAAGTGGAAGAACTTATCCGCTGAAGATTCCACATGGGAGGATGAGAATTTTATGCAGAAGTATCCAGAACTACTCAAGCGTTGAGGACAACACTTTTTTGAAGGAGAGGGGCATGTTGGGTCCCTATAATACTAGTGATTACCCCATTACTATTGTAGTTATACCCCTTATTTATATTGTTGTGCCCCTATTACCCCCATATTGTTATTTCTGTGCCCCATAGAATCCCTCTATTGTTATTTTTGTGGCTTTATATTATTATTGTTAGGTCGGCTGGATTATATTGTGACTCCTTAGACTCCTATATATAGAAAGGAGGTTTTGTCATTTGTATCATCCAAGAATTGTTCATTTATGTAATGTAAAGGAGGTTGCCCCCTCGAAGAGGCTGAATTCTAAGGCATTGATCTTTCTTTTCTATCTTTTCTTGAGCTGGCTTTGTAACAGACTAAGGGGCCATCCCTTGGTCATATTGTACCCACAAGACTGCATGTGAAAGGAATGAAGGTTATGGCAGAGAGGGCTAGGCATAAGCCCCAACCCATGGTCACATATGTCACCCACAGGACCATGACACGAACCGGAAGGAAGCTGAGTAGAGTCATAGCCCCAAACCTGGGCATATGGAAGACCATACAACCATAGCCATAATGCTAAGAGGACTTTGGCGGTGGGGGTGGGTGGTTAGCCCCATCTCTTGGCCACATTAACATCCACATGACCAACATCCCAAGGATTTTGGGCCTAGGCGGATGGGGGCGGACCATTGGCCCAAACCCTTGGCTTATGGTGCTATGTGGCCCTTGTTTACAATATAACGGTCATTCGAAAAATTAACCATCCGACAAATTGAACCTATTATGGGCAAATTTGTTGCCTCCTGAGCAGATTTAAGGGTAGAGTTTTCTCCCGGTTAGTAGGTTCATCCAATTTGGAGGACAAATAACAGAAAAAACTCAGGGGAGCCATAAATTGATGACTTTTGGATCTTTTGGAGCTCTAGAAGAGTCCAGATAAGGATTTTTAGACATTATGAATTGAATGTAAGTTTATGTTCACTGATTGGAGCACTTTTGAAGAGACTTTTTTCACGTTTGAGTCTATGGGTGCCAGGATCAATCAGTGGGTTGAAGCAGTTTTTGAAGGATTTTGAGCATGGAGAGGACCTTGTAGGTGTTCTCCAGCCTTCATATGTTATTTGCACCAACTGTGATATTTATGGTACATCTCATGTTTCTATTTTCTCATTATGTCTTATTGAGGAAAGTTCTCTTTTAGTACTTCAATGTGGAATTGTTGTACTTGTTATGCTCATTTTTAGATGGAGTACAGGGTCTTGATGTGAGATCCCTTTTCTTGTTGATTGTTTCATGACTGAATGTAGGTTGTTATGCTTTCAAAGTGAGAGTTATTTGTAGGAGAATGTTTCCTTGAAGGGGAAACTAGCCACTCTTTTTGTCAGCACACTTTATGTACTCTTTTTCATCAAAATCTATGGAGCAGTCTAGTTGTGTTAGCAGGCCCGAAGATGTAGCCTAGGAGGGGTGAACTCCATCACCAAATTATGTGTTGTCTCTCTTCATGTTTTCCTTTATGAGTTAAATGATGATATGTTTCTTGTTTAAAGTTCACATGAAAACTAACTCATTATCCATGAAGAGACCATAAAACTTGTGTTTACGTAAGACCCATTTTTTCTTGCAAAGCATCAGAGGATGATCAATTTTTAGGAAGGATAAATTCTCCTCCAATTCCAGATCAACCATAGTATTTTCCTATGGTATTCATGTGGAGAAACATTAAGGATATTTTGGCTTATATTGTGTGAGAAGATGGTGTTGTGGATGGATATTTTGCATGAGAGTGAGAGTGTGCTACAGTGATCTATGTAGCATATTGCATATATGTAGTTGTGTGGATTTGTATGCTTTATCATATATTGTTTTCAGATCAAAGTGGTCATTGGGTTGCTCATGTTGAGCATATTTGAGAACCTAGTCTACAACATTTTGAAACATGGTTCACATGGAGGTGTTGAAGGCGTTGAGGCTTCATAGCAAACAATGAGTAAAGAAGGCAGGGACCTTCTAGTTGGAATATTAGAATAGGAAGCATATTTCTCTAGAGTCCAGTAGTGTTGGGCGAGGCTCATTGGTCGTGGTGGCTTCCAACAAATGGATGTTCATAGAGTTGTAAGAGAAGAGTCTTTCTATTGAGTATTACTAGTAGACTTTCATAGTAGTCGAGTATTCTAGCTAATGGGTGTTAGCTCCTCTATGTAAAAATGTGTTCATCATAATAAAATATTTGAGTAGCAATAACACTGGGTGGTTTTTTCCCTGGAGAGGTTTTCCACCAGAAACATTGTGTCCTATTATGTGCATGATTTAGTGTTGAATTTTCATGGTTCTTTTACTTTGTTGTTGTAATGAATATACATGCTATTAATTCTATTTTGATGTTGGATCACTAATCATTTTGTATTTTATAAAAAATAAGTAAAAGTTACAGAATCACAGTTACTACTGATTCCCCCCCACCTCTCAATAGTAAGCTAGTTTCCAACAATTAGTATTTGAGAAAGGTTCTCTTTGTGAAGCATGATCACTTGATAGATTATCATAGGCCATGGAAAAGAATAAGATTAAGAAGTCTCAGAAAAGGAAGAGTATTAAACATGTGAAGAAAATTTCAAATTCAAAAGGAGCCCTCTTCTTGTTGGTAAAAAATAGTGAGAGTAAATGTTGTGATCATCAATATCTAATAGTAAATTTCCTTGCAGTGATGATGATTTTCTTGAGTTTGATGATTGAGATGATGATAGAATATCTATTCATTCTAATCTTTTGGAGAGAAGTGGAGGAAACATTTTTGCAAAAAATTCAGAATCTAGATATGGAGAACCATGTAGGGTAGCTACCCTAGAAGCTGAGATTATAAACCTCGCTGCGGAAAATAAAAACCATCAAAAATTACTACAAATACTTGATGAGAAGGAGTGTTTTTATAGAGTATAATAAATCATTAAATTAAAAACTCAATTGGATGAAGCACGGATAGTTGAAGAAGGAATGAGAAAACAATATGAGGAGAAATAAGTTCAATGTGAAATAGTGGAAGTAGAAGTGGCTAGATTGAGAAGTTTTTTAAAAGAGAAAGCCACTCAACTGAAGATCAACCAAAAATATTCAGATCTTTTCCTACAAAAGAGAGAAACTATTTCAAAGTAAAAATTGAAACAACTAATAGCTAGGGAGGGTACCAACAATGAGAATAACATGAGTATAAGACAATAGCAAAACCAAAAATCAAAGGAGGCAAAGTTTGTACCAGACAGATCATCTACATTCTCAAGATTAGTTAAATGTTTTAGCTATCAAAAGCTTAGGCATATTGTTGTAAACTACAGAAGAATGCAACAAAAGAAGGAATCAAATAGAAGGGCACATCATTCAAGCTCATCTTTGGCCTAGTATAAAACTTCAATTTATGGCTACTCCTTTTCAAGTAATGATTTTGGGCATAAATATGTTGATTGTAGGGTTTATCACACAAAGAGTATAAAACATATTAATAAATGTTTTGAGCCATTTCCGATATTTCTTGGACATAAAAATTTTATTTTTGTGATAATTTAGGCCAAAAGGCCAAGGACTGTAAGTTGCCTCTTGATATCATGGACTCTAGACAAAAGAAAGATAATTATGGTGAAAATATTTCCAACATGCATCAAAGCAATCTGCAAGTGAGTTCCAAAATAATCTGGAGGAGAAAGCAGCTGCCAAGAGAAAGAGATCAGACTGCTAAAGTCTGGAAAATAAAGGAGAAAAAAGAAAACCGAGGCCAACTCAGTCTCAAGAGGATCATGTAGCATAAAGCGTACAATCTTAGTGGGATCTCTCATAAAAAATAAATAAAATCAAGTGCACAAATTTTTGATGAAATTATTAGCTGACTTTGTTGAGGTTGCAGGAGATCATTGTTGAGGAATTAATTATTATATTACAGAAGTTTGATCTACATGACTGTAGCGTTGCATTGCATAACTTCTCCATTTATTTCTTTTCCAGTCTAGTACATTACATATATTTCACCTATGATTTATATCCTCTAGAGATTGTGTCACTGAAACGTGTGGTTGTTGCTGGTAATTTTATTCGAGGATTACTAGTGTATCGATCTTCTGCATTATTGGCTCAAATCAGATTATTGAAATTGAATCACTAAGTATATTTGAACTGAAATGGAGCAGATTAGTAATTCTGTTTGATTCCCCATTCAGAATAAAACCCAATATGCTTATCATTTTCTTATAAAGTGCTTAAGAATTCACCATGTTTGGTTAACTAACTAATTCCCATGAGAGTTTCTTATGTAAATGTTGTAAACAATTTAACATAAAACATATGTTGAACAACAACAAAATAAAAGCAAAGAACATCAAAACACAACCCACAATACAAAGATTTGATGAGGAGTTCACCACCCCAGGCTACGTCTCCTTGGTCCAACTTCCAATGCTTGGACCTCTCTATTATGCTCAAAATTACAACAAAAGTGTGTCTGTCAATGCTCAAAGTCCTTTTATACTTGTCTCAATGAGTTTAGAATTCACAAAAATGGCTATCTCACATCTTTTTGCACCCGATTTGGATAAGAACGGAAGAAGTTATGACTTCTCCTAGTTCTCCCACAATTTGTTCCGCAAATTGCTCCAAAACCGGAAGAAACCCACATTTCCGCTCCAAAATCTACTAACATGATGAATATTTCGCCACGCCACTGGCCATAACCTGTCATTCGTATCGCAAATTGCAATCAGCAAAGGTTGGTGGGCTGAAGATTTTTTTAAGACTGTATAATGTTGCAATAGAGATATCACTGACCCGATGGCGATATAAACTAGAATTCATAACATCTCGCATGCGGGCAGCTTATCGCTTATCGAAATCGACAATCGATGCGGGAATATAATCGACAAGTATTGGGTGCAATATGCCATTGCGATATATCGTATTGCAACCCTGACTCTGTAGGGGGTTGATTCTAAAACTCTTCCTTTCCTATGATTGTAATATGCGATATCGAAAATCGCAATCGACACTGAGTGGGGGTCAATTCTTAATCCAATCCAACTATGACTTGTGATAGAAGATATGTGAGGCCAATGGAGGCCTACCACTTGGCACCTCCTCATTTGCTAGTACTTTTACCATGTCATCCAATCCTACCACGTAGACAAGTCAAAATTTAACTTTGACTTTCTCTAACTTCTGCATACGAGCTCGGATTTGAGTGTCATTCACATCGTTGGATTCAAAATGAAGAGCTATTTGATCTAAAGTTGGGTTGACAAGATTCTGACACTTTTATTTTTGAGCATAAACTTGAGCACTTTATCACTCCTCCCCACTGGAACCCTTTCGGACCCTAAAAGATTGTATTCAGTTATTGAACAGATGAGGGTAGTGTTCCCTCACCTTCCCCTCTTCAATCCATTTGGCCTTTGATGGATTTGTACCTTTGAGACCCACTCAAAGATAATCAAGATTTCCCCTTTTTGATGACCTCATTCTTCTTTCAAGTATGGTGTCTTGCTGAATCTCATCAAGAAATTATGGAGAAAAAACTTCAATTAATGGAATCTGTACACTTTCTCCTTGATCTTCAATAAAAGGAGGCTCATACAATCTCAAGTTTTCAACATTAACAATAGAGCAAATTTGCATTTATGAAGGCAAATCAATCTTGAAAGCATTATTACCAATCTTTTCCAGAATTTTAAATGGACCATAACCAATTAGTTTTAGCTTTTTACCTTCACCTTGAAGCCTTTCCTTGCTAATGTATAGCCAAAATTCATCACCTACTTGAAACTAATGATCCACGTGATGCTTATCATGCCCTACCTTATACTTTCCTTGACTCTTTTCTAGTTGTTCTTGAATTGTTTGGTGAATCAACTAAATTTTCTCAATGAATTTATTTGCTCTGTCTATGTCGCTATGTCCATCTATAGCTACATATTTCTCAAAAATGAAATCCAAAGGCAATTTAGGAAAATAACCAAGACATGCCTCAAAAGGCAAAGTTAGAGTAGAAGAGTGTTTTGCTTGATTGTAAGCATGTTGAATATAATGCAACTAGTCATCCCACAACTTAGGATGTTTGATGCAATATCCTCTTAGAAAATGAATAATTGTCCTATTAGCCACTTCAGATTGATCATCTGTTTATGGATGGAAGGTTGTACTTTTCTTCAACTTGGCGTCCATCAAGTTCCATAAACTTGACCAAAAATTCACAACAAATCGGGAATCACGATCACTTACAATAGAAGTAGGTAATCCAAAATGAACCCATACATTTTGAAAGAAAAGTTGACCTATTTATTCAACTGCAATTTTTTTTTACAAGGCATTAGTATGCACATCTTGTTGAACCTATCCATAACTACATAGAAATAATCATGAAATTTTCTTGATAAAAGAATACCTCCTATAAAACCCATAGAAACACTCTCCCATGTATGTGAAGGCACTAGAAGTGGTGTGTACAATCCTAGTTTCCTATTACTAGGCTTACTAACTGCACACAATGGACAACCTCTGATAAAAAGTGACACACTTTCAAGCACATGAGTCCAGTAAAAATACCTCTGAATATTTGCCATTGTTTTACTTACACCAAAATGTCTAGCAATAAGAGAAGTATGCACTTCCCTTGTGACATTTACTCTCTCTCCTTGTGGAACACAATTTTTTCCCAAATGATACAACAGATTATCATGTACATGGTAGTCTAATTCCCCAACTTCGTGGCCTTGACTCAAGTTTGAATACACCTCTTTAACGTCAACATCATTTGTGTATTGTTTAACATAACTTTCAAGTAAAACATAATCATTCTTGAGTAAAATGGTTACATTAACAACTGATCTAGAAAGCATATCAGCAACTATGTTATGAATACCTTTCTTGTACCTAACTACCAAGTGGAATTGCAATAAGATCCCATCCAATGAAAGTGCCTTGATTGCTGCAATTTTGTTTGAGAATGCATATATTGCAAAGGTTGATGATCAATGTGAATAATGGTTTCTTTTCCCATCAAGTAATGCTTCCATTTCTTCACACTTTGAACCAATGCATAAATCTCTTTATCATATGTAGGATAATTAATAGCAGCACCATTAAAAATCTCAGAATGAAATGAAATGGGCTTACCATATTATAAAATAATTTCACCCATGGCATAGTGACTTGCATCTGTTTGTATTTCAAATGGTTGTTTCAAATCCGGCAATGTTAAAACTGGGGTTGAACTGATCTTTTGTTTTAAAGCATCGATGCTTTTTTTTCTATTTTCCTCCCCACTAGAAGACAATCTTCACGTTGGTCAAAGCATGTAGTGGAGCTGCTATGGAAGAGAAATTGGCAATGAAATTCCTCCAATATTGCGTTGCTCCCAGAAAAATCCTTACTTCTGTGACTAATTTGGGTATTGGCCAATTCACAATGACTGACACTTTAGAGGGGTCAACCTTCAACTCACCTCCTCCAACTATGTGGCCCAAATATATTAAGGAAGCTTTCCCAAATTCATATTTAGGCATCTTCATAAATAACTATTATTTTCTCAAGACATCCAACACTTTCCTCACATGCTTGATGTGCTCTTCTCGTGATTTGTTGAATATCAAAATAGCATCTAAATAGACAATTACAAACTCATCAAGAAAGGATATTAAAACATCATTCATAACTCTTATGAATGTCACTGAAGCATTGCAAAGACCAAAAGGCATAACCAACTACTCAAAAAATTCCTGTTTGGTTTTAAAAGCAGCCTTCCAAATATCCTCCTCAACTATTTTAACTTGATGATATCCACTTCTCAAGTTTAATTTAGTGAAATATTTTGCATTCTTCAACTGATCTAGCAAATCATCTATTATGGGGAGTGGGTATCGATTCTTTATGGTAATTTTGTTCAAAGCTTGATCATCTACACACATGTGCCAGGTTCCATCTTCCTTGGGAACCAAAACAATTGGTGAACCACATGACAGAGTAGAGGAAAAAATTACATCTTTATATAACAATTCCTGGACTTGTTTCTTAATTTCTAAACTTTTCAGAATTGAAATTCGATACATACTGTTGTTGGGGAGTGGATAGTCTTGTTGTAGCTGAATTTCGTGTTGAATTCCCCTTTTTGGTGGGAATCCCTTTGGTTCTTGAAACATATCTCCATATTGATTGACCACTTCAACCAATTCAGCTTTCAGCTTCACATCACAACCTACAAAGGATTCATGCTCTGTGTCATTCTTTTGCTTGATCATAAGGAGCACAAGACTCTTGCTGGAATTGACCAGACGATTCATTTGCCCAGTGCTTGCCAAGGACAAATTAAGCTTCCTACGATGGGTATCACAATATACTCCACTTCATCTTTGAAACAATAATAGGTGTTCTCAAATCTATGGAAAACAACTTTCCTGTCATACAGATAATGGCTTCCCAACACAATTCCAGAAATATCTAGTAGCACCACATCTAATTTGACTTCATCAATGAAATTGGCAGTAATTGCAAACCTAGAAACACATTTCCTTGTGACATGAATATTTCCATCCCTGGTTATCCAATCCAACGAATATGGTTTATGATGAGGTACGGTTTCTAGATTCAATTTCTTGACCAAGTCTATAGAAAATAAATTTTCCTGAGATCCACTGTCAAACAACGTATCAATCTTGGTGTGTTTGGAAATAACTCAAAGATGGAACAACTCAATTATGTTTTCCTAATTTGAAGTGTTATTGGAGTTATTTGTTGTGATGGTGCTTGCCATGACTACCTCTTTCCTTGTGTTTGCCATGGATTTTCCCTTAGTGACTGTGGCTGCAATCTTTGATTCATCACCTGAGTCAGCACCCAAGTCTTGTTGTACAACAACGTTTGTCTTTTGTTTCCCTTTATTGTTATATTTCTTTGGTCATAATTCAGGATGAAGATTCCAACAATGTGCTTCATCATGACCCTCTTTGCCACAATTATTGCACACAAGCTTCTCCCCTTCTTTCTTAACAGAAGCATTTTTCTTATGCTTTCCTTTAAATTTCTTCCCTTTTGCACCACTCTAAAATGGCTTCTTCTTACCTTCTTCTTGTACATTTTTCTCTCTTCCTTCAAGGTGTGTAGCTTAAACACAAACCTCATCAAAATTCTTCATATTAAACATCAGAATGGTGTGTCAAAGATAGCTATGCAAACCTCATATATATTTCAGCAAAGTATCTTGTGACTGCAAGTCTACTCCTAGCATAAGAGCTCTTCTCCTAATCTATTGAGTATACTCTTGCACATTTTGACCTTTTAACAATCTGAAATTTTGCCAATTCATGATAGATTTTTTCATATGGGTTAAAAGGTAGAAATGTATTTTTATAGCAGCAATAAAATCATACCAAGTAATAGAGATCTTACCATATTTTTTGATCTCGTCTTGAGTCCTTGCTTACCACAATGCAAGTTCTGCACCCTCCATTCTCAATGAAGCCAATTGAATTTTGATATCATCCTCTTGAAGGTTTTGAATTCTACAATACACCTCCAACTGACAAATTTAGTTATCCATATTTTCTGTGTTAACTTCTCCATTGTACATCAACAACTCGAATTTAACATCGAGCTTTAGAAAAGGTGATTTACTAGTTCCTTTTGAAGAATGATGATGAGTATGAGTAAGGGTTGTATTAGTGGAAGAGTGTGAAGATGCTTGTGAAGTAGAAGATGAATAAGATGGTGGAGAGGGTGGAAGTTTGTCTCCATTCCCATTACTTCATTTTCCATTACCTCCTCCTAAAGAGCCTTCTCCTTTGGGAGGTTTAGAACTTTCTCCTTGTAATCTGTTATTCCTCTCTTCATAGAGGACCTTCACCATCTCTGCCATATCAAAGAATGCCTTTCTAAAGGTTTTCTCATCTTCCATCATGATAGGTTCTCCTTCATGAGACATGGTCTCTGAAGACTCAACTGCAACTTCTGCAACTTGAGGATGTACTGGTGTAGAGGACTTTGGAAACCTTACTCTTCTTCCCCTTGAGCCAACTATAGGGATTTCAACCAGCTTTCCTTCACCTGTTTTGAGATTTACCCTTGTTAGCATGACACAAAACTAGAAAACAATTAAATCCTTCTTTCACAAAGAAAATATAGTAAGCAAAAACCAATGCTCTGATACCAACTTGATCTGAAAAGGAGCATATTAGCTATGTTGTGCTAATTCCCAATTTAGAATAAAACCCAAGATGCTTATCATTTGCTTATAAAGTTTTTAAGAATTCACCATATTTGCTTAATTAATTGATTCCCATGAGAGTTTCTTATGTAAATGTTGTAAACGATTTAACATAAAACATATGTTTAACAACACCAAAATAACGTAAAAGAACATCAAAATACAACACACAATACAAATATTTGATGAGGAGTTCACCCCTCCTGGGCTACGTCTCCTTGGTCTAGCTTCCAATGCTTGTACCTCTCTATTATGTTCAAAATTACAACAAAATTTTATTTTCCAATGCTCAAATTCCTCTGAAACCTATCTCAATGAGTTCAAAATGCCCAAAAATGGCTATCTTGCCTCTTTTTGCATTCAATTTGGATAAGTATTGAATAAGTTATGACTTCTCCTAGTTCTCCCACTATTTATTCCACAAATTGCTCCAAAACCGGCAGAAACCCACATTTCCCCTCCAAAATCTGCTAACTGGGCAAATATTTCACCGTGTTGCAGGCCATAACCTATTGGTCATATTGCAAATTGCAATTGGTGAAGTTTGGTGGGTTGAAGGCTTTGTTAACATGGCGGAATGTTGCGATGGCAATATCGCAGACCCGTTGAGGGATATAAAATTGAATTCATAACATCTCGCATTCGGGCAGTCTATCGCTCATCGCAATCAGCAATCAGTGTAGGAATATAATTAGTGGGTATTGGGTGCAATATGCGATTGCGATATATAGCATCACAACCCTCACTATGTTGGGGCCCGATTCTATAACTCCTCCTTTCCTGCGATTGCGATATGCGATATCGCAAATCGCAATCAGCACTACCTGGGGGCCGATTCTTAACCCGATCCACCTGTAACTTACGATATGTGATATGTGAGGGCCAATGGTGGCTTGCCACTTAGCGCCTCCTCATTCGCTGGGACTTTTTCCATGTCATCCAATTCTACCATGTAGACAAGTCAATCTGAACTTTGACTTTCTCTAACTTTTCATACAAGCTCGGATTTGAGTGTCGTTCACATTGTTAGATTCAGAATGACAAGCTCTTCAATCTGAAATTGAGTTAACAAGATTCTGACACTTTGATTTTTGATCATAAACTTGAGCACCTGATCAATATTACTACTCGCTATGCATGTGTGTTGTTGGTGTTGAATAAAGCAAGGTTGTGTTGATGGCATATATATGTTTTATCATATGATAGTTTCTTGATGAGTAGAGGCTTGATGAGTAGAGGCTTGCTGCTACTTTCTCTTCATTTGGAGGCTATAGTGTTGATTGATCCATGTGGATGGATAATAGTATTTTGTTGCTCATTGTTGCATGTTGATGGAGAGTTGTTGCTATAATGTATTCTTGGAGCCTTGATGTTGGTGCTGCTAACTATTAATGATGTAAATTTCTAGTTTATGACATATGTTGTTGATGACATGGACTAAATTCTTGGAGAGAAATTGTGCATACTCCTTTGGCATGCAATTATTCATTTCTAGATCTTGATTATGGGTTGTTATTTGCATTTTCAAAACATTATAATTATAAGTTACAACTTTATGCTCTCATTATGAAACCATGTATTATCATTGCTTATCTTTATTATGTTGGTTGAATGATTCATAAAATGGAGATAGTTGTGTTCATGAATCAAGATTTCCTTGAGAGTAATTCAACCACTTGTTTCAACTAGTGTATGTTATGTCTTGTAGCCATGTATGTTCTTTCGGATTCGTTATGTAGCCATGTAATATCATATATCATTTTTGGGTCATGAATTGAGTCATATGAGTGATGATCATGTATAAGTGAGGAGCCATATTTCAAATTTGAGGAGGCATTTCACAGTCACCTTTTATCACTTTTGTAGTCATGTGATAGGCCTATGAAGCCTTGTAATTTCATTGCAAATATTTTTGGGTCATAGTCCTTGGTTCTCTTAGAGTAACCTCCTGTATGTGGCATAGAGGAAATGATTTTTGCAGAAGTATTTTTTTCAGCATCTTGGCCAGACAATTGCAACATCTTGTACAACTTCAAGAGGAGCATATTCAGTGAGAAAAGACATGTTGATGGCGTAATTTTTCACCTATCAGAGATAGAGAGAGAGTGTTGATGACAACACCATATTGCCCATGATATTTTATGGCATTTTGTTGCTACTTGAGGAGAGATGTTGTGATCATGATCACTACTATGTATGCGTTGATACAGTGTCTTGATGAAGGCTTAATGATTGGTGATGATGATGCTATTTCTCATTGAGATTAGGAAAGTGTGTTCCTACTCATGATACATTAATGTTGATGCTTATTATATGTTTTTGTTGTTTTTACTAGAGAGTGATATTGATAGAGATGGAGCTATTAATTGAGTTTTATGCTACTTGGATACATTTATTTGTTGTTATTGATTTGATTCTGCTATTTTGGTTGAGAGTGTTTGATGTGGATGGAGTTGTTGGTTAATTTTGTTGTTGTTACTTATGATATGTTGTTGTTGATGGTTATGTCATGTTGTTAATGATGTTGATATAGAGAGTGTTTCTCATGTTATACTTTTGTTATTGCTATGTTATGATACTGAGAGCTTATGCTACTATTGTTGATGGCCGTCATATGCTTTGATACTATTGGTGTTGATGTCAATCATATTCTTACTGCTATTTTTGTTGGTTATGGTATGTTGTTGCCTGAGAAGATGTTGTTGTTGTTGATCACACTATGTTCTAGATGATGAATGTAGCCTAGTGTTGCTTTATGATGGTGATCATGTTTGTTTTGTTGTTTATTTTTGTAAGTTAAGGGGATATACTATCTTTCCATTGGATGATCAATACAGTGATGCCACCATTTATGAGTTTTTTAAACCCTTTTCCATTAATTTCAAATGGGGAGTGCTTGAGGATATTAGTTTTTAATAGGACATTTGGATGGTTTAGCCGGGGTTGCTATCGATTCCAAAGGGGGAGTTTGTTGGCATTGATGATGCAGTTCCTGGTTGTAGTGATTGATGGTTGGCATTAATGTCAGCCTAGGCATGTATTACATATGATTGTGTTGCAGGTGGTTTGAGCTTTGATCTATGGTTTTTGGCTTGTTACAGATATATTTATTGGTTTGTGCCATTGGTTGTAGATGTTTTATTGTTGTGGGTGATTTGGCTTGGTTTATGTTAGATGTTTTGGAGCCGAGTTTTTTTAGTTATGTTTGAGCATTTTCTCTAGTTTCTTTGCACATCTTTCATATTTAATGAGTAGAGTATTAGCATGGTACAAGTATTCTTGGTATTAGCAGTACCATGGTATTAGTATGTGTGTGGAGTAGGTTGGCATGTGATATTACCTTGGTGTAGATAATCTTGGTATTGACATAACAATGGTATTGTTTTGAAGATTACTATGGTACAAGTGTCCATGGTATTGGCATAACCATGGTATTTATCTGTGGTATTGACTTGGGGATTACCATGGTACAAGAGACAATGGTATTGGCATAACCATGGTATTAACATGTGGTATTGACTTGGATATTACCATGGTACAGGGGTCCATGGAATTGGTATAACCATAATATTTCCCTGTGGTATTGACTTGGAGATTACCATGGTACATGTGTTTGTGGTATTGAGATAACCATGGTATTTGCCTGTGGTATTCGCGTGGAGAATTATTGAGGACATTTGTCCTTATATTGTGTGAGAAGATGGTGTTGTGGATGGATTGTTGGCATGAGAGTGAGAGTATTCTAGAGTGATCTATCTAGCATATTGAATATTTGTAGCTGTGTGGTGTTGTATGCTTTATTAGATATTATTTTCAAATCAGAGTGGTTGTTGGGTTACACATGTTGAGCATATTTGAGAACCTAGTCTAAAACATTTTTGAAACGTGGTTCACATGGAGGTTTTGAAGGCATTGAAGCTTCATAACAGACAATGAGTAGAGAAGGTGGGGGACTTTTAACTGGAAAATTAGAACGGGAAGCAAATTTCTCCAGAATCTAATACTATTGGGCAAGGCTCATTGGTCATGGTGGCTTCTAGCAGATGGGTGTTGATAGAGTCATGAGAGAAGAGTCTTTATATATAGTATTGTTAGTAAACTCTCATAGTAGTCGAGTTTTCCACCTAATGAGTGTTATCTCCTCTATGTAATTTTCTTTAGCATAATAGAAGATTTGAGCAGTAGCAACAACAAGCGGTTTTTTTCCCTGGAGGGGGTTTTCCACCAGAAACATTGTGTCCTCTTATGTGCATGGTTTATTGTTGATTATTCATGGTGTTTTTACTTTGTTGTTGTAATGATTATACATGCTATTAATTATGTTTTGATGTTGGCTCACTAATCATTCAATGTTTTAGTAAAAATAATTAAAAGTTACAAAATCACAGTTACTATTGATTCACAAGATCACTGTAATTGTGTTGACTTAACAAGACAAGAAGGTTGGTTAATAAATTAAAAGGGTTATCAATTTAGAAAAAAAATAACTAAGTAAATAAAACATCTCCATTTTTAATATTTATATTTTTTTAAGGAATATATTCAACCTATCTTTCACAAACTCTAAAATATATCTATCTATACTTTACACAGAAAATGTAAAACCTTGTAGACAACCTTCTCAACAAAAACATTATCACTACAATAAGAAATCATTATTCTTGTTGGGTAGGATTGGATTATCCACTGCCACAATGCTTAATCACAATGAACAAAATACCTCAATTTACCAATTAGTAAAACCTAAATTGACTGGATTCTAAACCTTAACACTAACTTGAATTCAATATTTTTACTTTAATTTAGCTATATTTAAACTAAGCCACACATACTAGCTATTATGTAGCACCTGTTAAGAAATAATTAAATTATAATCATCATTTCTATTTTTATTATACTCAACATTATCTTTTTATTTAGAGTTTACTAAATTGAAGAATGCCCAAAAAATAAACTCAATTAACAATACATCAATATAATTGTATTTCAAAAAAAATTAAGGAAAATAATTATTATTGAATTTAGGCTTCTGTGATCCATATCAATTTTGAGAAGAATCTTCGGTGAAATTCACATAGAGATAATTTTGTCAACGCGTTTCGAACCAACCAGTGTGGTTCATCGTCAGGACAAGTTGAATGAGCAGATCTTGCTATGCATTATAAATAGATCACGCAGAATATCCAGGTAACGGCTAGAATAATGACATCTCGATTTAACCGGAAACAACTAGTTATACCAAAATTTTTATTCAAATCAGTTAATTCGGTTATTAATTCTCTTATTAAAATAAACATAATTGACAATTTTATAGATATATATTAAAATAAGTGAGTTAATATACTATAATAATAAAATAATCGAGTAATTGAAAATAGATAATAGTTAACTATATTTTTTAAATAAATATAAGTTAATTATATTTTAAATAAAATATCAGTTAAAGGGAGATTTAAATCCTAAAAATAAATTAATTATAAACCAACGAGGTTATATAAATATTAGTTGGTTGTATAAGTTAGAAATAGAATATTCTATAAATAAGCTTCATAGTCATAGTAAAATAAATAAATAAATAAAATTTTTAGAGAATTACAATATCACTTAATAGTTTATTAAGGGTAAAAATTAGTATATTAATTTTAAATTATATATATATATATATATATATATATTAAAAATAATAATAATAATAATAATAATAATAATAATTTAAGAATCAAAGAGCTTGAATAAATAAATATTCCAAATAATAATAATAATAATGTTAATTTAAGAATCAAAGAGCTTGAATAAATAAATATTCCAAATAATAATAATAATAATAATAATAATAATAATAAATAAAAATATTAATTTTGAGGGCTGAGACCCAGCGACTACTGATCTTCCAGCCATCCTCTCTATTAAGATTGTTCGGCCTTTTCTCAATCTCAAGGGCTTCCCTAAATTTTCGGTGATGGAATTGCGACACTCTAGCAATCACACTAGCTTCTTCGATGCAGACATGGTGATTGGTTTTCTCCACATGCTCTACTAAAGCGACAAACTTGGTTCTCATATGCTTGAGGTCCGCTGCGTGCTCACTAATCCTTTGGTTAATGGAGCGACCAGTCTCACCGATATAGGGGGTCCCACATGAACAAGGAATAATATAAACACCTCTCATGTCCTTGAGGTCGATAGGATCCTTCACCGATCTGAGGGACCTACGAATGGTGTTAAGCGGCCTAAAGGTTGCGGGGACATTGTGCTTATTAAGAATCCTCACAATCCTATCCGTGGTCCCTTGAACATATGGAAGATAGACCCCAGGAATCCGTTCCTTATGTTCTCTTCTGGATAACGAATTCTTAGTAGCTATGAGGAAAGCCTTTTGTCCCAAATGTCTGCTATAACCATTTTCAACAAAGACATTAAGGAGATGTGACTTCTCCTCCTCGAAGCTCCTTTCATCAGAGATCCTCAAGGCACGAGTCGCTAGGGTGTTGAGAACCCCCAACTTCTGGGCCGGGAAATGGTGGGAACTAGCATGAAGATACTGCTCCGTATGATTTTTCTTGCGAAACACTCGATGGGAGAGGGAACCATCCTTATTCTTAGAGATAAGAATATCAAGGAACCGGAGGCAACCATCGACTTCTTGTTCCTTAGTGAACTTGATGGCCGAGGATTGATTATTGAGATGATCGAAGAAGAGATCTAACTCATCTTGGCCGTGAGACTAGATGACATTAGTGTCATCCACATATCTCTTCCAAAGCTTGGGTAGGAGACGGGCTGAGTTCAGAGCCTTAGATTCCAAATCCTCCATAAAAAGATTTGCAACAACAGGGGATAGGGGTGATCCCATGGCAACTCCAGAGGTTTGCTCAAAGAACTCTCCTTGAAAATTGAAAAAGGTCGAAGTGAGGCAAATCTCATATTAATAATAAAGTTATCAATTTATCTGGTTTCTCTTTTTCCCCTCCTGTTTTTAAAGTTTTAAGCAAAGGTCTAAACTTTGCCTTGGCCCCTAAGAAAATCCCTGTGGATGACATTATTTGTGACATAGAATTTGGGATTTGTGGTTTACCGGATAGTATTAAGAACACTATTCGGCAGGATTGTGTTGTCATCCTTAGGAAGGCTAGGCCTCCCAAGAGCAACCTTAGCAGGGATGAATTTGAAGCACTAAAATCCTTAAATCAGAACAAAGACATTGTTGTTCTGAAAGCTGACAAAGGTGGGGCTGCTGTTATTCTTAACAGGGAAGACTACCGCAATAAAATGTTAGATCATCTTCATAACAGTGGAAGTTATAAGAAGCTTCCCAAAAACCCGTTGAAGAAGATCTCCAGGATTGTGGCCCTTGCCATTAAATCAAGTAACTCAGTGAGTCCCTTGCACCATAAACTCATTGAGAGCAATCCGATCACCCCTAGAATCTATGGGCTCCCTAAAATTCATAAGGAAGGAGCTCCCCTTAGGCCCATTGTCAACACCATTGGAGGTCTGACCTATCTTCTTGCTAAGTTCCTTGCCTTGAAGCTTAAACCCTTAGTTGGTCGTACAGGGTCCTTCGTTAAAGACTCGGCTTCCTTTATTGAGGAGCTCAAGGACATCAAGCTGGACTCTGGAGACATTCTTGTCAGTTTTGATGTTGTCTCCCTCTACACTTGCATCCCTATAAATGAGGCCATGGAAGTGATCAACCGTCTAACTGATCCTGATACCGCTCGGTTAGTTGAGATCTGCCTCACTTCGACCTTTTTCAGTTTTGAAGGAGAGTTCTTTGAGCAAACCTGTGGAGTTGCCATGGGCTCACCCCTATCCCCTGTTGTTGCAAATCTTTTTATGGAGGATTTTGAATCTAAGGCTCTAAACTCAGCTCGTCTCCTACCCAAGCTTTGGAAGAGATATGTGGATGACACTAATGTCATCTGGTCTCACGGCCAAGATGAGTTAGATCTCTTCTTCGATCATCTCAATAATCAATCCTCGGCCATCAAGTTCACTAAGGAACAAGAAGTCGATGGTTGCCTCCCGTTCCTTGATATTCTTATCTCTAAGAATAAGGATGGTTCCCTCTCCCATCGAGTGTTTCGCAAGAAAACTCATACGGAGCAGTATCTTCATGCTAATTCCCACCATTTCCCGGCCCAGAAGTTGGGGGTTCTCAACACCCTAGCGATTCGTGCCTTGAGGATCTCTGATGAAAGGAGCTTCGAGGAGGAGAAGTCACATCTCCTTAATGTCTTTGTTGAAAATGGTTATAGAAGACATTTGGGACAAAAGGCTTTCCTCAAAGCTACTAAGAATTTGTTATCCAGAAGAGAACATAAGGAACAAATTCCTGGGGTCCATCTTCTGTATGTTCAAGGGACCACAGATAGGATTGCGAGGATTCTTAATAAGCACAATGTCCCTGCAACCTTTAGATCGCTTAACACCATCCGTAAGTCCCTCAAATTGGTGAAGGATCCTATCGACCCCAAGGACATGAAAGGTGTTTATATTATTCCTTGTTCATGTGGGACCCCCTATATCGGTGAGACTGGTCGCTCCATTAACCAAAGGATTAGTGAGCACGCAGCAGACCTCAAGCATATGAGAACCAAGTCTTCCGCTTTAGCAGAGCATGTGGAGAAAACCAATCACCATGTCTGCATCGAAGAAGCTAGTGTGATTGCTAGAGTGTCACAATTCCATCACCGAAAATTTAGGGAAGCCCTTGAGATTGAGAAAAGGCCGAACAATCTCAATAGAGAGGATGGCTGGAAGATCAGTAGTTGCTGGGTCCCAGCCCTCTCCTCCTAATCATTTTCTCCCTTGAGTTTTTTTTTTTTAATATTCAAGCTCTTTGATTCTTAAAATAAAATTAATATTTTTATTTATTTATTATTTTATTTTTTTTGGAATATTTATTTATTCAAGCTCTTTGATTCTTAAATTAAAATTACTCTTTTTTTTCTTTTTTTTTTCAAGCTCTTTGATTCTTAAATTAAAATTAATTTTTTTATCTATTTATTTATTTTATTTTATTTTATGTTTATTTTTATTTTTATTTTTATTTTTTATTTTTTTTACTATGAATATGAAGCTTATTTATAGAATATTATATTTCTAACTTATACAACCAACTAATATTTATATAACCTCATTGGTTTATAATTAATTTATTTTTAGGATTTAAATCTCCCTTTAACTGATATTTTATTTAAAATATAATTAACTTATATTTATTTAAAAAATATAGTTAACTATTATCTATTTTTAATTACTCGATTATTTTATGATTATAGTATATTAACTCACTTATTTTAATATATATTTATAAAGTTGTCAATTATGTTTATTTTAATAAGAGAATTAATAATCGAATTAGCTGATTTGAATAAAAATTTTGGTCTAACTAGCCGTTTCCCGGTCAAATCGAGCTGTCATTATTCTAGCCGTTACCTGGATATTCTGCCCAATCTATTTATAATGCATAGCAAGATTTGCTCATTCAACTTGTCGTGACGATGAACCACACTAGTTGATTCGAAACGACAAAATTATCTCTATGTGATTTTCGCCGAAGATTCTTCTCAAAAAAGAAAATAATTATATAAATAAAATCAACATATCTAATAATTATAATATGTAATTATTTTTTAAAAATTCCAAAAAAAAAAAATCCTAATTAAGAACTTGTATATGTTATATATTATCTTTTTTATTTAGGGGTGGCATGAGGGATAAGGGTGTTGTATAAACCCGAAGGAAAATTGATTATGAGGTATGCACTAGGGTTGGAAATAATGACCAGCAATCAACTTAAATTGCGTATCCCACTTCAAGGTCTGTTGGGAGCTAAAGCTACTTAAGTCACTGGGATTTTTATCCTTGGAGACATGCTTATTATTATTCAACATCTGCATAATGAAACTCGGCCAAAGGAAAATCACCTAGAAAATATTTTGAAGATAATCCTAGTGTTGTTGGATGGACTCCCTTATAAAGCCTTCTTTCATATCCTAAGAAATCAGAAAATCAAAGTTGATAAAAGTGATAACTGGACACGCTAGCTTTAGGATGGGAAACTCGAAATTAATGGTGAAATGGAATGGCACACTCTAACATAAGGCTATCACAATGAACATGGTAATAATAAATCATTTGATCCATGGTTTGTTTCATAGTCACCCAAAAGGTGAAAGCATATTAAGGAAAATATTTCTTGTTGAAAAGTGTAGCAAGAAATTCTCAATTTGACTTTTCCTTAGTCAAATTGAAAAAAAAATGAATTTCCACATCAGCAGACAACTTGGAGGTAGTTAACTTGTGTGAAATGTCTCTTGTCACTCAATTAGCTCAATAAATTTGAGTTAGAGGGCTTGGAATTTAGTTAAGCATGTGTGATTGCTAAATTTTAGTAATCCAGTTTAGTTATATCCAGTTGAGTTCAGTTAAACTAGTTCTAACAGTTGGAAGAACTAGTGGAAGGTCAACTATGCAATGGGATAATAATCTAACTTACTGATCATCCAGTTAACTGATCAATCATCCTAAAATAACTAGTGCATGTAGAGAATTCTATTTCCCAATTGTGGTGGACATTCCAAGGTAGTGTAACAAGAAGTTGTAAACTAGTTTGAGTGTACAGGTGTTGGACACAGTCAGATGATCAATCCTCAGGAATTGCACAATCAATTGGAGGAAAATTCCTAAAAAATATGGGCTAATTCTCTAAGATTTTCACAAGGAATTCGGGGCTCAAGCAAAGGCAAACATTGACTAAGTCTGGGTCAAAGCTTCTCATTGGGCATAGAGATAGGTTATTCACTTGCAAGTTGAGCTTAGACAGGTCTAGCAATTGTAATACATCTCTATTCATCTAATTAATGCAAAGAGGCTTGAGGGGTTTTCCCTAGTTGGTTCCCCTAGAAAAAAAAATATTGTGCATGTGTGTTATTTCTTATTGCATGTTTGCAAATGTTGTTCTAAATTGTGAATTGTATTCCGCAGAGAAATATAGTAGAATTGTGTCTCTTGATTTAAATTAAAATTCTTGAGCAATTGCGATTCTATCACCAAATTTCTACATTTGCCTGCATTTGGGTGAGACCACAACTCACACCATGATATGTTGCCATAATTTCACACTTGAAGCTAATATATACAAAATTGCCTCACCATGCTCGCTCCTCATTTAGTGTCTATAATGTGAGTACAATATTCATCACTAGCTCGAGAGTATGATTGTATTCCATAGTAAGGATATTATGACCTACTCTGCGACCATAACTACTCATGCATGTGGGTTAATATGCCCGAGGTTCAAAACAATTCACTTGAACTCTTGTAGATATTGCATCTCATCTATTTCTAGTTTCCTAATAGAGAGAATTGAATGTAGCCTCTAGTAGACATTGTGGTTTCCTTTGCACCTCCAGGATGAGGAAACTATGTTTAAGCTTGTGTGCATCATAATTAATTCTACGTCGCACTCAGAGCTAAGGATAGAAAGTGAAACTGATAATTGTATAAATGTATAAATGTACTTGTGAGGGTCTACTAGTTTTCCCCTCTAGTATAGCGAGTGAAGTTGTTTCTTAATTGGGTAGGAGCACACAACTTGGCACTCGTTGTAACATGCAATCTTGACAAGGTGGCAAAGGGTCGGAAATTGGTTAGCTCTCTATGGATTATAGGAATTTTAGGACCCCGTGATGACCCCACAACTAGCCTAAGCAAGGAATTTTTATCTCTCAAATCTCTCTATTATGTATGTCTTGTTGATTTTCGTTAAAGACCTTTGGTTCTTATGGGCTATTAATGTTCTATACCCCTTCTCTCTGGCTTGGAAACTAATATTTCTCTCAGTCAGGTAGCCCTTGACTCCCCTTTGTGTACACCTATCTTTGCAGCAATAGGGCACAAAGCTTTTGTTTACTCTAGGGAAACATTAAAGGTGTTAAGTGTTAGGAAACAAATAGAAGATAGAATGAGGAGGGGCCTCAAAGGAATAGTGGAAAATAATAATTTTTTGGGGAAAATGAAATGTAACTAAATGTCAACATTAAAATATGTATATTGTGGAGAAATTTCTGACAAAACAATCACAGAATCCACCCCGTAAAAATCTGCAACATTAATGTATAGATGTAGTCACCAAATTGAAGAAAAAAATAAATGTTTATCAAGTTCATTTTCTTAATTTTGTAAACATGTCATTAACTCTCTTTAGCCTTATATTCCTACAAGAAAATGTTTTTATTGTAAACTTTCTCATGTATATGATGTATTTTTTTGTGACGGGATACAAACTCTATACAAATCCTACTCTCATTAAAAGGAAAAATATATTTTTTATTTTAAAAAAACAACAAAAACATATATCCTCAGTCCAAAAAGTACCCCAATAAACATAATTTAGTGTAATGATATAACCATTAAATAAATTTATCAACATAAATATAAAAAACATTTTTAATTTTAATTTATTAAATTTATAAATTAATTCTATAACTAAGAATAATATTAAAATTACACCCAGGAGGCTTTGGATTGATAGTGAATGGATGCACTGTTAAGACACTCCTTGTGATAAATCATTGGCTCAAATCCCCATAAAAACTTACCTACCAAAAAAAGATATTAAAATTAAAATTAAATAAATCTTTTTTAATTTAAATTCTAATTTCATTTAATAAAAAACTTGGCTACACGTTTTCTACACTTTTCAAGCTCTCCGTTTTTTTGTCTCATTAGTAATATTTTCATTAGGGTTTTAAAAATTCTCGTTCGAGTCCGAGCCCGAGCCCAGCCATTCTTAGTAGGGTCTTAAAATTTCCTCCGAGCCAAACTATAAAATTTCCTTAAGATAATCGATTCCATGGCATGTTTACAATCACCCCGGTTCGAATCCGAGCTCAGACATTTTCATGAAATTTCTAAAATTCCCGCAACTCCATTGAACGCTTGCATATTATGTAGTACCATCGAATCAAGCTATTTTTTTCTTCATTGGGTTTTAAATTTTTCAAAAATATGAAATAAAAATGGTTGAAATCATTAACATCTATTTGGGTGGTGTAGTCAGTTATCACATTAGTCTCACACACTAAAGGTTCCTGGTTCGAGTCTGGGTTCAAACATTTTCAGGATTTAAAATTTACCGTTGAGTCTGAGCTCAGACATTTTCGGGTTTTTAAAATTATCGGGTACCCATTTCGACTCCGGGCTCAGACACGCACATTAGGGTTTTTACAATTCTCAGGTCCCCGGTTCGAGTTCTGGCTCAAACATTTTCAGGATTTAAAATTAACTGTTGAGTCCGAGCTGAGACATTTTTGGGTTTTCAAAATTCTCAGTTCCCCGTTTCAAGTCTGGGCTCAGACACACACATTAGGGTTTGAAAATTTCCGTTCGAGTCGAGCTCAGAAATTCTCAGTAGATTTTAAAATTTCCTCAAGACAATCGATTCTATGGCATAATGCTTCAGGGATTTTCAATATCGATTGAACACCACGGCATTTTCCATGGTAGCATCAATACAAAGCCATTTCTGTTTGACCTTTCAGTTTGTCACCTATAAACCAAAAAGATTCTTCCTGGTTTTCTGTTTAAATTGTTTTGTTGCACGCAACCTTTTATTGTGGACTTTTCATGGAGGAGTGTTGCAACGCCCTTCCCGTACAACAATGCAATATTAACAATGCCCTCTATGTACAACAATGTGATATTAGAGGGACATTATTTTTAATAAAGTTTCTAAGTGTTTGAGCTACTAATTTGTAATTATTATTATGAATTTTTAACGTTTATTTATTCATTTTTATCATTCTTTATCACATCATTTATCATGAATTATCATATAAATTCATTTTATAGTTATTTATTTTCTCATGGATAGATATTATTTCTTCTTATTTTTTATAAATTGAGGATTAGGATGCATGATTTTACCAAAGATAGTTTATTACTGAATTTGTTCTAACATTACTTACGATTTCCAGAATTCAAATATGATTTACAGCTCATAATCAAATATTCCAACTTGGAAATTTGTTGGAATAAGAAGTGACAGTTTTTCATTGGACGGTTCAAACAAATTAAGGAGAATTCTTGAAAATCCGAGACATGGGTTCTGTGCAGAACTGACCAAATTTGTTGTGTTACGCAGTGTTCCAAAATTCGGTTTGGATTGAGAGAAACACAAGGTTTTTCAAAGGTGATGTTCTGAGATTTGTTGGTTGTAGCCATTTTCCAAATTATTTCAATTGCAATACCAAATTCGACTTGTTCTCGCTGAATGTTGATGGAAAGATCGTTCAGATCTGATCTTGTTTATTAATATTATGTAATGAATCCAAAATTGTAATGGAAATCATTTTGTAATAAGCTTTGTTATAACTTCCCTTTGCTCTCTGTGTATTTAAATGAAAACACAAGTCAAAGAGAAGAGGAATTCAAAGGATAATGGAGGGATAATTAGGAGATAGAAGATGGACAATTATTAGATAGAATGGAAAAGAAAAGATAAGATATGAGATAGGTGACATGAACAATTGTTGAATTTGATGCAAAGCCAAAAGCTTCATTATGTTGTAATTATTTCCCTCGTATATTTTAATGAAGTTATCCATTAAATTCTACATCTATTATTTGTAATCTGATCTGAGTTATTTCTCAAGGCGGAACTGAGTCTTGGGTAGTTGGACCCACTACGGCTGAACTGAGTCTTGGGTAGTTGGACCCACTACGGCCGAACTGAGTCTTGGGTAGTTGGACCCACTACGGCCGAACTGAGTCTTGGGTAGTTGGACGCACTACCTTGGACGAGGTGCTGCCTTCAACATCTACAATAGTTTAGTTGTGTGCTTGTTTATTTGAATTTCAATCGTTGTTTTTTTAAGTAAATTTTCATTTTAATCAAATAATTTGTTAAGTTGTTGCATTTTCCAAGTTTGTTATTTCCTGCAACTTCTAGATTTCATTTGATTTTTTGCTCTAGATTAGCATTTGAATTCTATTGATTGCAATAGATTAAATTTCCAATTCAGCGATGTGTGGTTTAATTTAGCAATGATTCAAGTTGTATGATTAGCATAATTGTTTTTCCTGTCATTTACTTTCTTCTTTTATTATTCAAGTCTTACATTTTATTTCTTGTTGAATGAGCTTGATATTATAGAACACAATCATATAGAACCAGTGTTAGTTGTTGGTATTTGTTATGCATATATTTTTCCGATTGGATTGAAATAAAAAGACTCCGGAGTTAATAACTAATGTCTAAGTGATTAGTTGTTTTATTTATTTATCAAGCAAATAATTTTACCCAACACCAAAGTGCTTGGAAAACCCATCTGATTTGGTTATGTCCACCGAAAGTTTTAAAAGAGCTACAACTAGACAAAAAGGGTCAAAACTAATATGTTCGAGTATACCTTTTTCTCTGTGATATGGTTAGGTGGACTGTTAGTTCTATTATTATTTTTGTTAAATTTGTAAGTGATATGTTGATTTGTTATTCTAAGAAGAAAGATCCATTTTGGTTTGCCTCTCCCTTTGTTGAGACATTCATTATTAATATATAAGATTTGTTATTGAATATATCTTAAATTAAATTAACCGTTAATAAATTTGATTCATATAACTTATGGAGTATTTTAATAAATTATTAATTTTAATAAAAAAATCAATAAATTTGATGCATATTCTGATTACTATAATTAATTATTAATTCGAGCCATGCTTTAAAAAAATAAATTAGTGATAATTGATACACAATCTAGATGGAATTTTGTAGTTGAAGGGAAACAATTATCCAGCCTATTGTGCGGCCGGCAGTTAATGTGCAATGACTGTGTATTCACATTGTTGGATCTAAGCGAGTACCTATGCTATGATAATCCAACATGTGCGGATATAGTTGCTGCATATTCACTGGTTGGCTGGATAATTATTTTCGTGGTTGACGTGCAATATTTCCACCCTATTCATCTAAACCTGAATCTAACGTATGCTTCAGGTAGCATATGTGGAGTGCAATATTTGATACATTGTTATGCTTGTGGACTCAAAATATATACACGTTGAAAGTGGATATCGAATTAATGTTTAGATGGGTTTGTGATTAGTGGATATCGAATTAATGTTTAGATGGGTTTGTGATTATCTTAATATTTGATGTTTATAATACATTGTATATTTTTTAATTAATGTAATATTATATGTTGTTTAATTTTAGTGTAACAATACATCTTAAATATTGATAAATTTTTAATTTTATTTTTATATAAATTTAGGTTTAATTTTTATTATAAATAAATGGAAATTTTATAGAACACAATAATAAGAGAGAAAATAGATTTGTATATATGTTATTTATCGTCTTTAATGTAAAGTGATGTCATATATATATCCCATATTAACAAAGGATAGTTGTCACACCCAATGAAATAAGGTTGCTTATCTAAATTCACAATTAACGATAGTTGGTTGCATTGAAAAATAATGCATTAGAAAGTATAATAACAATCATTTCCACTCATAGGTAGGGCTTTGATCTCTTGATTTTTGGTTTAGCACGGGGACGATTTAATTTCATTATGATCCAAAATGTTCAAAAAGCATTGATGGGACAATTTGATATGATAGATCTAAGACTTATGTGTTCTTTTCTTGGTTTAAAGATTCTTCAGTCTTCAGAAGGAATCTTTGCTTTCTAGTAAAGTATGCACTTGATTTACTTTAGTGCTTTTCCATGGCTAATTGTGAGCTTGTGTCTACTCCATTCCAGTCAAGTATTACCCTTTCAACTAGTTACACTTCACCATGTATTAATCCTTGGTTATATCAATAATTGCACGAGAGTCTATTGTACTCAACTGATACATGTCTTGATATCTCTTTTACATTTGGGTATATCTATAGATATAACATACCTAGCCCCTAAAACCATGATTAAGGTTGTGGTTATCTAGACTCAACCTCCTAGGTTACCTTAAGGAAGCGGGGTTATTAAAATTCTTCTTCCTTCAATTACCTTAATGCTTATTTCTTAAACAACCATCATCTTTTAATGTGCAAGAGATTTCAAATGATATAAAATTCCTCAAAATCTGAGTTATATATCCAAATTTATGGTCACTTGAAGATTTGTCCTTCAACTGTTACATAAGTCTTCATGTGGCCATCCTTTCCCACATATCACAACTTCTTAAAGCCATGTCCTTTAATTGTAATACAACAATTATTGTGCGAAAGCATCATTATGTTATATTAATTTCTGGAGGAACCCCAATAATAGGTATCTTGACCTCTTGACACCCAATAGCCAACAAAAAGTTATTAATTAATGGACCTATAATAATGTTTACTAACATTTTGGGATCTGCCAGTAACAGGGGTTCGCAACATCACATGACACCTGATTGCTCGATAATATATAGTTTAATAATGAAATTTTCTTCCTATAGTTAGTGGGTTTATCAATAACTATTAGTATCAGGAGTATGCATTTCTTCATACACATCCCCTTCACCCAAAAGTTGATGCTCGATAACTTGATAACAGAATGTAAACTACCAGACCTGCCTTCCCATCATCTACCCTTTCTATTTGTTGGGTTACCCCCACCCTCGAGCTACGAAGGACATAACATACTTCTTGTGAATCGACTTGAGATCCAAAAGCCCAAGATATTGATAGTCTGACATCCACATCATCCCCAACCATATCTTATTGCCATGTCAACATGACACATCATCAACACATCATCATGCCACATTACCCAAGGTCTAATTTATGCCATTTCATTATGACATGTCAAAATTAGTCAACATGCCATATTAGCTCCACATAAGCACACCACATCATATATGACCTTTTTTCATGCCACATCATCATGATTTGTCATCTCTACGAACACTGGGCCCCAAAGATATACAAAATACCTACATTATGTTTGGGTTTGACACGATTGATAGGTCATCAACTAACAAAGATTCATCTCTTCATTAGTTGGAACCTCTACTACTAAACCACTAGACTTTTCCCTGTACTGAAAAAAATTATATCGGGTCACCAAGCCATCAAACCCTCGATCATAGGGTAGAACATGAAATTTCACTCACTGCATTTCCTCGACCCAATTGATGGATTTGAACCACTATGTACTTTCTCAGCTAACTTCTTTTGTTATATGACAGATGTATAGTGCTTGTTGGTATTGGCATTGCGTTAGGGGGTGTTGTGATGTAATAACTGACAATTGAAATTTTGATCATTGATACACCATTTTCCCAATGATGGGAAGTTCTCTATTACACAACAAACATTTTCAAAATCTATTTGTATAGTTCATGTTAACTACAACTTGTAGTATCACCCAACTGATATTGGTAGTCTGATATGTCAATAGTGATATCCTGCCTACTTGAATTAGGAACCTCCTAGCTAAATGCATAGTCACAACCCTATTATTGGCCCACGAAACAAAGGGAGAGGACCAGAGCTTCCTAACGCAAAATTTAAAAAAAAATCCATACAACACCGAAATTTCGGAGTAGTCCTTGAATTTCAATAACTCCCAATAGGCCCTCAAGCTTATTTCGTAGGATAATAATGATACAAATAAATTTCCCAAAGACTTTTGAAGACTTAGAAGCCATAAAAAACTTATATAGGCTTCCCAAACATCGTATTCAATGAGACACCTTCCCAAGGAAAAACATAATACGAATATTGCACAGTTGTTCCATTCCATAACCAACCTAGTCAAATCCATTCACATCCAAATTACAAGAAGAGCCTTAGAGCTCCATTCAACCATTTATTTCTACTTCACAATACAATGTACTTCCAAAATATTATAGGAAAGATGCTTTAATGGGTACTTCTACCTATAGTGCTCATTCACGATAGGAATAGCCATCAACAACTAACATAATTGTACATTAACCTAGCTCATCACTTATACATACTTAGTAAACCATCTTAACCATTTTCCGTTTATCATTACAATCCTACATAAAAATATAACATAACAACCTTCATGAAATAATTGACAACAATATCATTTCATTAACAAAGGAATAATACACCTATTTAGTTCTCTTAAATTTTTTGGAAAATAAAGAAGGGTGAGCCATGTTCCATCCCAATTTAAACTCAACCATACTACAATCCCTCTTACAGTTTACCACCCATAACCTAGATCCATTTCCTTAAGAAAATTTTCACTTAGGATTCAATAGGGTTCAAAATAGGGTAGAATATCTGAAGACCACTCTCCTTCATATTCATGAAATCAATGCTCAACCTTTCAATTGTTGAGTTGATGGCTATTAAAATTTGTTGTTTCACCACTACAAGCTTGCACAACACAAAAAGGGAGCCCTTCATTAAATCTGTGATACCTTGACGCTTCACCCTTTTCTCAATGCTTTCTATGTAAATTCAAGTCCAGCTATCGAGAATATTTTCTAGCCACTCACTCACCCTAAAGGATTGCACATGCTGACTTCTTTCTTTAATTAGGTCACCCAAAACCTTACATGGGATACTGCTTCTCAAAAGTATATATCACACCTTTCACTCGAAGACACAAAATTAGACCACACATAGTTCAAATATAATTCACAAGCTACTCTGGTTCACATGCACAACATTCTGCTCATCTACACACACTCTACAACTCTCCCTCTTTGTCTTTCACATTATCTATGTGTTCCTTCCCCATGCACATATTTCCTAGCATGAGAATTCAATTTCCTTCCTTGGGCTACATGGTTAGCCATAAACCTCTAGAATGGGTATGTGGCCCATACTCCTAGGCTTTGTGGTGATTCACTTGTCATATTAGAGATTTAGCTAACTAATTTTGATGGATATGAAAAACCTCCCAAGTTAACCCCCTACAAATTTACCTTCTCAACATTAGGATTTATGTTGGTTCCCCCCTTCTTCGACTTTAGAAATGTATTAATAGAATGCATGTTACAATTGTTTTGAACCTTTGACCCATTTACATTTACTTGCCTCTATGGGCATCATTAACATAATTGAATACAATATCAGTGAGGGATTAATGATTGGGGTGTTACAATCCCCTCCCCCTTAAATGAATGCCATACTTGGTGTTCACACCATATCGAGTGTCATCCTTAACAACACACCCTTATGGGTATCTTTTGTTCATTATAGCAATATGTAGACTACTCCTTTTCAACTATACTAGCATCATTGTTCTTGCATATCAACAACATATTCATGTTATTTTCCTTTCCCACTGCTTCAATAATGGTATTTGTCTTCATTGTTTGGTAACTTCCAAACTTATGGTATTCCATTAAATGCTTGCATAAGAAAACCAATAACACATATGTGTTACAACCAACAACATTATATTTTTCCGTGGGAGATATTGATCTCTACAAAACATCATGCAATTTAACATATGGAATTTCAAATCAATACTTATCTACACGGTTGTCCTTTGCATTGTAATACTTCCATAGGTAACAATATCAACTCACTACTTGTATTAGACACATCCATTCACACTCATAATTTAGTGAGTGTATGATTAAGTTTTTTCACATCTAGGTCATTTAAGTTTCCTTTTTGTGGTAGTGACAATTATAGGTTTAGGAAATTCCCTTCTATGTCTCATGGTACTTCGAGTTAACTACCCAAACGAGGCTTCCTTGCATAGGAATGTTAAAGAGATTGTTCGAGTTTTACAACGAAGCTATCTTGTTGGCTTGCTTTAGCACAATTTACTCATCATATGGTTCCAGTGTCACTATAATGGCCTTGTTCCTAGGCTCTCAGCTCAACAACCCTTATCTCTTCATTATTGGATAGATTCATCATCTAAACTATATCACACACATATTATTCTCACAATATTAATTAAAATAAAATAAAATAAGATAAAATCTTTGATCTCAACATGTTTCATACAGAAACAATGTTCCACAGATATTAGAATCTTACTCATAATGTTTGGCTCTTTTGCAGGTGATAATACCCAACCTTCTTATGGACTTACATTCACTGCCATACTTATGAATATTTTACTTGCAATATGCAATTATACTAAGCCAAAGAATTCTTGTGTAAAATCCTTTCAATTTAATATTCACTGCAACCACTAATAGAACCCCCAACTTGTAATATGATCAAAAATCAAATCATCATCAGTGGCATACCATTTCAATTTGAAAGGAAACATTCTTTGCATTATATAGATACATATTATTATTAGTTGTGACATTTCACAACGCATTCAAACATTTATTTTCATTGCATTCATTCATGCAATTGCTTGTCCAGTGCAAGCATGCATTTATTCTCTACATCAAAACATTCATTATTAAAGTTTTCAACAATTTCTCCACACTGAAATCTTCATGTCTTTATCATGCTCTAATGAGTATTGATGGCATACAAGTATTAACATATCATCATTCCTATGCATATTCATGCCAACTAAGGGCAATCAAAGAAACTCATGTTCATGTGATATACCAATACTCATAATATTAACAATTTCCATGGTCACTCACATCATCCTAGATCTCGCAAGCATTCATGTATATGGTACCATTTTATACACTCATAATTATGTGATGAAATTATTTGCTTTAGTTCTAGAAGCTCTTGGCTGTTATCCATAGCCTTAGCTATAATCATTGCATTCATTTCATACATCACACATAACCATGCATTTTATAATGTATTATCAACCATACAATTTTTATTTATGATTGTATCACTCACTAACTATTGTTCATGATGTTAATTCAAACATGCACATATTATTAAAAGTTTTATGAAATCTTGCATGCTATTAGTTTCCTGCATTGATCCTAGCTTGAGTGGGATGTCTTGCATTTAAAGGGAAAAACATCTCATCCAAACATAATCTAGCTTGAAGGAATTGTTACCCATTTCCTTCAACTTACCCTTGTTGTTGCATGTATAGCTTCCATACTTATGTGGTTTCCATCACAGTGTATACCTAGTTTTTCCTGATTAGCATCTCCTAGTCATTGTCCATAAGGTATTTCATTGGTTGAAGGAACTTTTGTTGTCTCGAATTCCACTTCAATTAAGTGGCCTTTAGTATTTTATTTTTGAGAACAATCTACATTATTTCTTAATGTGCATTATCATTCACACATCAAATATTAGTCATTCAATTAAAACATGTGCTACAACACTCCCAATTGACAACCCAACTCATCTAATTTTCATGTACTCATTCATGCATTTTTTTCAACATTTTATAATTCATTTTATAACAGTGGCTAATCAAGCATTCTCAAGCTTAATTTATTTTTCCATTTAACATTTTTCATAATTTTATTGTTATTATTATTAAAACACATTAGTGAATACATAAATAGAATTCAAGGGAAGACTCCCTTCTTAATATTTCTCACAACCATGACTTCATTGTCTCGCTATCCATACTAACCCAATCAAGTCCTCATTTGATTCATTACCCAAATTAATCTTTTGTTTTAGCTTAGTAAGGGAAATTTTCAAGATCAATTTGAACTTCAAGCATATCAATAGTAAGCAATTTTTTAAAAATATTTTCTTATTATTTTCAATGAGCTCAATAGCCCATTTATTTCTCTTAACAACTTTATAAGACCTCCACACTTGCACCACTATGCATATCAATTGTCTCAACAATATATATCATTACCATTATCTTTTAATTTGTTGATCATTTGAAACTTAATTGGTTTTTATTTGGGCATCCATTATTTTTATCTTTTCTTATAACATTGTCCTATTGACACATCTTTCCATAGTCCACCCAAGGGACCATATTCCATGCATTCTCACTTAAGGAATTATTCCTAATCCAACATGATTAGACCAATTAGCTTCTTGACCCAAAAAAAACTTATTTAGCTAGATGTCCTTCACATAAATATTTTACAAACTTGCACTTCATAAGAGATTCAACTAGCCTTAAAATCTTAAGCCATCCCGTTTTCCCTTAAGGATGCCAACAATATATCCATTTTATTTCTCTAAATGGATGGAAATTGGTCTTTAAATCCTCATCAAATGTTATTAAAAACCAACTCTCTCCTACAATACTTTCTCTTGCTCTCACACAACATCAAGGAATTCAACCCTTAGCCTTACCAATAGTTACATGGTTGGTCTCCATGTTCATTTGTATGAAAGAACCCATTTAACATTCAATTTATTTTTCATAAGAAGGATAGCATCAATGTGTCCTTCTGATATGAAACATCACTCTCACATATTTGCAATGGACTTTCCAAGTGAGTACATGTACCAATCTATCCACATAGATCTTTATCTCCGTTAAGTATAGGTATTTAGCAAGGTGAAAATTCATACCTATTCCGTGTATTCATGTTATACATCATACTTGACACTCAAGGGTACATTTAGGTGTCTCCTACATACCTTCATGTGCACATACACATATATCCATGTACATTTTTTTACCCATAATACTTTTCACTTAGACTTCAATGATGGACTGATATGTAGGATTTTACCTTTCTACTCATCTACTCTAAACTCCTCAACAACACTCTTCAACAATATGACTATCCTTTCCCACATGTCACTACTTCTTAGGGCCACATCCTTTGATTGTACTGCATCAACTACCACACCAGATCATTATTAGGTTTTATTAGTTTTTAGAGGAAACCCTCATAACAAGTATCTTGACCTCCTAATACCCAATAGACAATAGGAAGGCATCAATTGATGGAGCCATATTTCCGTCTATTGATGTTTCAGGATTCATCAGTTTTAGGTGTTCACAATGTTAACAATTGCAAGAGAAAAATATATTTAATCAGAGGAACATTACACAACAACCAACAACACAATACACAAAAAATAAACACAACGCACACAATCTTTACCCTCGGAAAACCTCATCTTTGTGGAAATCCTAGCTAATGAAATTCCATTAGTCCCTTGTCCAAAACCTAGCCAAGCCAATGAAGTGAACCTTCATCACTCACCTCTCTAGCACCATTACAATGAAGTCTTCCAAGCCCTTTAAAAGCTTTATTACATGCAATCCACATGCAAAAAACCATGGGCATATAAAACCATGGCACCAGGACCACTATTGTTGACCTAGTCAACTTTGATTCTTTTCCCAAGTGAAGTTTACTTAAAAATCTCCCCTGAAACCTTGACTTGGGATTTCCTTGAACAAATATAGCCAAACTGGCCAAGTGAGTTACAACTCACCTCCAACCCTTACCTTCCTCTTCCTCATGTTGCAATAACAATTTCCAAAAAGTACCATTTTTTGAAATCTAAGAACCTTCTATAATACATCCTTGACCATGAACGCCACTTCCTCCATGTCCTTGGAAGCTTCAATCCTACTTTTCTCAAACTTATAGTTTTTTCATCATTTGGTTCCATAAGAGAAAGTCCCTAACTAGCTTGACTATGGTTTTGAGTCCTTAATGGCTTGTTGTTTTCACCGATTTTAAAACCCTCATGTCAACATAAGGATACACTACCATATGTCTACAACCAGGCACTCCACTGGGACTCCAATCACCGCAACCAACATTTATAGGTCTTGTCCAAACCACAATATGGGGATGAATCTCACATTTCTCTATTGCTACTTGGGGGATTCATTGATGCTTAGACAACGAGGCCAAATTATCCATCTTGGCACCATCTGGAGACACTTTCATAAAATTACCTACAAAGATCTCTCTTCTCAATCCTTAAGTCATCGTAGCTCAAACTCAAGCAACCTAATTGAGTCATTCTTGGTAGGAGTCTCTTCCATATTTAGCTACAAAATCATGTGCACTCACTCCTGCACAACGCCCTTCTCCCACCCCAAATTGAGCCTACGTATTCCTTCTTACGTCAAAGTATACAAATTCATGATCTGGTGTTATACAAGCTCTTGATCTCTGCAACTCCTAGGCTGTTTTGACACCCTATGTGATTCATTCTCTTTTAGGCTCCATGACCCAATCATCATGGAAATCCACAATCATTTTCATGACTCTATTTCAGACCCAAAATTTGGTTGTGTGTTGGGTTGTTACATGATAGAACATGGCTATCAGTAATTCAAATATTTCCACTAGAAGAATGGCCCTCCATGCCACTTCTTTCTCACCTGAAATTTCATTCTCGAGCCGTCATAGACCTACCATCATACATTGCACACAAGGTCACACACGCAAGCTTGACTCCTCACATTTTTCAGTAGGAAAAATAAACCCTTGGCAATATACATGTCCCCCTAAATCCAACATTTCTTTGATATATCCACCTTCGACTCTAACAAAAAGTGTTAAAAGTTAACGAAGATAAATATATTTAATGAGCGGAACATTAACCAACAACCAACAACACAATAAACACAATATAAACACAATGCACACAATGTTTACCTTGGGAAAGCCCCAACATTGGGGAAAAACACACCTAACAGTATTTCATTAGTCCCTTGGCCAAAACCTAACCAAGTTGGCCAAGTGAGCCTTCCCTACTCACCTCCTTGGACCCAATTACAATGAATTATTCCAAGCCTTTTAAAGACTTCATTACATGCAATCCATAGGGACAAAACGATGGCATCCAAAACTACTACTGTTGACTCAATGAACTTTGACTATTTCCTCAAATCAAGTTTACCTAACATACAATGGTGGTGACTTGATGCATCACTCAAAGATTGATTAGTCGATAATGTATAGTTCAATAAAGGACTTTTCTTCCTACAATTAATGAGCTTGTTATGAATTTGCATTGCTACATACACATCCTATTCACCCAATAGTCGAAGGCCCAATAAGTCGAGAATAGAATATCAACTAATGAATCCAACTTTCCATCTTTTTCCTTTTTTGTTTACTGGGTTACTACCCCCCTAAGCTACTGGGAGGCATAACAATCTCTCTTATGAATAAACCTATGATTTGATAGCCTGATATCAATGCTTTGACATCCAAATCCCCTTGCCACACCAACACACCATGTCATCACCATGTTAGTATGCCACGTCACTCAAGGTGTGACTTGTGCCACATCAACATCATGTTAGCATGTCACACCATCTATGGCCTTTCTATGTGCAACATCATTTCTCCAGACATCTATCCATTGGGCCAATAATCCTTAGGATATATAATGTAGCTCCATTATGTTTGGGTTTTATTCAATTAGTAGGCCATCAACTAATATAGATCAATATCTTTTTTAATTAACATCTCTATCTACTAGGTTTCTAAGCCTTTGATCCCACTAGGAACAAATAAAAGTGGCATTCAACCATCTTTCCTGATCTAATAACAACCCATTAACCAACACAACTCCACTTTCTTGTCAACAAATTGTTTTGTCTACTAAAAAACTTTATATCATATCACTAGGCCATCGGGCCCAAAGCCACATGGAAAAATAGGAAACTTCAACTCATTCCCTTAACAAATCAGCAAATGCAACCACCAAGGAATTTCTCCATTAACTACATTTGTTATATGACAAATGTATCGAGCTTGTCAATTTTGAGGTTGTGTAAGGGGGTGTTTTTATGTATTAATTAACACTCAACACCCCAATCATTGATACACTACCATCCCAATGATGGGATGTTCTCTGTTATATGATAAACATTTTCCAATATTTGTTTGTTTTGGGAGTTTGCATTAGTTTCGGCTTAAGTATCACTTGATACAAATAACTCGATATGTTGATACTTGATATCCTCGCCACCTTACTTAGGTACCTCCTACATAAGTGCATGGTCATGGCTCCCTTACCAGTATATATGACTAGGGGCTAGGACCAAAGCCTCTGAAACCCACATTTATAAAACTTCTTCCATAAAACCCAAAAAATTCATAAAGAGTAATCCTTGAATTTCTATAACCTCCAGTAGGCTCTAAAGCCAATTTTGAAGGAGTGAAACTGACTATAAAATGGGTAGAGAACTTTCCCAAATATTTCTAAAGACTTAGCAGCCTTAGACAACCTATGAATTTTTCCCTGTCATTTTCCTCATCAAGATATATTCATAAGAAAAAAAATAATAAGGATATTGCACGATGGTTCCATTACGCAACTCACTTAGAAAAATCCATTCACATTTACAATATAAGAAGAGCCTTAGGTCTCCATTCAAACTTTGATTTCTAATTCATCGTACAATGTACTTCCAAACTATTACTAGAAACATGCTTTAATGGGTAATTCTACCTACAATGTTCATTCATGAAGGAAATAACCATTAATAGTCAAGCACATTTGTAAATTAATTAAAACATTGATTTCTAATTCATAGTACAATGTACTTCCAAACTATTACAAGAAACATGCTTTAACTAGTACTTCTACCTACAATGTTCATTCATGATGCAAATAACCATTAATATTCAAGCACATTTGTAAATTAACCTAGCTCATCACGTATACATATTTAGTAAACCATCTTAACCATTTTTAGCTCGTCATTACAGTCATAGACAAAAATCCAACATAAAAACCTTCATGAAGAAATGGAGACCAATATCATTTTATTAACATAGGAATAATACACTTATTTGGTTCTCTTAAGTTTGTTGGAAACCGAAGAAGGGTGAGCAATGTTCCACCCCACCATAGGCTTAATTGTATACAATATTTATTGTAGTTAGCTTCCCCTGAGTAAGATCTCACGCCTTAAGGGAAATTTTCATTTATGATTCAATGAGATTCAAAACAAGGTAGAGTACATGAAGGCCAATCTCCTTCACATTTAGGAAATCAACGCTCAACCTTTCAATTTCTAATTTAGGGCCTATTAACATTCATATCATGATGAATACAGACCTACATAACATGAAAATTAATCCCTTCACCAAATCCACAGTACCTTGATGCTTCATCCTTTTCTTAATTCTTTATGTGCAAATTCATTACAAAATATCTAGATAATTTTTTGGCCCCTTGTTCAAAGAATGCCATGATATTTAGTGGGGAACATCACAAAATACCTCATCTTTGAAGGGATTGATGTTGTAGGACATGCAACATTATTGGTTGACATAGATATCTCATGCTTGGCTCAATTAGGGTTGTGGTACTATTAGCATCTTTAATCTCTTTATGACGTCAATTGAGATCAGGTTCTTTTGGCTCCCACTATCAACAATGAAATGTAGTGGGTTCCCTTTCACCCAAATCTATAAATGGAAGAGGTTCCCCCCATCCTTAGGCTTCTTTAGTTCCTTTTGTTTGATATTTGTAGTCATGATGGTAACACTTGGTTTTGGATTAGTGATATACTTTCCTTTATCCTATTCCAAATTAGAATCTAAGGCTAAGTCTATTTCTTTTTCTTTAAGCTCAAGCAACAATGATTTATTTTAGTGACTTTCATTAGTGTTGTGCTAGGGGATTTTGTGGAACTCACAACACTTTGTGGTATCCTTCTTCAACTTCCCATTACCCTTTTTTTCCCTGTTACTTGGGTTGGGTTTCTTGAGATTGGTTCTCCTTAATCTATCCCTTATTCTGCAATTTAGGGCCACCTTTTCTAGGTTTCTACTATCGCAGATTTGTAAATGTGACTTCCATTAATTCCTCCGCTTCAATTTCTACTCAAATTTGACAACATATTGATAAGAAACTCCTAGTGAGGAGATTTCCAAGAAATTCATCTTTGTTTAGATGTACATGTGTAGTTCACTACACTACTTTAGAATCACGTGCCATTCAGAGTCTTTGATATCCGTTTTGAGTGCATGGCATGGAAAATATTAGTGTATTGTGGCATCATATAGTCGCTCTTTTATCGTTGAGTTTCATATATTGTCTATTGGTCACATATTGTCTATTGGTCATCATAGTTCCCTATAGGGTAGAATTCCTGCTTAAGGGCATCAACAAAGGCTACCCTAGTTGCTATTTCTTTGGATATTTCCCATTTATCTTTGTTGTGTCTCTCCTAGTAACCTCCCCAACAATTTTTTTATGGGGAAGGACTTTCAGGAGCATGAAGATGATCTTCTTATTTTCAGAAAAATATTGGATAGAGTAATGTCTCCCTATCATATTTAATCATTTCAAAAAATCATATACATATATTTGTCTTTCAAATAAAGGGATATCAAAGTTAACTTGTACCTTGAAAGGTGTTACACCTCCAAAATTGCCAATTGTTGAAGATGTCTTTGTTATTTGTTGGCAATCATCGAAGGATATAGGTAGAATTGTCCATGATCTCATTCCTTTGTCACACAAGTGCTTCCTCAAATAATGACTTGATAGGATTTTCTACTGCATCATCTCTTTTTTCTTAAGAGGTTGGTTGGGGTTACGAGAGAAATTGGTCCTAAGTGAAACCAGATTGAGACCAAACCTATATACCTTGTTCATGTTAGGGGCATGCACTAAGAAACAACAATGATTATATTTATCTAATGCCATTGATTTAGGTTGTACAGGGAAAAAAATGAAAGGAAAAAAAGAAATGGAACACATATACAGAGAAATATAGTATAAAGCACAATGATATAGTGAAAACCCAACTTCTATTAATAAATAAAATAGCAAAAAATGTAGAACAAAAATTTGCTACAATGGTGGTAGATTATCTCTAAAGAGGGAGAGAGATGGTAGTTACACTTATTCACAAAAGATCTCATAATATCCCAAAATAATGGTGTTTTAACATAACAAAGAACCCTAAAGTTCCAAAACCCTAACCCTGGAAGATGAACTACCAAAAATTTTGCGAGCACTGAGGTCATTAGTTGGTACATATGCTTTAGGAAGTATAAATTTTTCATACAATATCTGTTTGGAGTACCAAAGCAATATAAGGTTCAAGGGGGGGGGAATACCCTAGCTCTTCTTTATTATAGGAAGGTATAATTTCCAGATTTTCTTGATTTACAGTTCATTAATCCCCTCCAAGGTTGGGATGTTAAAGGAAATGTCACATGTATAGAGGGAAAAAATCTCATTTCCAGGATGGTTTGTCCTTGGAATAGAATAACGAACCAATTGCCAGCAGGGCTAAGATCCTTGTCATGCCACCTTTGATTTGCGTGGTTTCAATTGGTGTGAGATGGTTCTGGTGTAGATATGGTTTGATATGGTTTTTTTGGTCTAGTGGGTTTGTAGGAATTGTCCCTAAAGGACCTTGATTTGGTTACAATAATGAAGTAATTTTTCTTGTGGTGTCCTTTTTCTAGGTATTTTTCCATTGTTTTTAAGTGTTCTAAGTTTTTAGTTTTGTGGAGTCCCTTTTAGGGGAATTCCTTGTTAAATACCCATATACATGACAATGTTGACGTTTAAACGATAAATACTCATAGTCAACCTATTGAAGATGTTTCTAGTACTCAAAGGCTAGCTGGATGGCCTTGGGCAAACCATTTTTCAAATATACCTCTAAACAGAGATGAACATAGGAAAACATTTTATCTTTTAGTGTTGCACTATTTATGTATTTTCCCAAAGTGTTTCATAAGGATCTCATGGTGGTTTTGTTATAACAGTGTAATCGAAGATAAGTTGAACCCAAATGAGGATTGTTGAAGTTATATCATTTTTTGGGTTGAAATCAGGCATCCACCAATTTAGATATATTTCTTTGGCCCCATAGACCATTTTGAAAGATGAGAGCTTGGTCCTATTTGGTTTCATATAGGAAGGCACAAAACTCTCATCTATAGAAAAAGTGGGTCATTTTTCCTTTAATCATAGGCTCCCAACTCTTTTGGATACAAACCTCAATTGTCCTAAGTGACAACCATAAACTTGTAAAGTTGCTTGATGAGTCCTTATTAGATTTATAGCCACTTGAAAATAAAGAGAGGAAGTGGGATTTTAGGGGTATCTTGCAACTTTTTAAGAAAGCTAGTTGGTGTTGTTTTCATAGGCTTTTCCAAAGTAGTGACTAACAATATAAAAGCTTCAATGTCTCCTTGTGAGACAATCGAGTGGTTGGCATAATGGGATGTCACCCCCTCCATCCGGTTTCAAATCCCAAGGGGGGGCATCTTTGATTTTTTATGATAAGGTTCAAAGAGTATGCTCCCCCGCCCCCTTGGAGTCTTGACTCTTGCTAAGTCATAAATACTTGGTATATCTTGTTTATGGGTTGTTGGATATACTCATTGTTCTAGTGGTAGCCACTAGCTTATGGGTTGTTGGATATACTCTTCTTGTTATAGTGGTAGTGACTAGGTTTGAACTTGGGCCTTGCCCATATTACTCCAATAGTAAGGGATTCACCATGGTAAAAAAATAGTATAAAGGCTTTAATGTCCTTATAGTGATAGCCGTTAGGTTTGATCTTAGGCCTTGCCCAAATTACTCCAAAAAGTTATGTTTCACCATAATAAAAAGAATAGTATAAATACTTCAGTGTCAGAGAAAGAAAAAAAATAATTAACCTCTTAATTACCTCTACCGTAATTGAGAATTAATTAATTTATAATTTTATTGAAATTCTAAAGACTAAATAGTTAATATTAGTTTATAACTCATTTTACCTAAAAGTGATTCATTTTTCTCGTTATAAAAAGGTTTAAGGTATTTTATCAATGTGCCATTTATAATGTCAGCACCACTCAATTTACTAAATTCAATTAAAAAATATCAATTTTCTTTTTATTTTAATAATGGCATGAGAAAACCTTGAGGATTCATCGATTTTCCTAAACTCTGTACTTAAATTGAAAATTTTGTATGGTATTTGTTTTTCCTTCAATAGTATTTAACCAGTTTTAAGGAACTCCAAGGATCCACCGATTTTTTCTCATCTCTGCAGCTAAATCAACAATCGATGCAAGCAAAGAAAAGGGGGAATACTCAATTCAAAAACATTTTCACTCACAATATTTGTGATTTTGTAAGGCCCATATTGGAGTGGTTAGAGCTTCTTATGGGAGCTTGTGAGGTGCTCTTTATGCAATCTAATGCAATCACACCCGATGATGTTCATATCAGTGCTTGTACTTGGCATTGATTTTGGGCAAGATATCATGAACCCTTTATTGGAGGTGTTGGGTCCATTCAATAATTTTCACTACCCATATTCCTTCACCTAAGCATGGGAAGACTCTACTAGTGAAGATGCAATGGGAAGAGCTACATAAATGGGCAACAATGGATAGAACCCCAAGCACATCTGAAAAGGATTATGTCCAACAGAGATACAAAGGGCTCCATTATAACTATGATGAACATATGGGAAGATCCCATTCCATGTACGTGGTTTCTTCTAGTTATACATGTGCAAGATATCCACAATCGTCATGTTGAAGAACTCTATTTTTCCATCTATTTGGGGTTGAAAGGTAGTCAATTTGGTTAACTTGTTATCAATTAGAGACTATAGGTTGGACTATAAGTAGGAACTGATTATCCCTATTTGGAATGATGGTCAAAGGTAGCCTAAAATGAACCTAAACATGCTCAAATTAGAGTTTAGGAGTGGGTTTTGCTATGATGATCTTCTTGCATGGTGCCAAAATGGATATATTAGAGAATTGATTGAAAATCACAGAAATGCAATCATTACCATGCTTAGTGGATGGTAACTTGACACGTAATCCATGGATATTAAATCCTAAGACTTGTCTAAGGTAGGTAGAGTACTGTTTCCAAACCCCTACTTCTTGATGGTTGGTTCAACAATGGCATAGGTAGTGCATGATCTGATATATTAGTTAACGTCATGTCAAAACTTTAGCTAGCAAAGATACTTCAAAGTACTACTATTATCTTCTCCACACCAAAGTGTACTACCACCCAACTATAATGTGACTCCCTAATCAGCTTGGCACACTCATTTGAAAGAACACAAATGTGGCCTAGGTAGCATAAGAGCACATCGTAGAGGTGGAAATATAGAATTTGTTTCTTTATGATCAAATTCTAGTATGTAGAAACAAATTAAACTTCGTTGTTGTATAATCGTGTCCACCTAAAGGTCTTGTGCCCATAGGAGGTAAGAACTATGGTTAGTGCCACAATTTAAGATTGAGTAAGGTAGTCTAAAACATGGTTGATGATACCCTTATTATACTTTATGTTCAAGTGAATTTCTTGCATGTATGTGGACCATTTATGATGGGATTAATTATATAACTTTCTTTATGAATGCATGAATTATAGGGGCATGTGATCAATGTGGATGATAGTCTCCTTCCCTAGAACATAATTCTTCCATTGTCAGTGTGCCTACATGATGGAGTATATTTCCTTTTCATAGGTGGGATATCTATGAATAATATCATAGCATTTCAATATGATAGGCCATCATATGTCCCTACTTAGTGAGGATTATACTAATAGCATAGTTGGAGGTATTTATCTCAATTTCAAATGACTATTTCTAGTCTAGCAAGGTGAAGACTAGTGCAAAGCAAAAGTGGTGTTTCAATCCTTGAATTATTTACGTTCTGACTCGTACCATGAAATTTTTTCCTTAGCTCCACCCTTGGTCACTTGATTTAATAGCTAATTGATATGACAAAACTCTAACACAAACCTTTAGTAAAAGTTAGCAAGGCCCATGAAAATATGGAGCTCTATTAGAATTATCTAGGCCAGTCATTCCTGAGTGACTTGTATCTTGGTTGGATCCACATGCACCCAATATTTATCCTTTATGTGTTAGTTTTTATGGTTTGGTAGCATTAGAAATGTGTTCTAGTATAAAATTTGGTCAGAGAGGCTAAGAAACATTAGAGCTTTAGCACCCAAAAAAAAAAAAAAAATTTCAGGAGAAAACACCTAGAGATGGCTCAATTAAGTTAATTAGTCAATAATTAAATATTTCCTAATTCTAAATTAGGAAAAGTGATTAATGAATAAGAATTAGTTGAGAACGATGAGATTTCTCTACAAACTCACATGAATCGACTTAGAGATGATCTTAGCCATTGATGAGGATTTAATCATGTTTGTTCAGGTGAGCCAACAAGATATTATAAGAGGAGATCGATGGGGTTGGAGCAAGATACAATTGAGGTTGAGTTCCTTGGTAGAGTTTGAGATTCCTAGTTGTGGTGATTCAACAGACAGAGATTTTGAGCCAAACAAGACACATAATTAGTGAGGGGTAGAGACAATGAGTTTGGAGGAAGATTTTCAATTCCAAAGAGACAACAACAGGAGGCTGAGTTATTCCACTAGATCCCGCACGAGGATTGCGTAGGAAACTTTAGAGTGGTAGATCAATTTTCTACCAATTTATCTCTGCAGGGGTTTCATTAAACTTCCATAGGCCTAGAAAATTTTCCAAAGGGCCAAAGGATCACTTCTAGAAACAACAGTAGGTAGGAAGTCAAAGTCAAAGGCAAATTCTAGGATTGCAAGTTGCAAGTTACGCAACATCTGCGCATAGACCTGCACAGGGGTTTTGGATGACCAATTTTTCTAAGTGGTGTTGTGCTAGATATTTCCCATGGACAACAAAGAAATTCCCTCAATAATTTTTCCAAATTTTATTGTTGAGGATTGCCAATTTTAGCATCCATATTGTACTCATATTTTCACTATTGCATAATAATAAAGCCTTAATCTACTACACCAGTTTTTCAAGGGACATTTGTCCAAAAATAACTATGTAAAGTTTTTGTTTTGTGTGTGCTCTATAATTCTCAGTTCTGCATTTTTATTTATGTAGTAAAAATTGGTTAATAATTAACCAGTTAGAAGAATAATTTCTAGTTGTTGCATTTCAAGGAATTTTCACATGGTATCAACGCAATCTTGAAGACAGATAAGGAGGTCACAAGCAAAGGAGAAAATTTATAGCTTCATAGGGAGTGTTTGAGAAAAATTTTTGGGTCTTCATAGAAAGTCAACAAGGCAGTGCGAATTGTTGGGAAGGGTTTGATTTTCAGTTGCAAGTTGCAGAAAAAGTTTGAATAGCCCAATAGCAGTTCCAGCAGGCACTAGTGTTATCGGGAAGAAATTCCAATGAGCAGATTAGAGATTTCGTTGAGCAGATATGGGCACAATGATTTTGCAGCTAGACCAGTAGTATCAAATCAGCACCAAGTGGACGAGAAAAGCACACAATGAGGGATTTTTCTAAGAGGATTTCAAAATTCAATTTTCTGGAGGAAATTTGTGATCTCTAGTTATAGGTGGTTGTAGTAACTAGTAGAACTACACATTCCAAGGGGAGTGTGACTAGCAGAGCAAGCAACCAAGAAGGAAATGGGGGAGATTCCTGTTTATTTTCATTTATTTGAGTTTCAAAAATTTTGAAACTTTCTAGAGATTGTTTTATGATATTTCCATAATAGGTTGTGCGAGTTATCTAGAATGCATATATGGGCAAAAAATCGAATTTCAGTTGTCGAGGTAGGTGCCAGAGGGATTGTAAGTTGTAAAGTGGAGAAAGGTCCTAGTAAGGGACAAGGCTCAAAAGGAGATAGTGGGGCACCAGATATAGGTGGAGGAGGAGTATCAGACTCTAGTGTGCCAAATGGGCAGGGTCCAACACAGTTGCAACAAGGAAATCAGTTAGATCAGTTCCAATTTGTTGCAACAAGACCAGCACATTTGCTACAGGGCCCACAATATCATAATAGTAGGATTTAATGTCAACAAATCAAGTTGCAATCAATACATGTGAGACAACTGCAGAGCTAGTTGCGGTGACATGGGAAGTGTGAATTTCCCAGTTACACTATGCAGGTGCAATTACAACTAGAAGATTCCAAGCGCAGAGTTACGTAGTCTACTTTCTAGTGCAGGAGGACAATGCGAGTTGCTAGGAGGAAGCAGAGAGATTTCCCATAGGGAGATCGATACTTAGAGGGAGACTAGCTTTAGAGGGAGAAACCATATAGAATCTAGTGCTTAAGGATCTCGGGAGACCAGACTCATTATTGCAGTAGTTGAAACAACAATGCAAATATAGAAGCAAAGGATTTTAAACAACAATATTAGTAGATCAAAGTTTAGAGTTGCAGAACTTCTAGGCAGGGTCTTGAGATGGTAACATTGAACATGTGTTTCCTCATGGATCATTACCCTTGCTACATGGGCCTACAGTATTCAGTAGTTGGATGGATCAATGTTAGATGCCATAGTCATACCTTGAGGGATAGTTGTAGAGATAGTTGCAGTTAGATGCTAAGGGGTGCAGAGCAATTGCAATGCGAAAAATTACTTAGTGGGCAGTGGAAAGGCTAGTAGTAGTTAGAGACTCAGGAGGAAAATGCAAAGATAATATAGAGACACAAATGATTCAGTAGTTTTGGTTCTCAGTTGCAGCATAAAAAACATGAGAACAATTGTAGCATAGTGAAAAGTTGGTAGTAGTACAAGTTATACAATGCAGTGTCAAGAACAACACAGATGTAGGTTGATTCAGCTCATAGTAGCAAATGAATTAGAGTATGTGTAGTAGTTGGTGGGCAATGGAAGATTGCCACAGATGTCAAACATTAACAACATATGGGAGGATGTTATGAGATCTTCTAGAACATCTTCCTTTCTAAGCGAGAGTGTTAGTTTTTTATGATTGGGTAGCATCAGAAAAATGTTCTAGTCTCGAATTTGGTCAGAGAGGCTAAGAAATACTAGAGGTCAAGAACCCAATTTTTTTTTAGGAGAATGCACCTAGAGATGGCTCAATTAAGTTAATTAGTAAATAATTAAATATTTCCTAAGTCTAACTTAGGAAAAGTGGTTACTTAACATGAATTAATTGAGAAATGTGAAATTTATGTAGAAACTCACATGGATCGACTTAGATATGATCTTAGCCATTGACGAGGATTTAATCATGGTTGTTGGTGAGCCAATGAGAGATTATAAGAGGATATCGATGGGGTTGCAATAAGTTACACTTGAGGTCGAGTGCTTTGGCAAAGATCAAGCTTCCCAGTTGCAGTGATTTAGCACAGTGAGAGTTTGAGCTAGAGGGGACGCAGACTCAGTTTGGGGGAAAACACAGTGAGTTTGGAGGAAGATTTCCAGTTCTGGAGGGGCAACAACAGGAGGCCAAATTATTCCACTAGAGGCTGCGCAGGGATTTCACATGCAACTTCAAAGTAGCAGATCGATTTAGCTGAGAAAGGGTTCAATTCAACTTCCAAAGGCCTAGAAAAAAATTTCATAAGGCTGGAGGATCACCTCCAACAATAGAAACATGAAATACATCAGACTGAAAGGGAAATTCCAAAAGTCTGAGTTACATGCTACACAACATCTATGTAGAGGCCCGCACATGGGTTTTGGACGACCAATTTTTCTGAGTAATATTGTGCTAGGGATTGACCATGGAGGAGGGAGAAATTCTCTAAATAGTTTTGCCATATTTTTTTGCTGGGGATTGCCGAGTTTTAGCATCCAGATTGTGATTATATTTCCACTACTGCATAATATTAAAACCCTTAACTGCTGCACCAATTTTCCCAAGTTTGCTTTTCCAGGGACATTTGTCAAAAAATAACTATGTCAAATTTGTACTCTATGTATGCTCTATATTTCTCAATTCTATATTTTTATTTCCGTAGTTTTGTATGTTGAAGAAATTGCAATGTGAATTATTCGTTATTTGCCGTAGAAAATAAACTTCTTAGTAATTAACGAGTTAGAAGAATAATTTTTAGTTGTTGCATTTCAATGAATTTTCACATTATGTATCCCAAATATTAAATTATCTACATGCCAAATAAGAATTTCTCCAAATTTGAATATAACATGTGTTGTCATAAGGTGCCCAGGACATGTTGAATGTACTACAAATGTTCTATCCATTTTTTGTTGAATATGAGAATGTCATCCAAATGTATGATCAAAAAATAGTTTTCGAATGATTGTAGAATATCATCCAACATCATCATGAATGTAGTTGGAGCATTATTCATATCAAAATGCATGACTAACCACCAAAAAAGGCCTTCTTTAGATTTGACGGTTTCCTTTCATACATTGGTTTGCTCAATTGGAACTCAGCGATAACTTACTTTCATATCAGTTTTACTAAAGAATTTGACACCTTTAAGATGATAAAGAAGATCATCAATTTGGGGGATTAGGTATCTATTTTTGACAATGATGTTTTTCAAGGCCCTATAACCGGTACAGAGCATCCATGTCTCATCGTTATTCTACACCAATGCAATTGTCCACACATAAGGAGAGGAGAATGGTCAAATATAGAACTTTTTGATGAGATCATGAATCTAAAATTTTATTTCCTCTCTCTCCAGGAGAGAGAATTTATATATTGTGTCACTAAGTAAAGGAGAAGTAGGTATCAATTCAATTGAATGTTTGACTTGGCAGTGTAGAGGCATCCACACAAGTGAAGTGAATATATCTCTATATGCCTCTATGAACATGTCTGCCTTCTATTGTGTTAGAGAGGCCCTATCTTGAGTTTGTTGTGCTCATACTGACCTTCCTTTTACCTTCTAATGGAAGCATGAAGAGGAAAAAATTTGTAGTCTGAGAGATTACCTTTCGAAGTTGTTTTGTTTAGATCAATGAGTAACAATGATAATATAGAGATGGGATGCATAAACAAAATGACATTTCCACATATAAGGTTTCCCTCAAAGAACATCATAAAAATTGAATGGGGTAACTATTGGAAAAAGTAACTATGTCCAGTTTTCAATAATGTACTGAAGTCATTATGTAATGTACTTGTCAAAAGAATAAAGAAAAGAATTATTATTATCATTATTTTGAATTATTAAAGCACGGGTTTCATGCTTGGGTCACCATTTTTTAGGTCAAAGTCCCCATTGAGAACTTCTATGATTTATATAGGGTCTATAGAATTATTCTACATTTAAAGAGACCCTTCTTGGGCTTTTGAATCATGTAAAAAGGTTAAGTATTGAGTCAAATAAGAATTAAGTTTGCTGGAAACCGAAGAAGGGTGAACCATGTTGCACCCCACCATAGGCTCAATTGTATGCAATATTTCTTGTAGTTAGCCTCCCCTGAGTAAGATCTCATGCCTTAAGGGAAATTTTCAGTTATGATTCAATGAGGTTCAAAACAAGGTAGATTACATGAAGGCCAATCTCCTTTATATTTAGGAAATCAATGCTCAACCTTTCAATTTCGACTTTAGGGACTCTTAACATTCATAGTATGGTGACTACAGACCTGCATAGCATGAAAATTAATCCCTTCACCAAATCCACAGTACCTTGATGCTTCACCTTTTTCTTAATTCATTATGTGAAAAATCATTACAAACCATCTAGATAATGTTTGGCCCCTCGTTTAAAGAATTACATGAAATTTGAGTGGGGAACATACACAATACCTCATCTTTGAAAGGATTGATGTTGTAGGACATGCAACATTATTGGTTGAAACGGATGTCTCATCCTTGGCTCAATTAGGGTTGTGGTACTATTAGCATATTCAATCTCTTGATGACCTCAGTTGAGATCAGGTTCTTTTGGCTCCCTCTATCAACAATGAAATGTAGTGGGGTCCCTTTCACCCACATCAGTAAATCGAAGAGGTTCCCCCCATCCTTAGGCTCCTCTAGTTCCTTTTGTTTGATATTTGCAGTCATGATGGTAACACTTGTTTTGCATTAATGATCTACTTTCCTTTATCCTATTCCAAATTAGAATCTAGGCTTGAGTCTATTTCTTTTTTCTTTAAGCACAAGCAACAATGATTTCTTTGAGTGACTTTCATTAGTGTTGTACCAAGGGATTTTGTGGAACTCACAACACTTTCTGGTGTCCTTCTTTAATTTCCCAATACCCTTGTTTTCCCTATGACGTGGGTTGGGTTTCTTGAGATTGGTTCTCCTTAATCTATCCCTTATTCTAAAATTTAGGGCCACCTTTTCTAGGTTTCTACTATGACAAATTTGTAAATGTGAACTTCCACTTATTCCTCTGCTTCAATTTCTACTCAAATTTGACAACATATTGATAAGAAACTCCCAGTGGGGAGATTTCCTTTTGTTTAGATGTACATGTTTAGTTCGCTATGATACTTTAGAATCATGTGCCATTCAGAGTCTTTGATATCCATTTTGAGTGCATGGTATAGAAAATATTATTGTACTATGGAAACATCTACTCTCTCTTTTATTGTAGAGTTGTCCATCTTGTCTATTGGTCATCATAGTACTCTCTAGGGTAGAAGTCCACCTTAAGGGCATAAACAAAGGCTACCCTAGTAGGTCCTTCCTTTAATATTGCACATTTATCTTTGTTGTGTCTCTCCTAGTAACCTCCCCACCAATTTTTGATATGGGGAAGGAATTTCAGGGGCACGAAGATGATCGTTTTATTTTCAAATTTTTTTTGGATAGAGCAATATCTCCCTATCACATTTAATCATTTTAACAAAGCATATACATATACTTGTCTTTCAAATAAAGGGATATCAAAGTTAACTTGTACCTTGAAAGGTGTTACACCTCCAAAATTTCCAATTGTTGAAGATGTCTTTGTTATCTGTTGGAAATCATTGAAGGATATAGGCAGAATTGTCCATGATCTCATTCCTCTGTCACACAAGTGCTTGCTCAAGCAAATGAATTGATAGGATTTTCTACTCCGTCATCTCTTTTTTCTTACGCCATAAGAGGTTGTTTGGGGTTACGATAGAAATTGTTCCTAAGTGAAACTCGATTGAGACCAAACCTATATACCTTGATCATGTTGGGGGAATGCACTAAGAAATAAGAAGGAGTAGATTTATCTAATACCATTGGTTTGGGTTGTATAGGGAACAAAATGAAAAGAAAGAAAATAAATTGAACACATATACAAAGAAATATAGTATAAAGCACAATGATATAGTCAAAACCCAACTTCTATTAATAACTAAAATAGAAAAATAATGTAGAACGCAAATTGGCTACAATGGTGGTAGCTTATCTCTGAAGAGAGAGAGAGAGAGATGGTAGTTACACTTATTCACAAAAGATCTCATAATATCCCAAAATAATGGTCTTTTAACATGAAGAAAGAACCCTAAAGGTTCGAAACCCTAGCCCTAGAAGATGAACCACCAAAAATTTTGCGGGCACTGCGGTCATTAGTTGGTACATAAGCTTTTAGGAGTACAACTTTCACATACAATCTCCTTTTGGAGTACCAAAGCAATATAAGGTTCAGCGGTGGGGGGGAACCCTAGCTCTTCTTTATTATATGAAGCTATAATTTCCAGATTTACTTGATTTACAGTTCATTAATCCCCTCCAAGGTTGGGATGTTAGAGGAAATGTCACATGTATGGAGGGAAAAGCTATCATTTCCAGGATGGTTTCTCCTTGGAATAGGATAATGAACCAATTGCTAGCAGGGCTAAGATCCTTGCCATGACTCCTTTGATTTGTGTAGTTTCAATTGGTGCAAGATGGTTCTGGTGTAGATATGGTTTGACATGGTTGTTTTGGTCTAGGGGGTTTGTAGGAATTGTCCCTAAAGGACCTTTCTTTGGTTACAATGATGAAGTAATTTTTCTTGTGGTGTCCTTTTTCTAGGTAATTTTCCATTCTTTTTCAACGTTCTAATTTTTTAGTTTTGTATAGTTCTTTCTAGGGAAATTCCTTGTTAAATACCCATATACATGACAATGATGGTATTTAAATAATAAATACTCATAGTCAACCTATTGAAGATGTTTCTAGTTCTCAAAGGCTAGCTAGATGGCTTTGGGAAAACCGTTTTTTACATCCACCGATTTTTTTCATTTGTGCAGCCAACTCAACCTGCATGTTTGTGTTACAATCACGTTGTTGTTATGATAAAGTGGACTCCATTCCTTGAGTTTATTTATCAGGATTAGACATGTTTCTAATTATGATTTAGTTTTGGATTTCAATGTCTGTCGTTCAGGGTGGCGTGTCCTGTACATGACATCTATGAGTTTCTCACTCTAAATGTGTGGTTGACATGTCAATCCATTTATATATAAAACGAGTCCATACTATATTACGATACTATTCAATCTTGGTTCCTTCCACTTGTATATGGTAGGTCAATCATGGTTCCTTTCACTTGTATATGGTAGGTGAAATGTACCAGCGATATCATTAGGGTGGGTAAACCCCACTAACTGTAAGTAAAATATGATGTAGCTTCATCCCAAATGTATCAATCAACATCCTATTAGTGGGAAGTTGAAATGTGAAGTCGCACCTGCACAATAAGAAAATAGGGAATAGTGATGCAAAGCTGCTTTGTGAGAAAATGATATGTTGGTGACATTTGAGTATGATTATAGAAAATATGTCTATACATAGGAAGACAATATTGTTCTGGATAATCTATATGTTTGAGGATAGTCATATTAATAATACTTGAATCTGGGTGGGGAGGTTATGATTAATTATGCATAGTCATATTAACAAGACTTGAATCTAGGTGGGGAGGTTATGATTAAACCCTTCCAATCACTTGGGATACACTCAATTCACCGGAGTGATATAGTGGACCTGTTCATCAATTTTAATGGATTCCTTTCAAGTACTTGGAACATGTAACCATCCTGTGAAACCTTATGGACCGCTCAGGCCCACCAAAATTTTGAGACTTTTTGGCATGTTCTACTAGCATGTATCCTTCATATTGGTGTCCATGATCCAATGCACTATAGCATATTCAATGCAGTCGGTATTGATTTATGTGGGGGAAAACTACTTCATTTCCTTCAAAGTGTCCAATAGAGGTGGAAAATATGGTCAAAGTAGCTTCACATGAAATAATCGGTGCAAGTGAAGAAAAAGGGGAATACTCAATTCAAAATCATTTTCACCCACAAGATTTGTGATTGTGTAAGACACATATTGGAGTGGTTATAGCTTCTTATGGGAGCTTGTGAGATGCTCTTTATGAATTTAATGCAATCACACTTGATGATGTTCATATCAGTGCTTATACTTGGCATTGATTTTATGCAAGATATCATGAACCTTTTATTGGAGGTGTTGGGTCCATTCAATAATTTTCACTACCCATCTTCCTTAACCTAAGCATGGGAAGACTCTACTAGTGAAGATGGAATGGGAAGAGCTACATAAATGGGCGACAATGGATAGAACCCCATGCACATCTAAAAAGGATTATGTCCAATAGAGATACAAAAGGCTCCATTATAACTATGATGAACATATGGGAAGCTCTCATTCCACGTATGTGGTTTCTTATAGTTATACATGTGCAAGATATGCACAATCGTCCCGTTAAACAACTCTATTTTTCCATCTATTTTGGGTTGAAAGGTAATCAATTTGGTTAACTTGGTATCCATTAGAGACCATAGGTTGGACTAGAAGTTACTAAGGAACCTATTATCCATATTTGGAATAATGGTCAAAGGTAACCTAAAATGAACCTAAACATGCTCAAAGAAGAGTTTAGGAGTGGCTTTGGCAATGATGCTCTTGTTGCATGGTGCCAAAATGGATATCTTAGAGAATTGTTTGAAAATCAAGAACACACAATCATTATCATGCTTAGTGGATGATAACTTGATATGTAATCCATGGTTATTAACTTCTAGGACTTGTCTAAGGTAGGTAGAGTATTGTCAAACCCCTACTTCTTGATGGTTGGTTCAACAATAGCATAGGTAATACACGATCTGATATATCAATTGACATCATGTCAAAACTTTAGCTAACATAGATTCTTCTGAAGTACTACTACTATCTTCTCCACACCAAAGTGTACTACCACCCAACTATAATGTGACTCCCTAATCATCATGGCACACTCATTTAAAATAACACAAATATGGCATAGGTAGCACAAGAGCACATCCTAGAGGTGGAAATATAGAATTTGTTTCTCTACGATCAACTTCTAGTATGTAGAAGAAAATTCAAATTCATTGTTGTGTAATTGTGTCCACCTAAAGGTCTTGTGCCCATAAGAGGTAAGAACTATGGTTAGTGGTGGGTGATAAAAGGTGCCTTTTAAAACTCCTAATTATCCTCACATTAATTATCAATCCGAGCAAGTCTTCTTATTTCAAGAGTGTACACAGTATGTGGCTGTTATTTAATTCAGAGAGTAATGTTTCCTAAATTGTAGTATAGATCTTTAAATACAAGAGTAAACGGATGCATCTAGTAAATTCCAATTGCAATTAAAGAAAACTCAATCCTCTAACGAAATCAAATCTTTCATCAATTCAAGTAATAGCAACATCAGTTGAGAGTACAGTAATGATAACTCATCTCTCTTTAACTGATTTAATCTAAATTAAACTCACTCTTCAGTAAATAATCTAAACAACAATACCATCAATCTGAGAGTCTAACAACGATAGTTAATACTCTTTATAGTTGATTATATCAAGTGGAATATTTACCTAAGTAACTCAATCCAAAATGACAATAATGTAAATTATATAAAACAAGGATATTCTATCAACACTGGAAACCAATAAAAAACGAAGGAGATAAAATCACAGAAAGCCAGATTATTATCAAACCATCACACTTGCGAGAATTGGAAATGTATGACACAAAGAAAGCAGTTGAATCCACCAGAGGCTGGGCCCTTAGCCACCAGGGAACACTGCTAAGTTACTTCAGATAACGCGAGGGAACAACAACTTCATCTATATATTAATCATCAAACTGAATGAGCATTGCAATATATTTGTGTTCTTCTCAACAACGAGAGTCTATAATTGAAATTACAATTTCAATAATAACAGAGATTCCTCCCTTCCCTTCTTACAAACATTTCCTTTTAAAATAGGAAAGGGTAAAAGTTAAATGATAAACGTGATCCCTCAGGATCTCTCGATCCCGAGGGATTCGCAATAGATTTCCAAATTCAAACATCCTTTCCTTTCTCGCACTGATTCTTTTGATTTTCTTTGGCCTTATCTACAACCGAAGCATTCCTTCCTTAGCTTGCCAATTTTTGTTGTTCCTTCATAGGGAACAACATTTGTCCCTTTTGTTGTTTTCTTGCATAAAGAAGGGTAATAATTAGCTAAGTCATAACTGCAGATAATTCCTTCATTTCTTACCATAATTCCTTAATATATTAATGCATTAAGATATAGAAAAGATAAGAATAAAGGAAAAGGATGATGAGATTAATAGTAAATGCATACCTTTTCCATGACTCAACATACTCCCCTGCTTACCCTATTTCATGGCCTCATGAAAAGCAAGTAGTTCGTATGCAAAGCAGTTAAAGAATAAGCTGGAGAAGGAATGTCGTAAAGTGGTATAAAACCATGATTCTTGGCCAAGAGATCAAAGATGGGCCCTGTCTGTCCTTCAGACAATTCATATATAGCCCGATAACCTTCAACAGGATACCAAACGATAGGGCTACAGAACCGACAACCTAGCCAATAAAGACCTTCTCTCAAAATGAGATTGCTATAAGTGACAAAAAGTTCTGCAGCTAATTTAAAATTTTTATAATTAAATGGATCTTTGTTTTGTACATTACTAGTGGAGACTGTCCACCTGAGCTTGGTTGCATCCAAGGAGCTTTCCTGAATGGAGAGGAATTATTCTACTCCCTTCTGTACAAATTTACAATCTCTTTCAGAATAGGCCCCAAAATTTTGATTACTCCCATTTTCATCAGACTCTTTTGATTGGCCAGCATTTGCAAAGGGTGTTTGGGTTCACCTCTAACCCAAAGGTCCAGTCCATGCTCTTGCCTCTAGAACGCATTATGAGCCTTGAACCATTTCAGTTGATTGATAGCAAATGAGATAAAATCTTGGAATTGCACATCCCCCACAAAAAGATTAGGGCTCATTTCCACTTCTTCCTCTAATACAAAATTATGTAGGTAAAATTCACAAAGCAATCTTTAAAATTTTACCCCATGCTGTTTGCAATAGTTTGTGAAATCCTTAATTGTTTTTAATTCTATTGGTTTTCCAGCCCTGACGGTTTTGATTTTCAACTACAAGTATCTTTCTAGCAAAAAATAAGGCATAATTATTGGCATCAGATCTGTGTGCCAAGACATCAGTTTACAATGAGCATATAGTGTCCGTTTGACTCATGACCTTCTCTAATCTGAGCTTCATTTTCTCAATTTTCTCTTCTGCCTTTTGGTATTTTTCGAAGGTCTCGCTTTCTGATGTATTCATGTCCCGACGCTACCACTATAGTTCTTGGTATTTTTGTTGGGAGACAGTTTCTAGCTCAAGTCATTCTATGACAAGTCGAGCCTATGCTAAATCTTCTTAAAGAGTCAATATATTGGAGTCGTTGCTCGTCATGATATCTTTGGCTTGAATGGTTGTTTGTGTACTCCTGATATGAGAAAGAAAACATGTTTTCTGTGTTCCTTTATTATGGGAGGCCCAAGCCTCTGTCTGGGTAGCCATGCTGTAGGAGGGTACCACCTCCATCTGAATAGCTAAGTCATAAGAGGGTATAGCCTCTGTCTGGGTAGTTACTTCTACAAGAATTGCATGTTGTTCCTTAACAAGTTGAGTGAGTGTGGGCTCAATTTGAGTCCCTGTAGATTTTGTCTCATTTAATTCAGTTTGAACTGATGTGTTTATTGTTTCCGGGGTTTTTTCTGGAACCTTCCCTGTTGATAATTTTCTCATCTTTCGTTTGAGCCTTTTTACTGTTTTCCGCATCCTCTATTGTTCCTTCCTAAGCTTTTTAATTTTGTCTCTATGCTTTTTAGGAGGAGAAACTATTTTATTAATCGTCTCTACTCCTAACGATCCCGGTTGCTCATCTTGGCTTTGTTCTAAAAGAAATATGTCCCCAGATTGGTAGTCATCTTCCTGGTTTATTTCTATTTCTTCTGTTTGGCCTATATTCTCTGTATTTAGGCCTACCTGGCTGGGTTCTCCTGGAGGCATATCAGCAGGTTGGTTCACCTCTTCTTGAGTGGTGTCTGACCTTGTTTCTGCTTCGCAACTTACGTTTTATGATATAATTCTATCATGGCCAGAGTTCTCTAAAGATTGGGTTGCTCCAATGTTAAAATTGAGCGGGCTGTATGAAATCATCCATATTGGCTAGAATCCGGGCCAATTCGATATCGTGCAATAAATCGCCTAGGGGACTTGTTTTTGATGTTGAGGAGAGTTCTGATTCATTTCTTTCCTCATCTCCAAAATGCCCTGATTCTTCCTCATGGTCTGATTCAAGGTTATCCTAGCCTTCTATCTGCAAGTGCTCTTCACTTCTTGGGCTAGAAAATTCTATGGGCTGGCTGATACTGCCCTGGGGGTTTTTGGTCGCTCCTAAGTTTGTCCTCAGCCTAGTGGAATGTCTGCACTTTTGGGGAATGTTTTTTGTAAGGGTAGTCCTCTTCCTTTTTGGAATAGGGTTAGGCGCAGGCAGAGCTAAGCCCCCTTCAATAGAAAATATTAATTCCTCCCAAATTGATTGCTACTGGGAAAGGTTGTAGCTCACTATCAGCCTAATCAAACAGTGGTGGCTTATGACAGTTTCTATGTGTTGGGAATTTTTATCCTTTGAACGGTGTCATGCAATAGAAAATTTAAATATGCAGGTAAATTCATAGAACACTTTTGTTTCAGAACTGCTAAGTGTTTAAGTTGACGCGGTCTTACCATGTCTTTTTTCCCATCACATGTGATGTAATTCTGGACGACTCTGGCTAGTTCTCCCCATGGTTCTCCAAGGGATGATGGTCGAACTCCTTTTCCTTTGATGATAAACTCCTGTCCTTCATCCTTAAAGACTGCAATAGCATCCTGCAACTTCAATCTTTTATTAGCCCATACGGGTCCTTCTGCTGGTAATCCGGACACTTCAGCTATCACAGCATCTGACACTGTGATTTTCCTGCCTCTTATCATGGATTGTCCGTTCTATAAATTTTGTAGGAATTCAATGGAAATTGCTTCGTTGGGTTGCTGAAATCGTGTGAAGTATGTTATCCATCCAACTTGGGCTAGAATTTCTCTGGCTGCATCAGAAATGACTAGTATTAGCGACTCCCTGTGCACTGTTCTTCCTCCCATACTACCTAAATTCTACAAACAATTAGTGTAGCAGAGATATCACAACAATAGACAGAGCCGAGTGATGGAACAACAAGTTGTTATAATGGTTATATCGGATGATACTTTACAGGCATAAATACTGTTATCTAGGACTTGCTATTATACCACATACTCTATAATCATGGAATGTCGTATTTCCTTGCAAAATCGAATAAAGAACTGACATGCATACATAAGTACACTGGAGGTTGCTCCTCGCCCCCCTTGAAATGATAGGTCACCTTCGACCGAATGAGTGAAGGAATAACGTGCTGGCGGTGAAGTACAAGGGTGATAAAAGTGGCAAGGTATGCATATTAATGAAAGGATCCCAAAAGATATTGGAGTGCTGAAATCAATGCATATAACAAGAATTATCAATAAGTGAGGAGATTCCGTGAGGTGATTCGAAAAGGAAAAAGGACAACTAACACAGGAAAGATACTTTGCTGTCATCATTCCACTTAAAGCTACTATGATTGATTTTTAAAAGATATCGCATGCATAAAGGTTCAAAAATAGATTAGGAACATAATCTCTCTATAGTAAAGGTAAAAAATAAGAAAAGGGAATTATAATAACTATTGATGTTGAAAATATGACTTCAATACCATCAGCAGAGCTTTTGCTACCCGCAGGCATTTATAGCCTTGACAGAATTTCTTTTCCACCCTTGGGAACCATGATCCTCTATGTATAATTGGGGAAGTGCATTATGATATCAGAGTAGAGACCAATGTGCTGGTTTGGTAACCGGATGAACACATTTCCATTCACTAGGAAGGAGCGAAAGGTGGGCAGGTTGGCTCGTAATGAGACCTCCTGTTCCAACGACTTTTTTATTGATGCATATTTGGATCAGATCCCTGGTGTGGTGGCCATAGTGGGAATGCCACTTCGTTGATTCCTTATGATCATGGTAGGATGGCTCATGATGAGACCCCTATCCTCCATCTGTAAAAATCATAGAATTGTTAGTATCTATATATATATATATCTCTCTCTCTCTCTCTCTCTCTCTCTCTCTCTCTCTCTCTCTCTATATATATATATATATATATTTACTTTTATTTTTATTTTTATTTTTATTTTTTTGGAACAACACTTCCTATTTATATATAGAGGGTGGCTCAACACTCCTTAGGAGTAGGGATGGCGAAAGAATTCTAAACATATCAATAGAAAAAAAGTATGCCCTTAACCTTATTTGATGATAATGAACAGAGAGAACTAGAGGGGTTAGGGGAGAACCAGCATGGTACAAATAATCAATCAATTCAATTTATAGTGAAAATAAGAACAATGAAGTGATATAGATGGTTGTGTCCTTTCTTTTTCGATCAACACAAATCAATCTTATTAAAGATGATAATATTCAATTTTCTTGTTCCATTAAACTTCAGATTTGTATCCTTACATATATATTTGTATACTTGTGCCCTATAGAGGATCATAAAGTGTGAGCAAAGGAAAGAAGTGATATTCACAACTTCCTAAAGGAAACGACAAAAGAAAACCTCACACAAAAAGTGTTGTTCCTTATAAGGAACAGCAAGGAAAAACACACAAAAAGGGTGTTGTTCCTTAAAAGGAACAGCAGTTGTTCTCTGTAGGGAACAACAGCTATTCCCTGTAGGGAACAACAATTGTTTCTTGTAGGGAACAACAAAGAAAATACATACAAAAATTGTTGTTCCTTAGAGGGAACAGTAGCTGTTCCATGTAGGGAATAACAAGGGAAATACACACCAAAAGTTTGATGTTCCCTGTGGGGAACAACAAAGAAAATACACACAAAAATTGTTGTTCCCTACAGGGAACAGTAGCTATTCCTTAGAGGGAACAATGGTTGTTCCTTAGAGGGAACAACAGCTGTTCCTTAGAGGGAACAGTAGTTGTTCCTTGTAAGGAACAACAAGAAAAAGAAAAAAACTGGACACGAAATTGTTGTTCCTTAGAGGGAACAACAACTGTTCCTTAGAAGGAGTGGCAACTATTCCTTATATGGAACAACAGGAAAACAAATACACATGAAATTGTTGTTCCTTAGAGGGAACAACAGCTATTCCTTAGAGGGAACAACAGATGTTCCTTAAAGGGAATAGCAAAAAGTAAAAAATAATTAATTGCACGCGAAATTGTTGTTCCTTAGAGGGAACAATAGCTGTTCCTTAAAGGGAACAACATGAAAAGAAAAAATGAAAAATTGTTCGCAAAATTGTTGTTCCTTAGAGGGAACAACGGTTGTTCCTTAGAGGGAACGACAACTGTTCCTTAGAGGGAACAACAAAAAGAAAAAAAATTGCACACGAAATTGTTGTTCCTTTAGAGGGAACAGCGGTTGTTCCTTAGAGGGAACAACAGTTGTTCCTTAGAGGGAACAACAAGAAAATCTGCACACAAAATTGTTGTTCCTTAGAGGGAACAACAACTATTCCTTAGAGGGAACAACAGTTGTTCCTTAAAGGGAACAACAAGAAGAAAATCCACACGAACATTGTTGTTCTTTAGAGGGAACAACAGTTGTTCCTTAGAGGGAACATCGACTGTTCCTTAGAGGAAACAATTAGGGAAAAATAGAAAAAAAGAACTTATATACAATTTATACAAGAAAATTCAATCAAATAGAAAGGAAATTTTATGTACAAATTTCAAAAACAAATAAATTCTTCACTGGACCGATGTTGTGGACGGGTTGCCCTCCTCAGCAAGAATTTGTATAGTGGAATCTTCCCGTAACTGTTGGAAAAAGGACTCCCTGGTAAGCAGTTTGTGATAGAGTCGTACTCGATGTCCATTCACTCTAAAAGAGTAGGTAGACCCATCAATGGTTGCTAATGTGAGGGTATCATTAGCATGCACCTCTTGTATCTCATAGGGGCCTAACCATCTAGTTTGGAGTTTTCCCGGGAAATCTTGGAACCTAGAATCATACAGAAGTGCCTAATCACATTCATGGAAGATCTTCTTCTTGATAAGGGCATCATGCCATTTCACTCTTTGTTGTTGAATCAATGCAGAATGTTGAAGAGCTGATAGTCGGATTTCATTCAATTCATTGATTTGATGTAGCCTATTAATTTGTGCTTCATTTAAGTCCAAGCCTACCCCCTGAGCTATCCTCAATGTCTAAATTTCAAATTCGATTGAGAAGATAGGTTCTTTGCCAAACACTAACTGATATGGGGAATATCCCGTGGTATTTCAGCATGTCATGCGATATACCCACAGGGATTCTGGCAATCGAGTAGCCCAGTCACATCTATGTGATGCAACTGTCTTTGTGAGTATTGCCTCGATTACTTTATTGGTACTTTCTACCTGGCCATTTGCCTGTGGGTGGTATGGAGTTGTGATTCTATGCATGATATGATGATTTTTTAATGTTGCAGCAATCTTATGGCCTATAAATTATGGCCCTCCATCTGTGATTATTTCTCTAGGCAAGCCATATCGCACGAATAGTTGGAAAAGAAAGTGGATTACTGAGTCCTCCGTTGCCCTTGGTAATGCTTCTGCCTCCACCCATTTAGTCACATATTCTACTGCGACTAATATGTATGTCTTTTGATTATATGATGGGTTTATTGGACCAATGAAATCTAATGCTCATTGCTTAAAAGGTTCAATGACTAATTGTGGATGCAAAGGCATCTCATCAGACTGCCCAGGGCATCCCATTATTTGGCAACTATCACATGCTTGACGAACTTCTTGGCGTCTTTAAAAATGGTGGGCCAAAAATAGCCCGTCTGTAAGACTTTGTGACCAGTCCTATGGTCTACAAAATGGCCACCGCAAGGCCCATCATGGCAACATTTCAGGATGTCAAAGACTTCGTCTTCCCTGACACATCTTCGAATGTGCATATCGGCCCTTGTATGAAATAAATATCCTCTGATCTAGGAGAACCGAGTGCTACACTGTACTATTTGTTTTCTTTCATTAGGCGTCGGGTGCTTGGGTAATTTTCACACTGATAGGTAGTTTGCAACATTAGCATACCAAAGTGTTTTCACGGTTATAGCAGATAAATGTTCATCAGGGAACTGATCTTCTACTACTATCGAGTCGTCTGTCTTTGGCATACGTGAAAGGAAGTATGCTACTGGATTTTCTTTTCTTGGTCGATCTTTGATTGTTATGTCGAATTCCTGCAAAAGGATCAACCATCTTGTCACTCTTCCATTTGTAATAGGTTTATTAGCTAGATATTTAATAGCATAGTGATTAGTATACAAAACCACAGGGTATCCTGTTATATAATGTTTGAATTTATTAATAGCATAGATTACAGCCAAAAATTCTTTTTCAGTCACAGTATAATTTAATTCAGCAGGAGATAGATTTTTGTTGATGTAGTATATTGCATATGGCTTCTTATCTTCCTCCTAGCTGTCGTGAACTACTCCAATGGATGTATCTGAAGTGTCGGATGAAATCTAGAATGGAAAATCCCAGTTTGGGCCCCGTAATACTGGGGTTATTGATACAAGCTGTTTTAAATCTTCAAAAGCAATGTCACATTTGTCAATCCAAATGAAATCGATATTTCTTGTTAATGCATATAATGGTGCAGCAATTTGAGAGAAATTCTTTATAAATCTCCTATAATATCCAGAAAATCCCAAGAAACTGTGTACCTCAGTTTGTGTGGAGGGGGTAGGTATTAAAAGAATTATCTGAATTTTTGTTGGATCTACCTGAATTCCAGCTACTGAGATGTAGTGACCCAGGATGAGGCCCTTAGTCATCATCATGTGGCATTTTTCATGGCTTAAACAGAGCCTGGTAGCAATGCATATTTGCAAAACTTTCTCTAATGTTTGTAATGTCGGCTCAAAGTCATCTCCATAAGGTATAAAGTCATCCATGTACACCTCGAGTCCTTCGTTTATCAGATCTGAAAAATGTTGAGTATAGCCCTCTAGAATGTGGCAGGTGCATTGCACAGCCCAAAAGGTAAGACCCTGTAAGTAAATGTCCCCCAAGGGCAGGTATAGGTAGTCATATCCTGGTCTTCAGGGGAAATTTGAACTTGATTGTAGCCACTGAAGCCGTCTAGGAAAGAAAATAATTTTTTCCTACTAATGTGTCCAAGACCTGGTCAATGAATGGAAGGGGAAAATGGTCTTTTTGGGTTTCTTTATTGAGATCTTTATAGGCAATACATTTATGCCACTTTCTATTCTTTTTAGGCACCACTACTAATGGATAGACCCATTTTCTATCAGATATAGGATAGATGAAATTCACATCTAATAGTTTTTGTAGTTTAGCTTTAACAATATCTTTAAGGTGAGGGTTTAACCTCTGTTGAGGTTGTCGAATGGGCCTGGAATCTTTCTCTGTATAGATGTGGTGCATGCATAATTGGGGATCAATCCCTTTCATGTCTGGGTAATCCCATGCAAAAGCCTCTTTATATTTTCTCAAAAGTTGAACAAGCTTCTGCTCCTGGTCAACAGTCAGGTTTTTGTTGATATTTAAGGTTTTCCCTAGCTCAATTTCTATGGTTTTACTATTATAAACAGAAGTTGTTGGTATTAACTGGTTGTTAATATCTTTTAAGGGATCTTCTTCTATTTCGTTATCCAGGGTTGCTTTGATCATGTGACATTTTGGATGGGATACGACATCTGGTTGGTTAATGTAAGTGTTAATGATGTCATCTTCTGTTTGATCCTTGAATTTGAGAGCATCTTCTATAATTAGTGGTGATATAATGTTTTCAGTTAGATATGATACAGGTTGCTTTCTAGTTTTTATTATTCTTAAACTTGGTTGAGTTGGAGGATATAAGGCTAAATTCTTCACATTACTTCCTCTCGCTATAGTCATGCTGCCTGTTCGACAACTTATGTAAGCATATGCAGTTGCTAGCCAAGGTCTACCTAGAATTAGGGGATGTCCATCTAGCCGGTTTCTAGGATTGATAATCAGAAAATCTGCTGGGTATTCCCAAGAATCTAAAAACACCATTACATCCTGTAATGTGCCTTCTAGTTTGACTACCAATCGGTCAGCTAGTTCTAGCAAGGTTGTGGTTGGGTCCAAGGATGTAATGCCAAGCTTTTGACAGGTTGTTGTTGTGAGAATATTGATTGTTGCTCCTAGGTCAACTAATGCATTGGGAAAGGAGCATCCATTTATTTGCACCGTGACTATAGGGTTTCTTGGGTCCTCATATTTTACCAGTGTTTCTCTGCCTGATAATAAATTAGACAAAGTACCGACTACATGGACAATTGGGGTTGTTTTTATTTTCCTCTTCGGCTTTTTCGTACACAATTCCTTAATAGTTTTTGCATAAATTGGAATGTCCTGAATAGCTTGGAGGAGAGGTATTTTTACACACAAATTTTTCAATTCCAAAAGGTCAAAATCGGGATATTCGATTGGTCGGGGTATGATTAATCTTTCTGGGAATGGTGGAGAAGAGGTAATCATTTGATCGTGAGTTTTCTGTTTAACCATGTTCTCCACTTGTGGTGCTTGTTCTACAGGTAACAGATCTTCAATTTGTATACTTTTATCCCCCTCTAACTCTATTATCCGCCCAAACCTTAATTTAAGCTCATTACACTCCCTTAACTCGGTTTCTGGCTCTGGTCCTTCAATAATTTGCACAGATTGGACCGGTCTATTGTTGGGGTTTGAGTTGGGTTGGGCTGGGAGTTGTGGTTGTAGGTTGGTCTGAGGGTTCTATTGCAATGTGTAGGGTGCTGGCAGTGTAGGTTGAGGTAGGGGGATTGTTCCTGCTGGCTGGTTTGTAGGTCTTTGCCAGCTTGACTGCCAACTCTGGTTTTGTGAAGTGGAGGGTGGCCATTGAGATTGATATGCATTATTCTGCCAGAATGGTGGGAAGTAAGAGGAATTTGGCCAATTGTTATTTTGATTTGATTGGTTGGGCCAAGGTGGCATAGAGAATGGTTTCTGTGACCAATTGGAAAAAGGTGGTTGGTTCTGCCACATAGCTCCTGGGTATTGTTGTGAATTATATTGCGAGGGTTGAAAGAAAGAAGATGGGTCAGTAGGCGTACCTGTTTGTCGTGGTTGCCATTGGTGACGCTGATTTAGCAGGTAGACTGGTTCTGTTTCTTCTTCTGCCTCCTTATAGATTGCTTTTAACCCTGGGAGTGACAGGCAACTTTCTGTGGTGTGATCCTTAGTACATATGGCACAGGTTTGCACCATATCCAGTGGGCACTCTCTGTGACTATGCTTCTTCCTACATCTAGGACAAAATATCACCAAGTTTTGTTCTGCTTCAGACTACTACTTGGCTTGCATGATGTCTAATTGTGTCGTCAAAGTTCCCAAGATATCTGTTTTGAAATCCTCTAGCAGGTTTCCAATTTATGCACGAGTTATAATTCCGCAAGAGATTTTGTTGTCCTTGGTGGTCATGTCACGTTCTACTGGTTTCAATCTCGTACTGCCTCTTGAGCACTCGATACACAATTTAATAATATCACCATAGTATTCTTGATATATATCACCTTCACCCATAATATTGAATGTCTATCCATTGTTTTTTCATCCCTTTAATCAGTGTAGTTTTTAGCACATTATCAGGGAAAGGCAGAGTTGCATAGGGAGACCGCTGGAGGTTATATTGAAAATGTTCTGCATATTCTTCTAACGTTTCACTAGGTCTCGCTACCATTTGGAATATTTCATCTTTCAATTCCCTAGATCTCCAATAGTCCTAATATTTTTTAAGGAAAGTGGTTTTCATTTTTATCTCAATCATTTATATGCCCCCACCTAATCCCATAAACCAATGCAAGGCTACTCATTTTAATGTAGAGGGAAATAGCTTTAGTTTTTGGGGGTCGGTGGTATAATCATAACCCCGACATAATACATCAAATTCAAACAGAAATGCATCTAGATCCTCTGATGTAAGTCCATGAAAGGTGGGAATATTTTGTAAAGGGATAGCTTTCATGGGTGCGTTGATAGTTGTGTCAACAATGGGATACTGTAATGTAGAGGTCTGGGGTGCTTGTGGGTTGTTGGCCATTTGATCAAATATATGCTAGTACCCTTCCGTGATTTCTAGAGAGTTATTCCTATGGTGATTAGAAAGGGTAGGAATGATCTTAACAACACTCCCTCGGTCTGGGATGTTGGGTGTTCCTTGTTGAATTACTATCTAAGGGGATCTTGGCTCCTCTGTTTCCCCTGTTTCTCCTTCTCCTTCACGAATATTACAAGAATTCCCTTCTTGTGAGGAAATTGGGTGCAAATTTTCAATTTCTTGAAAGCTCTGCTCAATTCCTACCATTTTTCTATGGACCTCAGCGTAGGCTACAGGTGGTGAGCCTATGTCTCGAAGGGAGAGAGTAGGTTGTCTGCAGGCAACGTTTCAAGGACCTACTGATGGCTGAGATTCAGCTTTCTTTAAGATGTCATCTATGAAAGTTGATCGTCCAAGGGTCACCGGTCCCTTAGATCTGTCGGGTTGGGTAGTGGAATTGGATTGTTTTCGGGTTTTTTCTTCTTAGTCATTCATGCAAAAAATTCAAATGTTTATCTCTACCCTAAGTTCCTAACAATTATGTTGGAAAGTAGGCAGGGGAGCAGGCATTTTATGTGCTCCGTACGCAGGTTCTTACCTTTCATTTTTAATACCTAGTTCTCTCTCAACAGACAAGCATCAAACACCTACCTTAGTTTTCTGTAATTGTGCTGAAAAGCGGGCGGAGGAGCAAGCACTTTACTTGCTTGTTACGTAGGTTCTTACCTTCCATTTTCAATACCCAATTCTTCTTCAACAACAATTATCAGATGTACATCACTCTTTGTAAATGGCTACACTCTCCCCAGCAATAGCGCCAAAATGTTGGGTGATAAAAGGTGCCTTTTAAAACTCCTAATTATCCTCACATTAATTATCAATCTGGGCAAGTCTTCTTATTTCAAGAGTGTACATAATATGTGGCTACTATTTAATTCAGAGAGTAATGTTTCCTAAATTGTAGTATAGATCTTTAAATACAAGAGTAAACGGATGCATCTAGTAAATTCCAATTGCAATTAAAGAAAACTCAATCCTCTAACAAAATCAAATCTTTCATCAATTCAAGTAACAACAACATCAGTTGAGAGTACAGTAATGATAACTCATCTCTCTTTAACTGATTTAATCTAAATTAAACTCACTCTTCAGTAAATAATATAAACAGCAATACCATCAATCTGAGAGTCTAACAACGATAGTTAATACTCTTTACAATTGATCATATCAAGCGGAATATTTACCTAAGTAACTTAATCCAAAATAACAATACTGTAAATTATATAAAACAAGGATATTCTGTCAACATCGGAAACCAGTAAATAGCAACGGAGATAAAATCACAGAAAGCTAGAATACTATCAAACCATCACACTTGTGAGAATTGGAAATGTTGACACAAAGAAATCATTTGAATCCACCAAAGGCCAGGCCCTTAGCCGCCCGCGAACACTGCTAAGGTACTTCAGGTAACGCGAGGGAACAACAACTTCACTTATATATTAATCATCAAACTGAATGAGCATTACAATATATTTGTGTTCTTCTTGATAGCGAGAGACTGTAATTAAAATTACAATTTCAATAATAACAGAGGTTCCTCCCTCTCCTTCTTATAAACATCTCCTTTTATAATAGGAAAGGGTAAAAGATAAATGATAAATGCGATCCCTCAGGACCTCTCGATCATGAGGGATTCGCGACAGATTTCCAACTTCAAACATCCTTTCCTTTCTCGCATTGATTCTTCTGATTTGCTTTGGCCTTATCTACAACCACCATGTTCCTTCCTTAGCTTGCCTATTTTTGTTGTTCCTTCAGAGGGAACAACATTTGTCCCTTTTGTTGTTTTCCTGCATAAAGAAGGGTAATAATTAGCTAAGTCGTAACTGCAGATAATTCCTTCATTTCTTACCATAATTCCTTAATAGATTAACACATTAAAATATAGAAAAGATAAGAATAGGGGAAAAGGATGATGAGATTAATAGTAAATGCATACCTTTCCCATGACTCAACAATTAGTGCCACAATTGAGGGTTGACTAAGGTAGTCTAAAACATGGTTGATGCTACCCTTATGATACTTTATGTTCAAGTGAATTTGTTGCATGTATGTGGACCATTTATGATGGAATTAATTATATAACTTTCCTTATGAATGCATGAATTATATAGCCTTGTGATCAGTGTGGATGATAGTCTCCTTCCCTATAACATAATTCTTCCATTGTTAGTGTTCCTACATGATGGAGTAGATTTCCTTGTCATAGGTGGGATATCCATGAATAATATCATAGTGTTTCAATATGATAGGTCATAAGATGTCCCTACTTAGTGAGGATTATACTAATAACATAGTTCGAAGTATTTATCTCAATTTCAAATGACTATTTCTAGTCTAGCAAGGTGAGGACTAGTGCAAAGTAAAAGTGGTGTTTCAATCAGGTTGAATTCTTTATGTTATGACTCGTAACATGAATTTTTTCCCTTAGCTCCACCCTTGGTCACTTGATTTAATGGCCAATTGATATAAAAAACTATAACAAAAACAATTAGTATAAGTTAGCAAGGCCCATGAAACTACAAATCTCTATTAGAATTATCATGGCTAGTCAGCCCTCAATGACTTGGATCTTGATTGCGTCCACATGCACCCAATTTTTATCCTTTATCTGTTATACTTTTATGGTTTGGTAGCATCAGGCAAGTTTTCTAGTCTTGGCTTTGGTCAGAGAGGCTAAGAAACACTAGAGCTCTAGAACCCAGAAAAAAAATAAATAAATAAAATAAAATTCAAGAGAAAACACCTAGAGATGGCTCAATTAAGTTAATTGGTCAATAATTAAATATTTCGTTATTCTAAATTAGGAAAAGTGATTAATTAGAAAGAATTAATTGAGAACAATGAGATTTCTCTAGAAGCTCACATGGATCGAATTAGACATGATCTTAGCCATTGATGTGGATTTAATCATGATCATTGGTGAGCCAATGAGAGATTATAAAAGGAGATCGATGGGGTTGGACCAAGACACACTTGAGGTTGAGTTCCTTGGAAGAGATTGAGCTTCCTAGTTGCAGTGATTCAAAAGAGAGAGAGAGATTTCAAGCCAAACAAGACGCATAATTAGTGAGGGGCAGAGACAATGGGTCTGGAGGAAGATTTCTAGTTCTGGAGAGGCAACAACAGGAAGCAAAGTTATTCCACTAGAGCCTGTGAGGACTCCGCATGCAACTTCAGAGTGCCAAATTGATTTAGTTGAGTAGGTATTTGATTCAACTTCTAGAGGCCTAGAAAAAATTCCAGAGGGATAAAGGATCAATTCTAGAAGTAGTAGTTGGTAGGACACCAAAATCAAAGGCAAATTCTAGGAGTGTGAGTTGCAAGTTGCTTAACATATGCGCACAGGACCGCTCAGGGGGTTTTGGACGACTAGTTTTCTTAGTGGTGTTGTGTCAAGGATTTCCGTGGAGGAGGGAGAAATTCCCTTAATAATTTTTCCAGATCTTCTTAGTGAGGATGGCCAAGTTTTGGCATCCATATTGTATTCATATTCTCACTATTGCATAATAATAAAACCCTCATCTGCTATACTAGTTTTCCCAAGTTGGGTTTTTCCAAGGACATTTGTCCAAAAAGAACTATGTCAACTTTTTATAATGTGTGTGCTCTATATTTCTTTGTTCTACATTTTTATTTCCCCATTTGTTTTATGGTGAAGAAATTGTAGTGTGGATTATTCGTTATTTGTCGTAGCAAATAAATTGCTTAATAATTAACTAATTAGAAGAATAATTTCTAGTTGTTTCATTTCAAGGAATTTTAACATAGTATCAGTGCAACGTTGAAGCCAAATCAAGAGCTTAGAAGCAAAGGAGAATATTTGCAGCTTTAGAGGGAATTTTGAGCAAACTTTTTGGGTTTGCATAGAGGGCCAACCAGACAGTGCAAATTGATGGGAAGGGTTTAATTTTCAGTTGTAGGTGGTAGAAAAAAGTTTGAATAACCCAATAGAAGTTCCAGCAGACACTCGTGTTACCGAGAATGAGTTCCAGTGAGAAAAATAGAGATTTCGTTGAGTATATCTGGGCACACACGAGGTGGAAGAGAAAATCACACACTGATGGATTTTTATCAGAGGGTTTCTAAATTTAGTTTTTTGGAGGAAATCTATGATTTCCATTTCCAGGTGGGTTGCAGTAACTAGCAAAAGTACACATTCCAGGGGGAGTGTGAGTAGCAGAGCAAACATCCAAGCAGGAAAGGGGGGAGATTCCTATTTATTTTCAGTTATTTGAGTTTCACAAATTTTGCAACTTTCCAGAGATGGTTGTACGATATTTCCATAATATGTCGTGCGAGTTAGCCAAAATGCATATATGGGCAACAAATCGAATTTCAGTTTCAGGAGGTAGGTGCTAGGGCGAGTACGAGTTGTAAAGTGGAGAAAGGTCCCTGTAAAGGACAAGGCTCAAAAGGATATAGTGGGACACCAGATCTAGGTGGAGGAGGAGTATTATAATATATTAATATTAGAATGTAAATCCATTTTATTTTATTTATATATTATTCTTTGGTTATTAATATATTTAATTCCTTTTTAATTTATTTATTTAAATCACTAGGGATAAGTAAAGGGGGGTTTAGAAAAATTTTCTTTGGTTATTAATTTATTTAATTCCCTTAAATTATTAGGGACAAGAATGTTATTCTATTTTATTTTATTATATATTATTTAAATCATTTAAATTACTAGGGACAAGAATGTTATTCTATTTTATTTTATTATATATTATTCTTTGGTTATTAAATTAACTTATTTAATTAATTATTTAAATCACTAGGGATAAGTAAGGGGGTTTTTTAATTTTAATGGAATTAATAAATTATTATTGAATATTGGTTAAATTTTCTATTTATTTATTTATTTTTATTTTTTTTGGTAAAGGTAAAAGCTTAATAATAAATATACAAAAAAGCCATCTAATAGTACAAGCCAGGAAAAAATAAATAGAATGAGCGACAAATTTTAAAAACAAGAAGGTCAAGAACAGGACCATTAATAAAACACTAAACCAAAGGAGAAACCCTAGGAGGAAGGAAAAGACATGGCTCAAACGAGAAGGATCCGGGAAATTCTGGGGAAACCTCGAAAGCTAGAAAAGGCTAAAAAGAGAGGGGGAGGGGGCTGAAGAGGAAGGCAAGACTAAGAAGAAAGGGCAAGGATCCAGCAGCTACTGATCTTCCAGCCGTTATCTCTATTGAGATTGTTAGGCCTTCTTTCAATTTCAATAGCTTCCCTGATTTTACAGTGATGGAACTGCGCAACCTTGGCCTCCTCTATACAAACATGACGCTTGGTCTTTTCCACATGCTCGGCTAACGTTGAAGACTTGGTTCTCACATGTCTTAAGTCAGCGGTATGTTCGTTGATCCTTTGATGGATGGAGCTACAAAGATTTTCTACATATGATTTATGCCGAAACTCTTCTTATAATTGCTATGGATCACAGAAGCCTCAATTCAACAACTAATGATTAACCACTCATAACATAAAAATTTAAGTGAATAGTAATTCCCTTCCTAAGAACCTCTATCATATTTGATATCGGATGAAAATAAACATTTAACTTTTTTTAATAATTTAATTTATTTATAATACCATCGAAGATTTAACATTGTTTTATAACTAATTTTACATAAAAGTGATTCATTAAAATGTTTTAAGCTATTTTTATCAAATGTGTCATCTATATTGTTTCCTGACAGCCCACTCAATTTACTGAAATCGATAGTTTTTTCATAATTTAATACTGGCCTGAGAAAACCGTGTGGATTCACTGATTTACCAAATCTTTGTACCCAACTTAAATTGACATTTTTGTTTGGTAACTTTTTTCCCTAGAACTTTACCGGTTTTAAGAAACTCCATGGATCCACCGATTTATTCTCTCAGTGCAGCTACGTGAGACTCCACTTAGTTGTAAGCCTGTCACGTTGTTGTTATGATAACGTGGACTCCGCTCCTTGAATGATTTGATGGGTTTGTGATGATGACGTGGACTCCACTCCTTGAATGATTTGATGGGTTTGGATTTCAACATCTGTCGTTCATGGTGGCGTGTCCTCTACATGACATCCCTACGTTTCTCACTCTAAATGTGCGGTTGAGTTGTCAATTCATTTATATATAAAAAGAGTCCATAACAGATTTCCACTGGTCAATCCTGGTTGCTTTAACTTGTATATGGTAGGTGAGATGCACCAGCGATATCATAAAGGTGCCAACCCACTGTAAGTAAAATATGATATGACTTATAAAATATGATATAATGCATGAGTGATTGGAAGTTTTTACAGCTATTTATATTGTTGGAGATTTTTGGAAGTTAATTGTATAATGGTTTTGGATTATACAAAGCTTCATATGATGTGACTTCATCCCTGATGTAGCTGTTAGCATCCTATTAGTGAGAAGTTGAAATGTGAAGTGGCACCTGCACATTAAGAAAATAGGGAACACTGTTGAGAAGTTGAAATGTGAAGTGGCACCTGCACATTAAGAAAATAGGGAACACTGTTGCAAAGCTTCTTTGTGAAAAAGTGATGTGTGGGTCAAAAAGACCTGAACAATTTTCCAACATTGGAATGCTGTGTTTTACAGAAAGCGCCTTATGAGGTCTTTAACATTTTTCAATGCTTGGAAAATCCCGGCGACAACGATTTTTTCACCAACTCTGGATCCTCACCACACTAATTTCACGTGAATTCCAATATGATGTCCTAGCACCGTATCTATTAATCTTTTAAAGTAAACACGATATGAATTTGAAGTGCAACAGGTGTACAACAGTACTATCAACACTTGGGAGATGCTAACAATACCACGCACAAAGTTTGAGGATGATTATAGAAGTTTGAGAAGGATTATAGAAAATATGTTTTCACACATTCAGTGATACTGTGGACCTGTTCATCAATGTTAATGGCTTCCTTTCAAGTTCTTGGAACGTGTAACCATCATGTGAAAACCTTGTGGACTGCTTAGGCCCACCCTAATTGTGAAAACCTTGTGGACTGCTTAGGCCCACCCTAATTTTGAGACAGCAGTGTATTTGCTCAATTTTATCTGAAACTTTTTTGTAGTTTTTATTGTAAAATTATTTGAAATAAATATATATAGATAGATATTATTAAAAAAAATCTACTTTTGTTTTAGAAATAATATTTTAAACAATAAAATATAAACATTCACTACTTTTTAGAACACATAGTAACTTCACAAACTAACCAGTGTTATAAAGTTTCCAGGCATTTTCCTCTGTCATCACAATGAAGATCGTATGACTGCATAGACAGAATAATTGATACACAAATTGGATGTGATCTTTTGAGTTGCAATATTGTTTAAAATAATATCATATCATTAATATAAGTGTTTATATAGTTATAATTTTAATTTAATTATCAGTTTAGTTTAATTATTAGATATTTTGGTTTTGTGTTTATATAATTTGAGTGGTTGTAATTTTTTCGTTTAAAATGAATTTTTTAATATATAAATTAATTTAACATTGGAAATTTTATTAATATTAGAATAGTGTATAACTCAAATTGATAATTAAAAGAAATTATTTTATTTGGGTAGAAAATAATTTTTTATTATCAACATAAATCAATTTAACAATATATGCAAAACAAATTAAAACAAGTATTCTAATAAACTTGAACTAAAAATATAATATATTTTTTTTTCATTTTAAAAAATTCATCACTCTTACTTTACTGTTTTAATTTATTTATCAAAAAATGATTTATATATTCAATATTTATTAAAAAAACATAATTTTATTCAACCATAATATTTAATATTTTTTAATATATAATTGTTGGTTAAAATGAATGCTTAACTCTGCTAAAATTATAATATTTATTTGTAGATAGTTATTGAATAAATATTATAAAAAAATAAAAATAAAAAAATAAAAAAAAATTGCCTATCAACCTTTTATATTAATTCATCAAAACATTACAGTTGATAAGCATGAACGCCATCGCTTTCCTGGCCTCACTCCTAACAGATTTGTTAGCCATGAGAGTAATAATGTTAGTGCATGACTAGCACCATGAATTTCATTGCTTTTCTGGCCTCACTCCTAACGGATTTGTTGGCTATGAGAGAAATAATGTTAGTGCATCACTGGCACCAGTTGCATATGGAAGTTTGGGATCCATGTGTACATGAAACTCCAAATGAGCAAGACTACCCTTGACCTAATCAAGACAATCATCTGTGTGCCTTTGACTCCTTCTAAGCAAAATCAAGCACTCAAGGATGTCTCACTGATTCTATTGCAAGTCATTCATAAACAATGTTATTTCATTGTGGCCCTCATGACTTTGTCACCCAAATATTCCAAAAGTGTAGTGATATGACACATATGCAGGTCAATAGAATCCATGGAGGGTGGCAGATCTACTCGGCTAGCAAAAGGAACCTGGTCTCAATGTTATGAAACCAGCTCAAGAAAAGATAGAAAAGATAGATCAACGCCTTAGAATTCAGCCTCTTCGAGGGGGCAACCTCCTTTACATTACATAAATGAACAATTCTTGGATGATTCAAATGACAAAACCTCCTTTCTATATATAGGAGTCTAAGGAGTCACAATATAATCCAACCGACCTAACAATAATAATATAAAGCCACAAAAATAACAATAGAGGGATTCTATGGGGCACAGTAATAACAATATGGGGGCACAACAATATTAATAAGGGGTATAACTACAATAGTAATGGGGTAATCACTAGTATTATAGGGACCCAACATGCCCCTCTCCTTCAAAAAAGTGTTGTCCTCAACGCTTGAGTAGTTCTGGATACTTCTGCATAAAATTCTCATCCTCCCATGTGGAATCTTCAGCGGATAAGTTCTTCCACTTGATAAGATACTCTGAAATTGATCGATTTCGTAGCTGTCGAGTTCTTGTTTCTGTGACTGCTTCCGGTTCCAATATAATTTTTCCTTCCTCGTCAAGTTCTGGCAATATTGTTTGAACTGGGAGCTTGTCGCCTATAACCTTCTTTAAACATGAAACATGGAAAACTGGGTGCAATCGAGAAGCTGCAGGAAGCTCCAATTTGTATGCCATAGTACCAATCTTTTGCAACACCTTGTACGGACCATAATACTTTGGTGATAATTTATTATCCTTCTTAGCTTGCTTGAGGGACATTTGCTTATATGGTTGTAGCCGTAGGAATACCCAATCACCTACATCAAAACTTCTTTCACTGCGATGTTGATCTGCCTGTTGTTTCATTCTATTCTGTGCCAACACGAGGTTATCCTTTAAGAGTTGGAGGACTTGTTGTTGATGTTCGATGTGATGTTCCACTGCCTGAACCTTAGAATTTTCTCTTAAATATGATGTGATGGATGGTGGTTGATACCCATAAAGTGCCATAAATGGGGTCATTTTTGTTGCTGTATGGAAGGAAGTGTTATACCACCATTCAGCCAGAGGCAACCATTTGACCCATTGTGTCTGTTTATCAGATACAAAGCAACGAAGATATCCTTCCAAACATTTGTTTACTATCTCAGTTTGCCCATCAGATTGAGGATGATAAGATGAGCTATGAGCTAACTGAGTACCAAGACAAGAAAATAATTCTGTCCAAAAATTTCCAGTGAAAATGGGATCTCTGTCACTTACAATAATCTTTGGGTTTCCATGTAGCTTTTGAATTGTTTCCATAAATGCAGTAGAAACTGTACTGGCTTTAAATGGATGTGATAATGCACAAAAGTGTGCATACTTGGTAAGTCTGTCAACTACCACCATGATGACACTCTTTCCCTCAGACTTGGGTAAACCTGTGATAAAATCCATTGAAACCTCCTCCCAACGTTGGCTTGGAATGGATAAAGGTTGTAATAGACCCGGTGTCTTAATTGTTTCAACTTTATTTTGTTGGCAAACCAAACATTCCGCCACAAACTTTTGAATATCTGATTTAAGGCCATCCCAAAAAAATTCCTTCTTAACCCTGTGGTAAGTTTTTAAAAATCCTGAGTGCCCTCCTAAGGGAGAAGTGTGCAATTCCATAAGAATCTTTTGTTTTAGCTGGGAATTCTTACAGAGGTATAAGCGATCTTTGTACCATAACGAATCATTTTGCCAGCTAAATGTATCAGACGTACTGGAATCTTGTTGTAACTTTCGAATAAGTGCCCACACTTCTTCGTCATTCTTCCATTCCTCCCTTGCTTCGTTTATCCAATCTGGTTGGATAATAGAAATGGCGCACAACAATGCTTCCACATCCTCATCCTTTCTTGAGAGTGCATCTGCCACCACATTTTGCTTCCCTTTTTTGTAGATGATTTCAAAGTCATAACCCAACATCTTTGTGACCCACTTTTGTTGCTCTTCAGAGGATAATCTTTGTTCTAAAAAGTATTTAAGGCTATCATGATCCGTTTTTACCTTGAAGTGTCTTCCCATTAGGTAGGGTCGCCATTTCTTAAGTGCATGGAGTATTGCCAACATTTCCTTCTCATAAATAGCTTTGTTAAAAACTTTCCCTTGATTGGACGACTTTCAAAAGCAATGGGTCTTTCATCTTGCATTAAAACAGCACCAATTCCATTTCCTGAAGCATCACATTCCACAATAAAGGTTTTTGTGAAGTCCGGTGTAGCTAAGACCGGTGCTTGGCACATTGCCTCTTTAAGATGTTCAAAGGCCTTTGTTGCTTCCGGAGTCCATGAAAATGCATCTTTCTTCAATAATGTTGTTAGAGGTGCTGCTATTCTCCCATAATTCTTAACAAACTTGCGATAATACCCTGTCAACCCAAGAAATCCTCGCAGATGCTTTATGGATGTGGGGATTTTCCATTCCTTAATGGCTTTAATTTTGCTAGGGTCTACCTTAACTCCTTCATGAGATACAATATGACCCAAATATTCCACCTCTTGGACTCCAAAGAAACATTTGGATCTTTTTGCATATAATTGTTTCTCCTCCAATAGTTGTAGCACCCTGTCAACATGTTCAACATGATCCTTCCAAGACTTGTTGTAGATTAGTATATCATCAAAAAATACTAACACAAATTTTCTAAGGAATGGTTTGAAAATTGAATTCATCAAACCTTGAAATGTTGAAGGTGCATTGGTAAGGCCAAAAGGCATGACCAAAAATTCATAATGACCCTCATGAGTTCTAAATGTTGTTTTCGGAATGTCTTCAATCTTCATTCTGATTTGATGATATCCTGAACGAAGATCCAACTTGGTGAAGTAAATTGATCCATGCAATTCATCCAGTAATTCATCAATGACAGGAATGGGGAACTTATCTTTAATAGTGAGCTTGTTGAGCTCCCTATAATCCGGACACATGCGCCATGATCCATCCTTCTTGTGCACCAATACTACTGGAGCAGAGAAAGAACTTTGACTCGGTTGAATTATACCAGCCTCTAGCATTTCTGCAACCATACGTTCAATTTCACTCTTTTGGGACATAGGGATATCTGTACGGCCTGATGTTTGGAGGAACACTTCCTGGAATCAGATGAATAGCATGATCATGATCACGCATAGGTGGGAGACCTTTGGGAGTCTCAAATACCTTGGAATGATTGTCCAAGACTTTTTGGAGATCTGGAGAAATAGATGATTCCAATGTGGAAACATCTAGCGAACATAATTGTGCAATTACACCTCTTTGCTCCTTTTTTAGAAGCTTTGTCATACCATTAGAGCTGATTATCTTTCCTGGTTTCCCTGCAATACCCCTTAATTCAACTTCCTTTCCTTCCACAGAAAATTTCATGAAAAGTTCTTGAAAATTAAAAGCTATTGTACCCAAGGATTGTAGCCATTGGACTCCTAGTACAACATCAGCACCTCCCATTGGAATGGAAAGCATTGGGCTAGTCAATACATATTCTCCCATGGATAGCTTGATATTATGGCACTTTCCAGAGCAATTTATTGTTCCTCCATTTGCAATCATCACTTGACACTCTGGTGCTGGATATAGGAAGCAATTCAATTCTTTTGCTACCTTACAATGAATAAAATTGTGGGTGCTTCCTGAATCAATCAACACTATTACCTTTTTCTTCTTGATTTGTCCTTCTATCTTGATGGTTTGAGGAGTGGTAATTCCCGCCAATGCATTACAAGATATGGTCGGATTTATTTGTTCTTCATCTAGGCTTTGTTCCTGGAGTATATCCTCTTCTTTTGACCTTTCTTGCTCCTTTTCTTCTTCCTCTTCACAATCTATGTAGAATAATTTCTTCTCAGCACACTTATGACCTTTAGTGTATTTGCTATCACAACTGTAACAAAGCCCTTTTGCTCTTTTTTCTTCCAATTGTTGTGGTGTCAACCTTATAGGTTGTGGAAGACTAGGGGCAACAACACTTCCGTCTTTATAGTTGTGAGTGGTATGCTTCCTGGTTGCCATAATTTTGCTTTCCATTTTTCTTGCTAACCTGAATGCCTTCTCTAATGAATCAGGTTCCCAAAGGCGAACATCATGTTGGATATTATCCTTTAAAGACCCTATGAACACATCAATCCTATGCTCCTCTGGAATATCTTTTACCCTTATGTTCAATTTTTGGAACTCCTCAATGTGCTCCATTATTGAACCCTTTTGTTTGAGACTTATCAATTGGCTAAAAAAAGTGTTGCTTTTTGTATCCTCATAATGTGCTATCAATTCTTCCGTAAAAATTGCCCAAGTGATAAATTGTTTACGAGAGCAAAGCCATTGATACCATACAAACTGATTTGGTTCCAAATATAAAGTTGCCATACGTACCTTTTGTGTGTTTTGCACATTATTGAGATCGAAGAATTGCTCCATCTGTAATATCCATGTGGCGGGATCCTTGCCATCAAACTTCCTCATATCGATTTTTGGAATATGGTGAGTCTTCGATCCAACATTAGAGTCTATGGAATCATGATTAACATTTCTTTTGTTCTCATCATGAGTTTCCTTTACTACCCTTTCACCATTAGTGACCATTTCTTGTAGCAAATTATTCATATTTATCTTCAATTCTTCCATCTTATCATCCATGCCATCAATTTTAGCGTCCATGCCATTCACCTTAGCTTCCATGCCATCCATCTTAGCTTCTACGCCTTTCTTTAAACAATCCATCTTAGCTTCTACACCCTTCTTTAAACCATCCATCTTAGCTTCTACATCTTTCCTTAAACCATCCATCTTAGATTCTGTTGCTTTTTGTGCAAGTGACATTTGTTGCACTTGTTCTTGTAATTTTGATATATCATGTAGCATTTCTTCCTCTTCTTCATGAGTCATGCTAGAGCTTTCAGGTTCCTTACTAGGTGTTTGCATTTTCTTTCCTCGGGGCATCAGTTACCGATAATAATGCTCTACTATGCCCTTTGAATTCCTTCAAAATAAATTTTCAAACCAAGCTTAAGCAAAAATTAAAAAAATCTACACACCTTTTTTCACTTTGTAGAAGCTCGATATTGCCTCTGATGTATCTCTGTACTTTCTGATCATCTAGTTCTGAATTTGTGACCTGTAGTAGCCCTCTGTGTCCTCTTTCCAATGCCACAAGTCTGACCCAAATTGGATTCTCCAAGGAAGAGTTATGCAAATCTCCCACAGTGACTTGATTATAGACTAGTTCAGTAGAGCGAACTTGTACGACGTGCCACGAGTCACTGTTTCGACCTTTGGATCTAAAAAACACCCACAAGAAACTACAGTCCGTCCTCTTTCTGTACCTTCTTACGAAATTTCAATCCGATCCCCAGAGAGAAAGTTATGACGATTTTCCCCAGGTCACCTGTTTTGAATGTAATTCAGGAGTCTGCAAAAAGACCAACTTCCTCAGATCATATCTCCGCAAATATCACGCGAAAAGCTCTGAAATTCAGACCCAAGGTTCAGCGCGATTTCTTCTCAAATGGGTTTTTTTTTGCGACTTCTGAAACGTCACAGAAAAAAAGTTATAGCGAAAATTCCACGATGACCTGTTTGGAGCAGCGAAACCCTAGAATCCAAAGCTCTGATACCAAATGTTATGAAACCAGCTCAAGAAAAGATAGAAAAGATAGATCAACGCCTTAGAATTCAGCCTCTTCGAGGGGGCAACCTCCTTTACATTACATAAATGAACAATTCTTGGATGATTCAAATGACAAAACCTCCTTTCTATATATAGGAGTCTAAGGAGTCACAATATAATCCAGCCGACCTAACAATAATAATATAAAGCCACAAAAATAACAATAGAGGGATTCTATGGGGCACAGTAATAACAATATGGGGGCAATAGGGGCACAACAATATTAATAAGGGGTATAACTACAATAGTAATGGGGTAATCACTAGTATTATAGGGACCCAACACTCAAGCTAATTCATCGTTGAATGCCACCTTTACACCCCCATCACCGTTTGCATCCCCCGACTAACCACCACTTCCCACTAGCTAGTCATGAGGACCCAACCCACCTGCCCTCGCTACCTAAGCATTTTAACGTATGCCACAAACCACTAACACCTAGGTCAAGAAATTTCCCAAGCACGAGGGACTATCACAATTGTCTAATTTCTAAGTACTACAAAATGAATGCCTACAAGCACTACTTGTTCAACCCCCAAGTTCACATGAACCTCTTTCCTAAAAACGCAAAACACCCTTTGATGAAACTATGCCAAGCAACCAAGGGAGAAAGACTCTAGAAACATAAAGAGCCACCCCAAAACTCCAAACTCCAGACCCCTATGCCATAGCGACCAGGACTCAAAAGCACATGATAATTACCACTATCAACTAGACGTTTCCCAATAATTTTTTATAGTTTCCAGGGGAAAGGGGACGAAACTAAAACAAAACCAACCCACACCCAAATTTATTACAGGAGAAATACTCTGAAATCCAATGGCCCAAGAAAGAAGACTTATGAGGAAGGCGCCAACAATACTGAAGTCACATTGTCGTCAGCAAGCAATGAACAAAACCAATGAAGCACCCTCCCACACCAAAACTAACCAGCAGGAGGAAAAATTCAAGCAAACCCTCTCTCAAGGATCCCAAAGGAGCTACACTGCAAACCCCACCGACCAACTGAAGATGTAGACATAGATCTCACTAGACTGAAGAGCATGCATAGGTTGGAAACTTATGCATACTCGATATTGATCTCTCCACCCTTGCAATCGCTGATAACTTGAAACCACAACTAACATAGCCAAATCGTCATCCAGTTTATGTACCAAATAAAGAACATCTCAAAGCTTTAGAGTGTCCACACACAATTGTTCCCGACGTCACCCATGTATCTACCAATTGTCATACGAGAGGGTCAATCCCACTCTCTATGATAAAAATCCAACTTTGCTCCTCCATCCTCATCGGGGTAAAATACGCAATAAAATATAAATGAATGTTTAACTTTACTTAAATTATATATATATATATATATATATATATAGATATATATATATATATATATATATATATATATATATATATATATATATATATATATATATATATATATATATATATATATATATATATATATATAGTAAGCCAATGTTGTTTCCTTCTATCAGCCAAAATATATTACATTTTTGGCCTAGGCAAACCACACGATCTCAACCTACCTAGAGGGAAACCAGGCTTGTTGACCATTTAGTTGTTGAGTAAGCAATCCAAAATATGTAAGTTTGTAAAAGTTTCAAATTGAAAAAAAGAAAAACAATATCATCAAACCAACTAACACTGTTTGGCCTCCCAAAAGAAACTTTCAACGAAAAGAGAAACAAACTACTCATTAGATGAATTAACAAGAGCTCAGTCTTTTGCACTAGAACTGGGAGGAGATAAAGGAAGGATACATGGTATGTGTTGCTCAATTCTAGCCATCTTATTGTCCAGGCGAGTCATAAAGAATCTTAGATGTTGTTTATCATTCCTAATTCCTGTCACATTGTCTATAATTCCTGGTTCATTTTGTTTCACTCCATGAAGTTCTCTTACCAACAAGGTCTTCATCTGCTAGCATAGAGACAAAGTTTGGACTTACAGAGTGTGTCACCCTCTGGTGTGTCTATGGTCTGGGATGAGATCCTGAAATTCATTTGTAAGTTTTGAATCAGAGGTCCTTCAATTTTTTCCATGGATTCTTCCCATCCCTCTATCCTATTGCAGGTTGTGGTAGAGGTGGCCTCTCTGTATCTCGTGGTTGTATCCTAATACTGAATATGACCATGGCCTCTTCCACACCCACGACTACCATGCCCACGACCTTTGTTGTCACTATGTCTCTAATGCAAGGGTGGTCTAGCCATCTTCTCAAGCGAGGAGCCCCTAGACCCAGAGCTATAGACTAAGACTCGTCGCCTGGTGCAGTGATATATGAGGTTGATCCGCCCCATGGACTAAAAAAATTAATAGAAGTCTTCAGTGGCAGACAATGTTGGACTAGTAGATTGTCTGAGCCCAGTTGACACTAAATAAAGACCAAATATTTCAATTCTACAAGAATTAAACAACAAATTCACCTATAACAAAGGATCTCGCTAGCCACCAATTTCCCTCCACCATATCATGTCATTAATCCAAAGATACCCGAGTTTAAAATTATGAGTAATAGAAGGTAAACCCCCTCTATCCACAATGCAAATTGGAACCCTTCCCTAGGAATTAAGGCTTGTTTCAAGGTGTATACTAGTACAAATGATTAGGTTTCTCCCTAGCAAGGCAAATGACTCAGTTGTATGATTGAAATTATCATCCCCAACATTGTGATTAAGGAAACCGAGAGTCAAATGGGCTAGGGTAGCTACATGTTTAACATTTTCCAATCTAGAATGTCGATGTAGAGTCTCTAAACCCCCATAACTAGAGCATGTTTTGATGTTAGAAAAAAATGATTATGGCTATTTTCTCTCTTATCCCTACCCAACTTTCCATAGAGAAAAAAACCAAACACACAAGAAATGACACTTAAACTAATCTAGGAAATTTGCTAAATAAAAATGCCTTTCGACAGACACATCTCCTCATTCAAAGAAATTTCCATAATCTGAATTCCATCAAAAAAGAAAATGAGAGGGATTTCAGAGAAGTGAGGAGGAACATACCCACAAAAGTTGAAGCAGACATCAGACCTTAATTTTGTTACTCTTTCCACATTGTATCTCCTCTCTACTGACATGTGAAACTAGTGAACCTGCCTTGAAGGACCTTCCCGTTTAGGATCACCAACCTGTAATTACTCCACACCACACTCCATGTCAAGTATAGTCTTGAAATGAACGCCCTCGTCCTCACTAGGCTTCGTTGCATGTGGCTGCAAGTGTGGGGGTGGCCATGCCACCCCATTCATTCACTACATTAGTTTAATGCCATCACGAAGTATGCTCAGATCCCAATAGATCCGTTGGGTTGCCTCTCACCCCCATCGGAGATATTAATATATAATTACTAATAAAATATTTTATATATAATATTCATTAGTCCCTAGAGTTAGCTCCGTTGGTCAAGTCCTCATTGTTAAACCACCTCTGTTATTGAGAGGTTACTCCTCTGCTATTGAGAGGTCACGAGTTCAATTCTCTCAGTGCTCTACATCAAACTTTGTGATTGAGCCCACAAGAAGTTATCCCTTCAAGTAGATTTACTCATATAAAAGATCTCCTAAAACCATTAATATAATATTTATTATTAAATAGATGTATGTAGTTGATTTCATTGAATATAATATTTGTTATTAGGTAATTGTATGTAGTTGATTTCACTCAAATATTTATATATTGATAATCTTTATCTTCAAATTAATTTTTAATAAAATGAATTTTAGGAAATAAATTATAAAATCATTTTTATGTAATAAATTAATATATAAATATTGTCCGCATGGGGTAGCTCAAGTGGCAATGGCCGTGGAAATGAAGTCTCACCGAACCGGAGATCTTGGGTTCGATTCTTGTGCTACCCTCCTTGGAAATGGGGTGAATAACGGACATGTAAAAACTCGAAAATGAGAGGGTCCTACCGAAGCTTACAAAAAATTTTATTTTTTTCCCGCCTCAAAATATATATATATATATAGATATATAATTAAAACAATATACATAATTATGAAAAATTATATAGAAATGGTTGGACAAGGCTTACTAATCAAATCTGGCAAATCAAAAAATACAACAAAATTGTTAACCTAAAAGGAAACGTATACTTTAAGGAGTCCTATAAGGTGGAGGAATTGCTTAGAGGACCAAAAGTAGTCGGAATCCGAATAAAAAAAAATTCAAGAGTCCTATAAGGTGGAGGAATTGCTTAGAGGACCAAAAGTAGTCGGAATCCGAATAAAAAAAGATTCAAAAACTCTGGTAGAGGCAGAATCGTGTTTTTGATGGTGGAAATGGATTCAGCACCATCAAAAACATCTAGGACACTTAAAATTTTGAAGTTTAACAACTATAACTTGGATTTACAAAAATCCTTGCTGGAATTTCTCTAAATATGACCAGAATTTCCATAACTTCCCGGGAAACTCCTCCACCTGATTAGACTACATGTTTTTTTAATATTTTTATGGTACAATATTATAACCATTTATAATTGTTTATATTATTTTTTTATATCTTTAAATTAATTTCTAATAAAATTCATTATTTTATCACCAAAAGACTAAATGATATTATTTTGAATATAAAATAACAAGCTATATTAGTCTGAAATAATTTCTATTATAAAAAAATTATTTCCAATATAATAATTTGTATTATGAATTTAGCATGTCCCATACACATAACAACATTAATCCTCATTAAAAAATAACATCTTTGCAGTTGTTGGATTCATGCCCTTTCCTCCTAGCTTACGCCTTCCCTCCCCCATCCCTTGGGTGGTTCTTCTCTACGATCTTCTTTGTCTTCCCCCTCATCTTTGAAACCACTTGTTTCCTTTTCTTGCTTCCTCCCCTCCCTTTTTTACAGTGTCTAGGTTTAATTTTAGTGACCTAGTAAGGTCTTGAAGCAAGCATTGTCCATTCCTTCTTGTGGATGGAAGAATTCCAATAGTATGGTTTTTCTTTCCAACCCTTTAGATATAAATAAAATAAATAAATTAACTAACTTACGGTAAATTCTATATTCTTTCTAATTGAATTAACATATTAATTTTATTGAGATAAAATCAAATTATAGTTAATTTGAGGTAATTATTTAACTATTTTAAAGTTATCTTAAAAAAAAAAAAAAATTAATTCATATAATTTTAATGCTAGAATAGTATTAATTGGATTTGCATATAAATTTAATGCTAGAATAGTATTAATTGGATCTAGTAATAAGATTATGGTTCTTATTAATTAAATTCAAACTTTTACTTTAATATATATAACATACTAACCCACAAAAATAAATTAACGAACTATTTACATACCTAGTTTTAACTATAAAGCCTATTAATAGATTATTGCTCTACCTTAAGATAGCAATTATAACAAACCAACCTAACCTTTTTAATTATTTTCTGCCCACTAAGTAATAGTTTTTATTAACTTGTATATATATAATTAAGTAGTTATAAATTATTAATGGACCAATTAGTGGAATTCCATTTAGTTAGTTTGGGGTCTTTATTTAACAAAATTAATAGGTTATCTAATTAAAGATATTTCTTATTATTTTCAATCAAATATTATATAATATCCCTTATATTAACTTACTAACTATTAATCTATTTAATTAAAATATTTATTAATAGTTTATTATTTCACTCTAACATTTGGTAAAAAAAAATTAATTAATTAATTAATTAATAATTATTTTTCCTCTCTCTATTTTTTGGTCTTGGTGCCCAGTCAAGCTTAGCTTTTCATAGTAACCGTTAGTACAATCTAGTTGTCCAGTGAAATATAGTCATTTCCCAGTCAAATTTAACTGATTGAGGTCCTCCTCTCTCTATTTAACATGCAACTATGATCTGGACCTCAATCTATTTAACATGCAACTATGATCTGATTCTTCAAACTCGTCCTGACTATAAACCACACTCATAGGTTAGAACGCGTCGAAAAATAAAATATGATGTAATTTTCCCTTAAGACTACTCTCATAAATATTTCTTTTAACAACTAAAAATAAACTCAATTATCAATAATAAATTCTTTTATATTTAAATAATTAATTATTTTTTAATTATATTATAAAATATTATAAATTATCTATAAGTATGGATAATATTTATAAAATTGTACCCTATCAAAAATAAATTCTAGACTGAACATTTCATATATATAACGAGTATCTATTATATGAAGTATGTACTAAAGTAAATTTGACCTATTCTCTTCTAAAATAGAATTCAAATGAATAATTTTCATTAACGAGTATCTATTATATGAAGTATGTACTAAAGTAAATTTGACCTATTCAAATGAATAATTTTCATTTGTATAGGCGCAGGTTTTCACTTTGGGTCAAAGTGCTTTATATGTCTTCCATATAGCACGAATTCTTATTGGGAACGTTTTGGTCTTGTCTTCTTAGGAAAACTAAAGCGCTTTCAGATTTCCCTATCTACATGGTAGACTCGTTAAATTCGAAGAATACATGGTCCTCATTTTAGCTTTAATGTATTTTAATAAACATATTATTTAAATCCATTCAAATTAAAAGTGTGTGGTTTTTTTATTATTATTGTAAAACATCTCTTTATATATATGCATACTCTATAATCCTTTGAGCTTTTACTTGGAAGAATGGTTAGGTGGGTTTTGAAGGTTTAGCGAAGAGGTTAGAATATTTTTTCATGATTAAAAAATTTAGAAAATATAATTTCTATTTGTCTTAGTTGTGATATTTTCGAACTATAGGAGTATGTCTCTAGTGTTTAGGAGTTTGGTGAGGCCTAGTTAGTCGAGAGATTTTCTCCAACTAGTTAGCTTCCTAGATTGGTATGTGGTTGAGATATTCACTCAACTAAGAGATTATATGTCCAAGATAAATTATCTATCTAGAGACATAAATTCTTGTATTTATATTGTATTATTATTTTGGTGTGAATATGATTTTTGTGTCTCTTATGCAAATCTAACTATCATAGCTTGTTCTCTGGGCCTTGGCCCTTCTCAGCCCGAGGGAAATAAGCGAATAAAGAATCATGCGAGCGATTGAATGTGGCCACTAATTGAGTGTTTGTCCCTCATATTATTGAAAAAAGAGAAACAAAAGAACAATGTTAGTTTTGGATTTGTGGATTCTTAGTGTGATTGTTGGTCTTACATCTACGACATTCGGGCAATCGTTTCCCTTTATTTAATCATTGGAGTGGAGAGATGATGTCCTGTTTGCGATAATTAGAGGAGGCTCTGCCCAACCGATCATCGTTAGATCAATTATGTAACAAAGGGGATTGCAATGGGAATGCAACTGTAACATGGAGATGTGAGAAGCGTGAATTTACTGTTGTAGAACACTACATTGTGAAGTCAGTCATCTAGAGAGAGATACTACAAAGATGCACTAAACAAACCAGTGGTAAAGGTTGTGCATTTGAATAGTTCGATCCATGGATGAGGAGAGTGCCTCTTACTACATAGACCCAGTGATCGAGAGGTGAAAGCAGTGTTGGAGTGTATGTCTTGATTCTAGAGAGATCCAATAATGAAGAGATGAAAGAAGTGTTGGTGTGTATGCTTTGATGACGTGCATGAGAGCTACATGAGTATTTGTGAGTTGTGTGTATAGTGCCATAAGTTAGACACCACACAACTGAAGAGTCGTGAACTGCAAGTATGACCCCTACCATGGATCTCTATTTATCAGCATTGACTAGAATTGTGACTTATCATTGGTATGTTGCAACATACAAATGAGTTTCTTTTGCCTTAGTCCAACATAAGCATGGTAGAAATGAAGTTGTTTTGGAGCATTGTTTATCACTAATACAAGAGAACACAAGCCTAGAGGAAGAGACTACTGATGAGGACCTCATTCTTAGAATGACACTGGACCTAACAAGGAGATTCTTAAATCTATTGAACTTGGATGAAAACGGTTCCATCTGTGTATACATAGAGTGAGTGTATACATTAAGATGGTATTTTTTTAGAGATGATGTTCCATTATTTTAATTTTTTGCAGAGTTGGCATTATGGCTAATACCAATCATGTTGTCATCAATGTAGAAATTTCTACTATTACACAACCCATGGTGGTTGATCCGTCCTTTGTTGTCTCAAACATCAAATATCATGAAGTCATTAGGGTGCAAGAGCCTAGATCAATCTTTTTTGTTTTTGATGAGTTTTAATTATGTTTAATATTATTCTGGTTTGTTCTCAACAATGTGAAAGAGGCCAACAATTTGGTTTAATGGTATGAAGTGATTTATTGAAGGAATTAAACACAGATAAAAGCTCAACATGGATGGTTGTCGAGCTAGTTTGGAGGTTTTAGTTCTAGGTAAGGATCCCTCATTTGTTGAAAATGTCAGAGTGGTCTTCTAGTGAGGTTATGCGACAACTTGGGACGTTGTTCATTAATTGACTTCGAGATAACTGTGATTCAGGAGTTCGAGAGTGGAACTCGGGAATCCAACTTGCCAACTACACCTTTATGAGGGTTAAAAGACAAGTTCATGGAGTTAGTAGCCTATAATATTTCAAAATTATAATGATGGAGGGGGACTTGTAGGTATATGTACATCTAGGCAGATATAATTGTTGACTAAACCATGTACATGAAGGATAGCCTAGTAGACTAGCAGTTGTAGTAGTTGGGTACCCATGCATTCTAGTGAATGGTTGTTTCTTTATATGGACATTGACATATTTTTTGTCATGTTTGTAAACAACAAGACCAAAAATAGGCTTTTCTTATTGAGATCAATACAAGTAGTCATTAAGGGGGGCGGGAACTTGGAAAATATAATTACTACTTGTCTTAGTTGTGATGTTTTCCAACTATAGGAGTTTGTCGCTAGTGTTTAGGATTTTGTTGAGGCCTAGTTGGTTGAGAGATTCTCTATAACTAGTAATATTCCTAGATTGATTTGTGGTTGAGATATTCATTAAACTAAGATATTATATGCCCAATATAGATTATGTATCTAGAGACATAACTTATTGTATTTATATTGTATTATTATTTTGGTGTGAATAGATTTTTGTGTATCTTACGAAAATATAATTAAAACTTTGTCCTCAATAATCGGCAGATTTAGTTCTTGGATATGCCCAGGTGGAATTTCAGATCACATGCCTATCTTCCTCAAGATGGATTTTCATGAGAAGAGACTGCATTATCCCTTCAAATTCAATCGTGTATGGTTGAAGGATCAATCCTTCAATGTGGTAGTTAGAAGTAACTGTTAGAATCTTGAAGAGCATAACTGCTTATCCGAAATGGACATCTCTATAAAATTGAATGAGTTAAGGAAGAAAGTATTAGATGGTAAAAGGAGAATAAAAGAGAATTGAAGGCAGAGCTATAAGCCATGGAACATGAGTACATCCACTTCAGTCACTCTCTCTTTAAAAATTCCTTTCTGACTAAGATAAAAAACCATCTATGTAATCTATAGTTAAGAAAACTTCAGATTTTAAGGATAAAATAAGAATTTAGCAGGATGAAAAGTAGGGAAAATTGAAAAATTTCAAGTGGAGATGGAAATACTAAGTTTTTCCATAGATATGCAAGCTTTAGAAGAATTAACAATGTCGTATGGGAGATTCGAGATGAGAATGGAAATGGTGTGTCTTCCCAAGTAGACCTTAAAAGGGTTGTTGTGGCCCATTCCTCCTTTCAGTTTAAGAAACCCGCTACACATAATTTATTAGATCAGATGTAGTTCATTCAAAATTTCCTTGATTATTTTCTATGGAGGAAGAGAAAAACATTGGAGGACAAGTCTCTTTGGAGGAGTTAGAAGAAAATCTAAAGAGTTTTGCTAGAGATAAAATCCCTAGGCCTGAAGGGTGGACAACTGAATTCTTCTCCATGTATTTGACTTATTAGGAGGAGACATTCTTAAAGCAGTGGAACAATCTAGAATTAAGGGAAGGGTCAGTAACTTTATCAATGCCACCTATTTAGCTCTCATTCTGAAATACTCCAAAGATTTATCATTTGACATTTTCATGTCGATCTCTCTCTACAATATTTTATACAAAATTATTTCAAAAGTATTACTAACAAACTGAAGGAGAAATTGGTTGAAGTCATCTCGTTAGAAAAAATTGGATTTCTTCCCAATAGACAAATCCATGAGGCAATTAGAATTGCCCAAGAATCCTCGCATTATATTAAGATTAAATAGTTAAAGTTCTTAATTTTCTGTTAGGTCCCTATACTACTAGTTTAACCCCTTATTGTTATTAGTATAACCCCCTTATTATATTGTTGTTCCCATGTAGTCCCCATATTGTTATTATTGTGCCTCATAGAAGCCCACTATTGTTATTATTGTGCCCTTACATTATTATTGTTATGTCAGCTCTGATTACATTATGTCACCTTAGACTCCTATATATAGAAAGGAGGTCTTGTCATTTGTATCATCCAAGAATTATTCATTTGTGTAATGTAAAGGAGGTTGCCCCCTTGAAGAGGCTTATTTTGAAGGCGTTTATCTATCTTTTCTATCTTTTTGTGAGCTAGTTTCATAACATTTGGTATCAGAGCTTTGGATTCTAGGGTTTCACTGCTCCAAATAGGTCATTGTGGAATTTTCGCTATAACTTTTCTTCTCTGAAGTTTCAGAAGCTAAAAAAAAAAAAAAACCAATTAAGAAGAAATCTGTCTAAACCTCGGCTCCGAATTTCAAATCCTGTCTCGCTATATTTTCGGAGATATAATCTGAGAAAGATAGGGTTTTTGCAGGCCCCAGAATTCCATCTCAAATAGGTCATCATGGAATTTTCATGATAAAGTTTTCGCTACGAAGTTTCAGTAGCTAAAAACAAAAGCCATTTGAGAAGCAATCATTCTAAACCTCGGGTCCAAATTTCAGATCTTGTATCACTATATTTTCGAAGATATGATCTGAGGAAATTAGGGTTTCTGCAGACTCCAGAATTACATTCCAAACAGGTGACCTTGGGAAAGTCATCATAACTTTCTCTGCGAGCATTAGATTGAAATTTTGTAAGAAGTTACAGAAAGAGGACGGATTGTAGTCTTCTGTGTATCGGTTTCAGGTCCTAAGGTGAAATAATGACACGTGGCACTTCGTACAAATTCGCTCTACTGAACTAGTCTCTAATCAGGTCATCGTGGGATATTTGACATAACTCTTCCTTGCAAATCTAATCTTGATAAGACTTGTGGGGTTAGAAAGAGGAGTCAAAGAGCTACTGTAGGACACAGTTTCAGAACCTGGAGATCTGAAAGTACAGAGTTACAGTCGTTTCAATATCGAGCTCCTAAAATCAAGAAAAGGAGATATGAGGAAGTTTGATGGCAAGGATCTATTAAATTGGATACTACAGATGGAGCGATATTTTGATCTACATGAGGTGCAACTATTACAAAAGGTAAGTATTGCATCTTCATATTTAGAACCCGATCAATTTTTATTGTATAAAGGGCTTTGTTCTCGTAAAGCACTTGTCACTTGGTCAATTTTCATGGAAGAAATGATAGCACATTATGAGGATACAAAGAGTAACACCTTATTTAGCCAATTAATAAATCTTGAACAAAAGGGTCCAATGGAAGAGCACATTGAGGACTTCCAAAAATTGAATATAAGTGTAAATGTTATTCCAAAGAAGAAAATTATTGATGTCTTCATAGGGACTTTAAAGGATAACATTCAACATGAGGTTCGTCTTTGGGAACCTGATTCATTAGAGAAGGCATTCAGGTTGGCAAGAAAAATTGAAAGCGAAATTATGGAATCAAGGAATCCCACCACTCATGACTATAATTATGGAAGTGCTTTTTCTCCTAGCCTTCTACAACCTACAAGGTTTACACCGCAACAATTGGAAGAAAATAGAGAAAAAGGGCTTTGTTACAATTGTGATAGCAAATACACTAAAGGTCATAAGTGCACTGAGAAGAAATTATTTTACAGAGATTATGAAGAGGAGGAAGAAAAGGATCAAGAAACATCAAAAGAAGAGGATATACACCAGGAACCAACCCCAAAGAAAGAAGAAATGAATCCAACCATATCTTGTAAAGCATTAGCAATAATTACCACTCCTCAAACTCTCAAGATAGAATAACATATCAAGAAGAAAAAGGTTCAGGAAGTGAAAGATCACATCAAGAAAGAATAAATGAATCCGACCAGAATTACCACTCGTCAAACTATCAAGATAGAAGGACATATCAAAAATAAAAATGTTTAAGAAGTGAAAGATCACATCAAACATCAAGAAATGAATCTGAACATATCTTGTAATGCATTGGAAGAAATTACCACTCCTCGAACTATCAAGATAGAAGAACATATCAAGAAGAAAAAGGTAATAGTGTTGATTGATTCGGGCAGTACCCATAATTTTATTCATTGTAAGATATCCAAGGAATTGAATTGCTTCCTATATCCAGCACCCGAGTGTCAAGTGATGGTTGCAAGTGGAGGAGCCATAAATTTCTCTGGAAAGTGCCATAATATCAAGCTATCCATGGGAGAATATGTATTGAATAGCGAAATGATTTCCACTCCAATGGGTGGTGCTTATGTTTTACTAGGAGTCCAATGGCTACAATCTTTGGGTACGATAGTTTTTAATTTTCAAGAACTTTTCTTGAATTTTTTTTGGGAAGGAAAGGAAGTTGAATTGAGGTGTATCGAAGGGAAAATGGGAAAGATAATCAACTCTAATAGCATGAAAAAGCTTCTAAATAAAGAACAACGGGGCATAATTGCACAATTATGTTCACTAGAGGATCCTACATCGAAATCATCTATTTCTCCATATCTCCAAAACATTTTGGACAATCATTCCAAGGTATTTGAGACTCCCAAAGGCCTCCCACCTATTTGTGATCATGATCATGCTATTCATTTGATTCCAGGAAGTGTTCATATGAACATCAGGCCTTACAAATATCCATATGCCAAAAGGAGTGGGAACTCATTCAAAAGTTGCAGAAGATCCCAGTTCAAGCAGTATTGCGAGAACTTGACAAGGATGGAAAAATCATATTCGAACCTAAAGCAGTCACAGAACCAAGAAATTGATAGCTACGAAATAGATCAATTTTAGAGTATCTCATCAAGTGGAAGAACTTACCCGCTGAAGATTCCACATGGGAGGACAATAATTTTATACAGAAGCATCCAGAACTACTCAAGCATTGAGGATAACACTTTTTGAAGGAGAGGGGCATGTTAGGTCCCTATACTACTAGTTTGACCCCTTATTTTTATTAGAATAACCCCCTTATTATATTGTTGTGCCCATGTAGTCCCCATATTGTTATTATTGTGCCCCATAGAAGCCCACTATTGTTATTATTGTGCCCTTACATTATTATTGTTATGTCAACTCTGATTATATTATGTCCCCTTAGACTCCTATATATAGAAAGGAGGTCTTGTCATTTGTATCATCCAAGAATTATTCATTTGTGTAATGTAAAGGAGGTTTCCCCCTCGAAGAGGCTTATTTTGAAGGCGTTTATCTATATTTTCTATCTTTTTGTGAGCTAGTTTCATAACATTTTCAAAATTGATATCGTCAAATCCTATGATAAGTAAATTGGGATTTTCTCAGGCTTCTACTGATTCAAATAGGACTAGGGTATTTAGTCACCAACTGGACCATGATATGTGCTTCTTCAACAAATTTGGATGCACTAATCAATGGTACTCCTCCAAATTTCTTTCATAGCTCAAGGGGCCTAAGGAAGGAATGCTACCTATCCCTCCTTCTATTTATTTTGATCATTGAAGGCCTTAGCACATTGATTCTCAAAGAAAAAGAGAAGGAAGGATAAAAGGAATTAAAGTATCTACCTCCTAGATAATTACTCACTTGCTTATTGTGGGGGAAGTATTGGTGGAAAAATGATAGGACTATAAAAGGATAATTACTACCTTCTATCATGCAATATGAATAGAAGTCAGTATTAGCAAATCTATTTTTCTCCAACATAATATAGAACCCCTAGTCTTGGCTCAAATAATGGACTTATGCCATGGTAAAGTGGAGGTTTTGGATTTAGGCCTTAAACATCTAAGCTTTTAATTAAAGCCTAATGGTTACATGAAAGAATACTAGTTGTGGTTGGTCAAGAAAGTGGAACAAAGAATTGGGTGCTAGTGCTATAGGTGGTTATCATTAGGAGGATGCCTAGCTCTTGGCAAGTCAATGCTTGAAAGCATTCCACTTTATTGGTTGAGCATGATAAAGGTTCCTTATTTTATCCATATAATTAAACAAAGAATTTTATGTTTTTTGTGGTCATGTCGAATGGAAAAGGACAAATTTCATCTTGCTAGTTGGGAATCCCTATCGAGGCCAAAAATCATTGAGGGACGGGACCTAAGAAATCTATTTTGGTTCGGGAAATCTTTAACATTAAAGAATCTCTAGGGGGATTCATTTAGCAATGGGATATGGAATCAGCTGATAAAAGACAAGTATATTAAAAAATCATCCTTAGTGGACTGGATCTGAAGCTCTGTTTCTAAATTGATGCATAGAAGATCCTTGGTATGGAGGGGATTGATGTCATCATTTAATTTCCTTTTCAAATGGATTGTGTGGAAGGTAGGAAATGAATCTCAAGTTAGGCTAGGCAATAATCCTTTTCTTTGGGGAACTCATCCTTTCATTCTCTCTTATAGCTTGGTAGTTATCCTTAATGCTAAATGCTTATATCTTCTAACCCAAGAAAACAACTCCTTCCCATTCAGTTTCTCTCAAGGATAGTGGCTTAACTCAAGGGATATAGAATTACAAGGGGCTCTTGCTAATGAATGGGGTAATTTTGTGGAAATCCTTTCTATAAATGGGATTTCTCTTACGTAAGAAGAGAACATGTTAGTGTCGGCCTAGAAAAAAGAATCAGGAAAAGTGGAGGTTAGTTTTACTTATGAGTTTATATTAACTTCTTTGTGTACTCCTAACACAAAATGGTGGACATCCAAGATTTGGAAGTGGAACCTTTCTCTCAAGCTTAGAAATTTTTTCTGGTTGGTTATTAAAAAAAAAATATTGATATGGAAAAATTGTAGAACAGGGGTTTCAGTCGGCCAAATTAATGTTGTCTGTTCATTTCTGGAGATTAGATTATAGATCACTTCTTCATTAACTGTAGGGTGGCCAAAGAGTTATGTGAGAATGTGTTATATTTGACCAAAAGTACAATTTTTCGAAGCTTTAATTTTTATATGGAATTCTTAAAGTTTTGGTCTTTAAGAAAAAAAGTCTCAAGGCCTTCCAATATTTGTTGCATGGATCCTGTGGAACATGTGTAACAGGGTCATGTTTGAAGGAAACTCCCCCAGCCTGTTATAGGCAACAACTAAAGCGGTTGTATTCTTTAGAGAGTTTCCAGCTAGAGACATGACTAAGAAACCAAGAGCGGTAGTCCCCCCTTTACTAAACAATGACCTTCTTGTAGCCTATTTTTATGGTGCCTCTCAAAGAGATCAATTTGGTGGTGGGTTTGTCATTAAAATTTTATTTAATCATTTCTTGAAACCTTGTCTAGGGATTGGGCAGGAGATTAACACCAAAGAGAAACTCATTACATCATGGGCCCTTCTTTATATTGAGAAGTCAATGAATCTATTAAGGCTTGTAGTTGGAGGAGACTCCAAATCCATAATAGATTGGTTGAGAAGGAAGTCAGATTTACAAGTTTTAAATCTTTGTTATTGGAAGTAAAAAAATAATGAAGATTGTACAATAATTTCAACAAATTTCCTTTTTTCATGTATACAAGATTCATAATATTATGGAAGATGACCAGAACAAGGGCTACTTCTAAATCCAGGTACAATCCATCCTGAGGAATAGAGGAATGGTGATATTCTCGGGCTTCTACCAGTCATTTTGAAGACATATCTTGTGTCTCTAGTAATGACTTTATCTTGATGAACTGTGAAATACAACTCTTTTGTGCTACAATTTTTTCTTTCCCTGTGATTAAAAATTGGAATTTTCTTTTATAAGCATACTTCACAAACGTTAATGGCAAGACAGGTCTTCTCAAACCAATATAGGATACAGTCAGTTTTTTAAAAAGACCTTAATATTTTTTTCAAACGGTCTTCTTAGACAAAGCTTAGCAGTTTGTCTAGGTTTACAGTAGATGTTTATAGTATGAACAACTATAATGAATTATGTAATGTATCTTTGATTCATCAAGCATATCAAGATACACCTTTCTTTTTCTTGTTAAAGAAAAACAACAACAACATTTTACATAATAATATACCTACTTTTTAAAATTGGATCTTCATACTATTTGGGGTCACTTTTATAGTTTTTAGGCATGCTTTTAACATGATTCTCTATAAAGGCTCAAATTTTTTTGACCCAATGTGTGTCTCTTCACTTAGGTGTAAGATTTACATTTATCTGTGTTATTTCATGTAGTGATATGCTTATGGAGGACTAAATCAATATATATAAAGAAGTATGTGTGATATAGTGGATATGTGCATGCTCTATTTCACTTAGATGGATATCTATAGAGGAGTATCTCACTCCTTAGAAACGAGTATATGTAGTGATAGTATGTGCATGTTCCTGTCTATATGAGTGGATGATCTATATGTAATTTTATTGCTCAAAAATGGTGATATGTTTATAGAAATCATGTGCAAAAATTTGTGTGGGTGCATGGTATATCTTTGCTAGGTAGTGATACAATTATAAAGCATAACTTGTGCATCTTTTGATTATCTTATATTTTATTTTTGGAGAAAAAATTTGTATTGGGAAAACATTTGTTGTTGTCAAAATATGGAAGCGAGGAGTTGTTTGGGAAGAGGTGAGATTCACAGACAATACACATTTGCAAATGTGATAGTGAACCTATTGAGAAGTATGTGTTTCACTCTTCTAAGAGAAGGAGGTGCATGTGGTTCAATATTGTGAACATTAAATATATTAATCTAGCTCAATACTTAATTATGAGAATATTTTTACTAATTAAACTTTATTAACCTTAAAATCAATATTCAAAATTATAAAACTTGAATCATTCTTTTTATTATTTAAATATGATGAAAATAATATATATATATATATATATAACATTAATATTCACATTTTTATTAGATATCATTTTACTCTTTTTATTTTGAAGTATGTGTTTCACTCTTCTAAGAGAAGGAGGTGCATGTGGTTCAATATTGTGAACATTAAATATATTAATCTAGCTCAATACTTAATTACGAGAATATTTTTACTAATTAAACTTTATTAACCTTAAAATCAATATTCAAAATTATAAAACTTGAATCATTCTTTTTATTATTTAAATATGATGAAAATAATATATATATATATATATAACATTCATATTCACAGTTTTATTAGATATCATTTTACTCTTTTTATTTTATTGTATGAGTAAGTGAATGCAATAATTTATATTCATTAGCTAAAACTATATTAATATTAATATTTATTTTATATATGATTTCTATAATTTTTAATATAGAGGTTTCTTCTATATATGAGACTTTTTTCAATACTAGCTATATATCTAATGCTACTTATAAAATTAATCTTGGAAATTGAGTTTGAATGAGCTATTTTTGTCGAGTATATATGTTTGACCCATTTTCTCACGAATCTAATCAAATAAATAACTATGTAAACACTGTGTGATGGTGATTTTGTTTCACATTTTGAATTGAAATATTTTGGATACATATGATGGTGTTCCTTCCACTTTCAATTGTATTATTGATATAATTGAGAGGAATCAATAAATATTAAGTTTGTAGAAGGTTTTGATAAATATCTAATCATATTTATTTAAGAAGGGATATTATAAGGAGGTGATCAATCCAATTCGAAAATTAGAAATATATGTATGTCTAGACTGATCAAGGGCTCAGAATTATGCTCAAAAATAAAAGTGTCAGAATCTTGTCAAACTCAGCTTCATATTGAAGAGCTCATCATTATGAATCCAACGGTGCAAATGGCGCTCAAATCCGAGTTCGTATGCAGAAGTTAGAGCAAGTCAAAGTTAAGGTTTGACTCACCCACATGGCAAGATTGGGATGATGTGGCAAGTCTTCAGCGAATAAGGAGGCACCAAGTGGAAGCCTACCATTGGCCCTCGAAAATTGCATATTGCAAATCGTATATCATAGCAGTAAGTGTTTCGGTGTTACAAATCGACCCCCGACAGGTTCAAGGTTGCGATGCGATGTAATCGCATATCGCAATTGCATTGGCAACAAGAATCGGCCCCGGTATAGTGGAGTTCCGATAGTGATAGACCCCAGACCCGATAATCTTATATGCCACAATTTAAAGTCCCAGTGGGTCCACAATCATAGTGTTTCCATGTAACAAAACCTTCGGGTGTTGAACTTGCCGATTGCGATAAGCGAGAGGTTCCAGACGCGTGATATTATAAGTTGCAATTAATTAACCCGTTGAGTCCGAAACACCACATATCAACGTTTCGTTGTGTTAAGAGCCCACATATTTTTTTATTGTGATTGCAATATGGATGATGGGATATGGCCTGCGGTGCGATGAAAAATTCTCTTCCTTAGCGAATTTTGGATCGGAAAAGGGTTTTTGGTCAGTTTTGGAGCATTTTGTGGAACAAATAGTGGAGGACTGGGAGAAGTCATAACTCCTTCAGTTCTTATCCAAATTGAATGCAAAAATAGTCGATTATGGCATATTTTGGTATTCTAAACTCATGGAGATAGGTTTCAAAGGCATCTGAGCATTGTAAACACACTTTTGATGAAATTTGAGCATAATAGAGAGGACCAAGCCATTAGAAGCTAGACCAAGGAGACATAGCCCCGGAGGGGTGACCTCCTTTATCATGTTCTTGTTGTGTGTTGTATATTGATGTTCATTGTTGTTGTTCATCATATGTTCTTATGTTAAATTGTTTATAACATTTACATAAGAGACTCTCATGGGAATCCGTTAATTGCAAAAGTTTTTGAATCCTTAATAGATTGAAAAGAAAATGATAAGCATATTGGGTTTATTTCTAAATGGGGAATTAACACATCATTACTAATCTACTCCAACACTTTAGATCAAGTTGGTATCAGAGCATTGGTTTTTCTTACTATATTTTGTTTGTGAAATAAGGATTTAGTTGTTTGCAAGTTTATGTCATGCTAAAAAGGTTAAAGCTTAAAAGAGGTGAATGAAAGCTGGTTGAAATCCATGAAATTGGGTCAAAGGGAAGAAGAGCAAGGTTGCCAAAGTCTTCTACACCATTTCATCCTCAAGTTGTAGAAGTTGCAGTTGAGATTGCAACACCAATACAACCTCAGGTTGTAGTTGAGTCTTCAGGGACCATGTCTCATGAAGGAGAACTTATCATGACAGAAGATGAGAAGACCTTCAGAAAGGATTTCTTTCATATGACAAAGATGGTAAAGGTCCTCTATGAAGAGAGGAACAATAGACTGCAAGGAGAAAGTTCCAAGCCTCCCAATGGATAAGGTTATTCAGGAGGAGATAATGGAAAAGAATATAAAGGAAAAGGAGGTAATGGGAATGGAGGCAAACCTCTACCATCTCCACCATCTTCTTCATCTTCTTCTTCGAAAGCATCTTCAAACTCTTCCACCAATACCACCATTACTCATACTCATCATCATTCTTCAAAAGGGGTTGGTAAATCACCTTTTCTGAAGCTTGATGTTAAATTCAAGTTGCCAATGTACAATGGAGAAGTGAATGCAGAGAAGATGGATAACTGGATACGTCGGTTGGAGGTGTATTGTAGAATTAAGAACCTTCAAGAGGACGATATCAAGATTCAGTTGGATTCATTGAGAATGGAGGGTGCAACACTTGTATGGTGGGAGGCAAGGACTCAAGACGAGATCAAGAAACATGATAAGATCTCTATTACTTGGTCTAATTTCATTGCTACTATAAAAAGAAAGTTCTACCCTTTAGCTCATATGAAAAAATCCATTATGAATTGGAAAAATTTTAGACAGTCAAAAGGTCAAAATGTGCAAGAGAATACTCAAGAGTTTAGGAAAAGAACTCTTATGCTAGGAGTAGACTTACAATCACAAGATACCTTGCTAAAATACATAGGAGGGTTGAATAGCTATCTTCGACATACTATTCTTATGTTCAGTCCCACGAACCTTGATGAGGTTTGTGTTCAAGCTACACACCTTGAAGCAAGAGGGAAAAATATATAGGAAGAAGGTAAGAAGAATCCATTTCAGAGTGTTGAAAAAGGGTAGAAGTTTAAAGGAAAGCAAAAGAAAATGCTAGTGTTAAGAAAGAATGGGAGAAACCTGTGTGCAAGAACTATTCCAAGGAAGGACATGATGAAGCGCATCGCTGGAAGCTTCATCCAGAATTATGACCGAAGAAATTCAACAATAAAGGGAAACAGAAGACCAATGCTGCTACACAAGAAGACTTTGGTTTAGACTCAGGAGATGAAACAAAAATCACAACCATAGTCACCAAAGGAAAATTCGTGGAAAAAGTAAGCATAGAGGTAGTCGTAGCAAGTACCAATGTAGAAAATAATACCCACAGTGTTTCAAATGAGAAAACTGAATAGAGATATTCCATATCCGAGTTATTTCCAAAAATACAAAAATCGGTACGTTGTTTGATAGTGGATCTCAAGCCAACTTAATTTATGCAGATTTAGTTAAGAAATTGAATCTGGAAACCGTGCCTCATCATAAACCGTATCTATTGGGTTGGATAACCAAGGATGCCAATTTGCAGGTCACACAGAAATGTGTTTTCAGATTTGCAATCACCGCCAATTTCATTGATGAAGTTGAATTATATGTTGTGCCATTGGATATCTCAGGAATTGTGTTGGGAAGTCCGTATTTGTATGACAGGAAGGTTTTTTTCCACAGATTTGAGAAAAAATATCATTTGTTCAAAGACGGAGTGGAGTACATTGTGAGAGCTCATCGTAGAAAGCTTAGTCTGTCTTTGGCAAGCACAGGTGAAATGAAACGATTGGTTAATTCCAGCAAGAGTCTCGTGCTCCTCATGATCAAGCAGAAGAATGACACGGAGCAGGAATCCTTTGCAGGCTATCATGTAAAGCTGAAAGCTGAATTGGTTGATGTGGTCAATCAATATGGAGACATGTTTCAAGAACCAAAGGGACTGCAACCAAAAAGAGGAATTCAACATGAAATTCAACTACAACATGACTGTCCACTCCCAAACATTTGTATGTATCGAATGTCAATTATGGAAAGTTTAGAAATTAAGAAACAAGTCCAGGAATTATTGGATAAAGGTGTAATTCGTCCCTTTACTTCACCATGTGGTTAGATTATCGAGATTTAAATAAGATCACAATAAAGATTTAACACCCACTACCCAGAATAGATGATTTGTTAGATCAGTTGAAAAATGAAAATTATTTTACTAAATTAGACTTGAGAAGTGGATATCATCAAGTTAGAATAGCTATGGAGGACATATGGGAGACTTCTTTTAAAACAAAACAGGGATTGTTTGAGTGGTTAGTTATGCCTTTCGGTCTTTGTAATGCTCCAGCTACATTCATGAGAGTTATGAATGATGTTTTAAGATCATTTCTTGATGAGTTTGTAATTGTCTAGTTAAATGATATTTTTATAATCAACAAATCACGAGAAGAGCATGTCAAGCATGTTAGGAAAGTTTTGGATATCACAAGAAAAGAAAGTTATTTCTAAAGATGTCTAAATGTGAATTTAGGAAAACTTCCTTAGTGTATTTGGGCCACATAGTTGGAGGAGGTGAGTTGAAGATTGACCCCTCTAAAGTTTTGGTCATTGTGAATTGGCCAATACCCAAATTAGTTACATAATTAAGGAGTATTCTAGGAGCAGCGCAGTATTGGAGGAAGTTTGTTTCCAATTTCTCCTCCATAGCAACTCCATTACATGAGTTTACCAGTGTAAAGGTTGTCTTCCAGTGGGGAGGAAAACAACAAAAAGCATTTGATTCTTTGAAACAAAAGATCAGTTCAGCCCCAGTTTTGGCATTGCCAGATTTGAAACAACTATTTGAAATACAGATAGATGCAAGTGACTATGCCATGGATGTAGTTCTTTTACATCATGGTAAGCCCATTTCATTTCATTCTAAAAAAATTCATTTCATTCTAAAAAAATTAATGGGGCTGCTATTAATTATCCTACGTATGATAAAGAGCTTTATGCATTGGTGAAAAGTGTTAAGAAATGGAAGCATTATTTGATGGGAAAAGAAACCATTATTCACACCGATCATCAGCCTTTGTAATATCTGCAATCTCAAACTAAATTGCAGCAGTCAAGGCACTTTCGTTGGATGGGATTTTTACAACAATTCCACTTGGTAATCAGGCACAAGAAAGGTATATATAACGGAGTTGCTGATATGATTTCTAGACCGATTGTAAACGTAGCCATTTTACTCAACAATAATTTTGTTTTTCTTGAAAGTTATGTTGAACAATACGCACTGGATATATTTAAACTTGAGTCAAGGCCACCAAGTTGAGGAATTAGACTACCATGTACATGATAATCTGTTGTATCATTTGGGAAAACTTTGTGTTCCATAGGGAGAGAGAGTAAAAGTCACAAGGGAAGTGCACATGTCTCTTATTACTGGACATTTCGGTGTAAGTAAAATAGTGGCAAATCTTCAAAGGTATTTTTATTGGCCTCGTATGCTTGAAAGTGTGTCACATTTTATAAGAGGTTGTTCATTGTGTGCAGTCAGTAAGCCTAGTAATAGGAAACTAGGATTGTACACACCACTTCTAGTGCCTTCAAGACCATGGGAAAGTGTTTATATGGATTTTGTAGGAGGTCTTCCTTTGTCAAGGAAAGTTCATGATTATTTGTATGTAGTTGTGGATAGGTTCAGCAAGATGTGCATGTTAATGCCTTGTAAAAAGAAAATTACAACTAAACAAACAACTCAACTTTTCTTTCAAAATGTATGGGTTCATTTTGGATTTCCTACTTCTATTGTAAGTGATCGTGATTCTCGATTTGTTGGGAATTTTTGGTCAAGTTTATGGAACTTGATGGACACCAAATTGAAGAAAAGTACAACTTTTCATCCGCAAATAGATGTTCAAAATGAATTCATTAACATGACAGTCGTACATTTGCTAAGAGGATATTGCAACAAACATGCTAAGTTGTGGGATGAACAATTGCATTATATTCAAAATGCTTACAACCGAGCAAAACACTGTTCTACTCTAACTTCTCCTTTTGAGGCATGTCTTGGGTATTTTCCTAAAACGCCTTTGGATTCATCTTTGAGAAAGATGTAGTTATAGATGGACACAGTGACATAGACATGGCAAATAAATTCATTGAGCAAATTCATTTGATTCACCAAACAGTTCAAGAAAAACTAGAAAAGGGTCAAGGAAAGTATAAGGCAAGGCATGATAAGCATGGTGTGGATCATCAATTTCAAGTAGGTGATGAAGTTTGACTATACATTAGCAAGGAAAGGCTTCAAGGTGAAGATAAAAAGCTGAAACCAATTCGTTATGGTCCATTTAAAATTATGGAAAAGATTGGTAATAATGCTTTCAGGCTTGATTTGCCTTAATATATGCAAATCTATTCCATTGTTAATGTTAAAAATTTGAGATTGCATGAACCTCCTTTGTTTGAAGATCAAGGAGAGAATGTTCAAATTCCATATATTGAAGACTTTTCTCCAGAATACCTTGATATGCTTCAGCAAGACACTATACTTGACAGAAGGACAAGGACAACTAAAAGAGGAAATATTGATTATCTTCAGGTGGGTCTCAAAGGTACACATCCATTAAAGGCCAAATGGATTGAAGTGGGGAAGGTGAGGGAAAGTACCCTCATCTATTCAATAACTGAAATTGATCCTTTTGGGGTCCAAAAGGCTTCCAGTGGGGAGGAGTGATCAGGTGCTCAGAATTATGCTCAAAAATCAAAGTGTCAGAATCTTGTCAAACTTAGCTTTAGATTGAAGAGATCGTCATTCTGAATCCAATGGTGCTCTGAATCCAACAGTGCAAATGACACTCAAATCCGAGTTCGTATGCAGAAGTTAGAGCAAGTCAAAGTTCAGGTTTAACTTGCCCACATGGCAGGATTGGGATGATGTGGCAAGTCTTCAGCGAATAAGGAGGCACCAAGTGGCAGCCTTCCATTGGCCCTCGCAAATCGCATATCACAGCAGCAAGTGTTTCAGTGTTACAAATTAGCCCCTGACAGGGTCAGGGTTGCAGTGTAATGCGATTACATATCATAATTGCATCGGCAACAAGAATCAGCCTCGGCGCAGTGGAGTTCCGATAGTGATAGACCCCAGATGCGATAATCTTATATGACACAATTTAAAGTCCCAATGATTCTACAATTATAGTTTTTCTGCGTAACAAAACCTTCAGGTGTTGAACTTGCCGATTGCAATAAGCAGGAGGTTCTGGATGTGGGATATTATAATTTGTAGTTAATTAACTCCTCAGGTCCATGACACTGCATATCAACATTTCGTTGTGTTAAGAGACCGCAACTTTGTCAATTACAATTGCAATATGGCCGATGGGATATGGCCCACGGTGTGGAAAATTTTTTGCTTCCTTAGCGAATTTTGGAGTGGAAAAAGGGTTTTGGTTGGTTTTGGAGCATTTTGTGGAACAAATAGTGGAGGAATTGGGAGAAGTCATAACTCCTTCAGTTCTTATCCAAATTGGATGCAAAAATAGTCGATTCTGGCAGTTTTTGGTATTTTGAACTCATGGAGACAGGTTTCAGAGTCATCTGGGCATTGTAAACACACTTTTGATGAAATTTGAGCATAATAGAGAGGCTCAAGCCATTGGAAGCCGGACCAAGGAGATGTAGCCCATGAGGGGTGAAATCCTTTAGCATGTGCTGGTTGTGTGTTGTATATTAACGTTCATTGTTGTTTATTTTTTTTTGTTCAACATATGTTCTTATGTTAAATTGTTTATAGCATTTACATAATAAACTCTCATGCGAATCTGTTAATTGCAAAAAAAATTGAATCCTTAAGCACTTGAAAAGAAAATGATAAGCATCTTGGGTTTATTTCTGAATGGGGAATTAACACAAAATTACTAATCTGATCCAATTTAGATCATAGACTAATGTTAAAAAAAAATAAGCATTGTTAAAATAAGAACAAAATCTCATGAGCTTCATAGTGAAACTTGCCATTGGTCAATTCCCAAAACACGATGGGATGAAAGAATATGTCACCTTGGAGAGGATTGTCCATATCATACTCACGTTCAATTTAATTTTCAAATATTTGTCACACTAATAACCTTCTTGGCCTTTTAGATAAAAATATTGCATGAAAATATATTACATTATTTTCACACAATATCATATATTTATACATCAAACTAGACCTAGATTGAATAAATTAGCCACCCAACCTAGTTAATTGAGACAATATCTCAACCACACCTAAAAATAGGAGCTAATTAACAACCTCCTAAATAAACATCTCACATAAGGATTACAATAACCAATACATTATATGATGAAGAATATCACATATTAAACACAAGATAAGTAGGATTTAATATCTCCCACACCCTCTCTTGACAATTACTTATCTCGATATTTCATTTGGTTGAGTCTTCATTAGCATATTTATCCATTTTAAAATCTCATAGATTGAGCTCCATCACAACCATCCATAATGAGCTACACTTCCACTTGATCTCTTGAAGAGACAACTGCTTCATACTATTACACCAATTTCGTGTTTATAATGTCTAAACTATTAGTCATTATATTGACATACGCCATGTATCTAAATACATGGCCATCCGTTGTACTCATCAATTATCTAGAAAAGTGGGATAGATATTGAATACAATAACCAAAGTAAGTATTGCAACATGAACAACATCATTTATTTTTTCATTTACTAATATAAATGCTCACTTTAAAAAATGCATTGATTCAAAAATTCATCCATTTACCCAAAAAAATTTAAAAAAATAATATAAAACAAGCCCACATGCTCATAGAGGTTGTTTCCATGTTTGTGGACACATTAAAAAATCGATCCATATTAATTAGTGTATATGTGAATGTTGCTACTTTGGAGGAGAAATGCACTTATGAAATCCATGTAGTAGTAGAAAATATGTGTTCTTCTATTTATGATCTCATATATATGGCCTTGCCAAGTCGGTGATAACTAAGATAGGAAGGAAATGATGAGCACAATTGATCTCACCACAAGAGGATCTGCCTCTATTTTTCTTACCTAATCACTTATCGACCCTCACTCATAGGCATTGAAGGATCAATATATGCAAATTGTACACTAATATAGTGAGAAAATGCAAAAGAAATGTTTAACTACTAAAAGAAGCAAGAGAATAACAAGACAAGATTCCATAATTGCGAGGAGTTATTTCACTTTTAGATAGTAAATCTAAAGATGAAGAAGAAGCAAACATCAACTTTGTCCAATAAGCAAGGTTTTCAAAGCCAAAGATGAAGAAGACTTGATGGTGTGTTTATTAGTTTCCACTATTGTGCAACTGCAATGCAAGTGTGTGGATGTTGACAAGAACGAAGAATACCCTGATCAAACTTCAAATCCTTTCTTGGAATGTAATCATCTGCAATCTCATGTATATCTATAGCTCCAATGTCAACCTAATACAATCTTTTTTAACACCAATAAATTAAGATACATAGCACACAAAAGTTCTTCACACACCTACGCTAATCCAATCTACATCTACACTAAACTAATCTCATATCTCTCACATGTTTGTGGGCTCTCCCATGAGGGAATTACAACTAGAGCTACTAGCTCTGAGCCCAAGATAAAATTATTACACACAAAACTATTATTTTATTATCACACAATAGCATATAGTTATACATCAAATTGGGCTTAAGATAGATTAACTATCATAACCAGTCAATCTAGTTAGTTGAGGTAGTATCTCAACCACACCTTAAAGTAAGAACTAATTAACAAACTCCTAACCCAACATCTCATATAAAGATTACAATAAGCAATACATTATATAATAAAGAATATCACATATTAATCACAAGACAAGTATGAGGTAATATCTCCCACACTTTTAATTCAACAAAACTAGTATGATTTTTGAACTCTTTTCTTAATATATTTTTAACATAAAATAAAATGCTAAAAAAATCTCAACGTGTAAGTTTTCACAATGGGCAATCATGTTCTTAACAAGTTTCAGAGTTGGCAATCATGTTCTTAACAAGTTCTTATGTACTATAGAGTTTAGGAATTCTAATTAATCTATTTTCTTTTTAAAGTCCATATATGTCTTGGTGGACTTTAATATTCTTATGGACTATAGAGTTTAGGAATTCTAATTAATCTATTTGCTTGTTAACGTCCATATATGCCTCGGTGGACTTTAATAAAATTCAATTAGCTTTATATTAGCTTTATTTTGATTGGTTAAGAGGAACCATTATTATTGTGCCCGCTCACTTTCAATTCATTTAAGTAACATAAATGTAAAATAAATTCACTTTTAATAAAATAAATTAAAAAATAATTCATAATTACTAAACATTTATATTTTAATTTTGTTTTATATGAAATGATATCATTTAATATATATAAATAAAAAATAAATAAGATATATCTAATTAAATCAATATAATCATCATTACATGATAACCATAAATAAATAATGGTTTATGTTTTTATTTAACTAAATAATGGTATAATTATTAAATATTGTTATTTTAATTAGAGAATATCATTTTTATAAAATAAAAAATGTTTTTTTTTAAATATATCTATATATAAAATAAAAGTGCTTCTCTTTTTAAGAAAATATCTGAAGTAACATATTTATTATTAATTGTAAAAAATAATATTTTATAATTAAATTTTTTATAATGGTAGTTTAAGAGAAAATTTAATTGGTGATAGCGTTGATATTATAAATTACTATGTAAAATATGAAATTCAAGGTTCAAATTCTTTTTGTACTTTATTTCAAGTTGACATATACCATTTCTGAAATAAAAATAAAAAAATTCCAAATAAAAATCGATAGTAGTTATAATAGAAAAAGAAAAGCGAATAAATATATTTAGTTAGTTTTAATCAAAAGCATTATAAAACATGAACAATCTCAGTCTCATTGTGTTTGCTATGTTTTTTATTGTTACTGATATGATATTACAACCTAGATGCAATAAAAATATTTTGCTCCCACTCTCAATCAATAGGAAGAAAAAAAAAGAATTTTAGAGAAAGTGTGTGAGTATGGTTAATTTATGTGTTTTTCAATACCTTCCTCATATAACATTTAAATCATATGATGCAACATATATGTTATTCAATAAATTAATTAATTCGTTTTCTTGATCACTAAACAATGTTACGTCTTTATTATGTGTTACTATTTGTATTCTTAATCATGTCAATTTCAAACTCTGAAGTTCAACTCATACTTGTATATAATAATGATAATTTGAAAATGTGACATTGTTGTTGGCAATTGGAACCAGCTTAGATTCATCTAACTCTGGATCTATCATGCTTCAAGGGGGATCAAATCCCTTGAGGTATAAAATTTTTCTCAAGCTCTACACTCCAAAAAGAAGGTTTCCACCTCAGTGGATTTGATCCCTCTCAGCACAATGATAGATCTAAAGTTAGATGAATGTCAGTTGGTTTAGTATTTCATTAATTCCCTCTACCATTGGGATGTTAGAGTAAATTTCACATGTATAGGGGTGAAGCTATCATTTCCAGGATTATTTCTCCTTGGGATAGAACAAAGTGCCTATTGCTAGCAAGAACCTTGCCATCACTCCCTTGATTTGAGTGGTTTGGTTGGTTTGAGATGGTGAAGATGTAGATATGATTTGATGTGGTTATTTCAGTCCATGGGGGATTGTAGGAATTTTCCCTAAAGGAGCTTGCTTTGGATGCAAGGAGGAGGTAACCTACATAGTGGTATTCTTCTTCTTTATGGAAATTTACCATTGTTCTTCAATGTTTTTACTTTTTTGTTCTATGAAGTCCTTTATAGAGAAATTCCTTGAAAAATACCTATATTCATGACAATGATGACAATTACATGGTAGCTATTCATAGTCATCTATTAAATACATTTCTAGTTCTCAAAAGGTTAATTGTATGGCCTTAGAAAAACCTTTTTCCAAATCTACATCTACACATAGATTAGCACAAGAAGACACTTGATCTTTCAATGTTGCACTATTTTTTCCCAAAGTGTTTCCCATGGATTTCATGATGGTTTTTTTCCAGCATTGCAATGAAAGATGAGCCTGGAAAACAAATCCAAACCAAGACGATTGAAGGCATATCATTATCTAGGTTGAAATTAGGCATCCATCAATTTAGTCACATTCCTTTCGTCCCATAGAAGTAAGGTCCACTTTCGAATATAAGATCTTGATCCTACTTGGTCTCAAATAAGAAGGCATAAAACCATCAACTACAAAAAAAGGGGGTCATTTTCCCTTTAATCAGGGGCTCCCAACTCTTTTGGATCCAAACTTTCATTGCACTAAGTGACAACCATAGCCCTATAAATTGTCAAATGAATCCCTTACTTGTCAGATTGATAGCTATTTCAAGTGGTATTTTAGAGAAAAAGATAGTGTTGTTTTCATAAGCTTACAAAGTAATGACTAAGAGTATAGAAGCTTCAATGTTATAACCCCTTATCACCTATACCATATTTGAAATCAGATCCTAAATAAATATGGCATAAAATAAGTTTATAATAATAATTTTGAAATTTAAAAAAATAACTCAATTTCCATAAAAGTATCCATTAAAAAGGTTTAAGCTTATTTTATAAATGTGTCATGTATGTTGTCTCCTCACAAGCCCACTCAATTTACTCAACTCGGTAGGTTTTCTTTTTTTTTTAATGGCCCGCCAAAACTGTGTGGATTCATCAATTTTCCTAAAATTTGTACCCAACTTAAATTGGAATTTTTGCATGCCAAATGTTTTTCCTTCAATAATTAAGCAAAACTTTACCAGTTTTAGGGAACTCCATGGATCCACTGATTTCTTACAATTAGTTTTAAGTGAAATTGGACTTTTTTGTTACAATATTCTCTTTATAGACCTGTCACATTGTTGTTATGACATAGTGGACTCCACTTCATGAATTTTTTTTTATCTAGAAGGCATGTGTTGGCAAAAGAATGATATTTGTTCTGTTAGATTTTTTCATTGATCATCCACTTTCCTTTATCCTATTCTAAAGTAGAATCTGGGCTAGAGTTTATTTCTTTTTTATTTAAGTTCTAGAAAAAATGATTTTAATGAGTGACATTCATCAATGTTGCGCTAGGGGATTTTTTGGTACTCACACCACTTTCTAGTGCCCTTATTCAACTTCCCATTGCCCTTTGTTTCTTGTGTCTTAGGTTGGGATTATTGAGATTGGATCTCCTTTCTCTATCCATTACTTTGTGATTTAGGGATTATTTTTTCTAGGTTTTTGTTGTGGTATATTTGTAGATGTGAACTCCTACTTCTTCCTTTGCTTAAATTTCTACTCAATTTTGATAGCATATTGAGGAGATAACTAAGAAATCCATATTTGTTTAGATGTACCTGTGTAGGCCACTATGATACTACAAGAACCAAGTACTGCTTTGAGTCTCTAGTATCCAACTTTGAGTGCAAGGTATGGAAAATATTAATGTACTACGACATCATCTGATTTGTCTCTCGTTTTATAGCTATCCATCTCATGTATTGGTTATCATAATTCCTTATCATGTAGAATTCCTCCTCAAGGGAATAAATAAAGGCCACCCAAGTAAGCCTTATGATGCAGAAGCATAAACACCCCCACCCCAACCAAATTCGATTCTAGACACTTCTAGAAGAAGCAACATGGAAGCTTAAGGGAATGGACACAATTTTCTTAATTTTATGTAAATTCCAATTGGAAATGTAAGCCTCTAGAAGGTGTTTGTTGGCAGATGAATGATATTCATTCTATTAAGGTTGTTTAGGATATTTTTGTTATATAATATACCTATAAATGTTTCAGAACAATGTAATTTTGGGCAAGAAGACCTCAGGCCCTGAGCGGTCATATATGTAATATTTCCTTTTTTTACAAATATATATTTACTATGTGTGTGGGTTAGAATTCATTCAACCCTGTCGATCCTCGTTCTTTTTATCACTATGGTTTTATTTCCTGTCAATGATGTTGTTGTGTCTGAGAGTGTGTTGGTCAAAAACCATGAAAATTGCAAGGTCAATGGAAAGACAAATCTTGGCTCTGTTTGAACCTTAGTGGGAAGAGCGATTTAATGAGGAGAAAAAAAATTCAAGCTGGAATCCATGACAAAGCTAGGCTGTAACTGAAAAGATAATGGATAAAAACTACTGGTGGACCCACATAGTCAGGCATTTGGGCCTAAAATATGCATAGTGCACAAACGAAGGGAAGTCAATCTTGACCCTCTACTTAGGTAGGGCACAGTCAGCTAGTCGGGACTAGCAGTGAAGAAAATGAAAAACTTACCCTGACCTCTAGTGGGACCTATGAGCCAACCTCGAGAGAAGCAAATTTTTCAATGGGAGAATAGGCAGAAGATGGCCCTATATGTGAGTTTTGGAATGGAGTTTGTGGGAGTGTGGCATTCAGGCCTCGAATTTATGAGAAGTTGTAAAGGGTCAAAACACCAACGCTAAGACCAAAGATTGGAATGGAGTTTTGGGGGTTGTCAAAGGTGAGAGTTGTTGTTGTGCAGGATTTGGAGGCGAATAAACTCAATCGTTGCAGTTAAATGGGCCCATAACAAACAGGTTCATTGGATTCAATCCATCTGAAGGTTGAATATGCAAACCCCAAAATTAGTCTACATCAAGTGGTATTAGAGCGCAAGAAGAAGGGAAGATTTCTTGTAAAACAAATTTCAACTATGGTTGGGTAGATTTTTTGTGGAAATTCCACAGTTGCGGCTGTGGGTAGAATTTCCCAGGAGAGGTGAGAAAGCATGCAACAGCAAAGCAAGTAAAGGAAGCCTGAGAGATTCCAGAGGAGGTGAATCAAGATGCCAAAATTTCGAGCCAGATGAGAAGAGTTGGTGAGGTGTCAGTGGAGGATATAATTGCATCTCACTCAAAGATATATGTCGAGACTAAAGATCAAGACAGAGATGGATGAGATGCACCAATGAAGCACATGATTAAGAGCATGAAAATTTTCAAATGAGGGAATTTGATGTAGAAGCATCGACACCCCCACCCGAACCAAACTTGATTCCAAATGGTTCCAAAAGAAGCGGTGTGGCAGCTTAAGGGAATGGACACAATTTTCTTAATTTTATGTAAATTTCAATTGGAAATGTAAGCCTCTAGAAGGCATGTGCTAGAAAATGAATGAGATTTGTTCTCGTAGGGTTGTTTAGGATATTTTTATTATATAATCTGCCTGCAAATGTGACAAAGGAAAGGGCTCAAAATGATGTAGGCAAGAAGGCCTCAGGCCCCGAGTGGTCATATATGTACTATTTACTTTTTGTTCGAATATATATTTACTGTGTGTGTCGCTAAGATCCCTTCAATCCTATTGTTACTCATTCTTTTGATCATTGTGGTTTTTATTTCCTATCAATATTATTGTCATGTTTTAGAGTGTGTTGGTCACAAGCCATGATATTTTTAAGATCAATAGTGAGAGATCTCTCGGCTCTATCTGAACCTTAGTGGGAAGAGTGATTTGAGGAAGAACGAAAAAATTCAAGCTGAAATCCATGACGGAGTTGGACTATAACCACAAAGCTAAAGGAGAAAAAAAACTCTAGTGGATCCACATAGTCGGTCATTCAGGCCTAAAAAATATATAGTGCACAAAGGAAGGGAAGTCAGTTCTGACCCCCAACTTGGGTGAGGCCCACTCAGCTAGTCGAGCCCTACTCTAGTCGGGACCAGCCGCAAAAAATGAAAACCTGACCCCGACCTCCGATGGGACCTACAAGCCAACCTTGGGAGAAGCAACTTTTACATTGGGAGAATATGGTGGAAGATGGCCCTATACGTGAGTTTAGGCATGGACATTGCAGGAGTGCGGGGTTTAATCTGTCCAAACACCAACACTGAGACCAAAGATTGGAATGGAGTTTTGGGGGTTGTGAGAGGCAAGAGTTGTTGTTCCGCAGGATTTGGAGGTGAATAAACTCCATCATTGCAATTGAATGGGCCCATGAGCGTAGGATTTGGAGGTGAATAAACTCCATCATTGCGGCTGAATGGGCCCATATCCCATAGGCTCATGGTATTTGAGTCATACGAAGGTCAAATGCGCAAACCCCATAATAGGTTTGCGCCCTCCTGCCTTGAATATCATAGATTTATCTTTGTTTTATCTCTCATAGTAACAATCCCACCAATATTTGACCCGGGGAAGGGCTTTTAGGAGCATGAAGATGATCTTTTCATTATTAGAAAATTTTTGCACAAAGTAATATCCCCCTAGTAGATTTAACCTTTTCTTTAAATCATTTTCATCTATTTGGATTTCAAACAAGGGAATATAAAATTTTATTTATTCCTTGAAGGGTGTTACAGCTCCAAAATTTCCACTTGTTGAATATGTCTTAGCTATTGTTGGAAATGATTGAAGTATCTAAACAAGATTATCCATAATCTCATTCCTTTGTTGCGTAATTGCTTCCTCAAGCAATAACTTGAAAGGGTTACCTATGTCATCATTTCTCTTTTCTTCTTCGTAAATGTAATCTATGTAATCTTTCCTTTTTGTTCGAATATATATTTATTGTGTGTGTGGTTAAAATCGATTCAACCTATTATTACTCATTCTTTTGATCATTATGGTTTTTATTTCCTACCAGTATTGTTGTCATGTCTTAGAGTGTGTTGGTCACAGGCCATGAGAATTGCAAGGTTAATAGTGAGACAAATCTTGTCTCTGTCTGAACCTTAGTGGGAAGAGCGATTTGATGAGGAGCAAAAGAATTGAATCTGAAATCCATGACAGAGATGGACTATAACTATGGAGTTAACAAAGAAAAAAACTTTGGTGAACCCACATAGTCGGGCATTCGGGCCTAAAAAATACATAGTTCACAAAGGAAGGGAAGTCAGTCCCGAAACCTTACTTGGGCGGGGCCTAGTCAGCTAGTCGAGCCCTGCTCTAGTTGTGACCAACTGCAAAGAAAATGAAAACCCAATCCTAACCTCCGATGGGACCTACAGTCCAACCTCAGGAGAAGCAACTTTGTGTTGGGAGAATATGGTGGAAATGGCCTTGTACGTGAGTTTGGGCGTGGATGTTGCAGGAGTGTGGCATTCATGCCTCAAATTTATGAGAAGTTGTAAAGGGCCAAAACACCAACGCTGAGACCAAAGATTGGAATGGAGTTTTAAGGGTTGTGAGAGGGAGAGTTGTTGTTGCACGAGATTTGGAGGTGAATAAACTCCATCGTTGCAATTGAATGAGCCCATAATCCAAAGGCTCATGGGATTTGAGCCATTTGAAGGTCAAATATGCAAACCCCAAAATTGGTTTGCATCATCTTGCCTTGAATATTACAAATTTATCTTTTGTTTATCTCTCATAGTAACCTTCCCACCAATATTTGACCCGGGGAAGGGCTTTTAGGAGCATGAAGGTGATATTATCATTATTATAAAAGTTTTGCACAAAGTAATATCTCCCTAGTAGATTTAAACTTTTCTTTAAAGCATTTGCATCTATTTGGATTTCAAACAAGGGGTTATAAAATTTAACTTGTACCTTGAAGGGTGTTACACCTCCAAAATTCCCACTTGTTGAAGATGTCTTAGTTGTTATTAGAAATGATTGAAGGATCTAGGTGACATTCTCCATAATCTGATTCTTTTGTTGCGTAAGTGCTTCCTCAAGCAACAACTTGAAAGGATTCCCTACTTCATCATATCTCTTTTCTTCTACCATGGGAGACTACTTGGGCTTATGAGAGAAATCATTCCCAAGTGAGCATAGTTTGAGATTGAACCTCTATACCCTAACCTTTTTTGGGGACATGAATAGATAAACAATAAGGAGTAGATTTCTCTAATACCATTGATCTGGGTTGTGCAAGGAACAAAATGAAAGGCAATAAAGGAAATGGAACATATACATAGAGAAATATAATAGAAAGCACAATGATATTATGCAAACCCAACATCTATTAATAATAAAATGTCAGAATAGTAGAATACAAATTAGCTAGAGTGGTGGTATATTATCTCTGAAGGGAGAGAGAAGGAAGCTACGCTTATTCACAAAATCTCTCACAAGAGGTCGAAAGAATGGTCTTTTAACACAAAGAAACATACTTAAAGGTCCAACACGCTAACCCTAGAAGATGAAGAAGCACCAAAATGTTTGTGGACACTAAGGCTGTTAGTTGGTACATTAACTTTTGGGGGCACAATTTTTGCATGCAATCTTTGTTTAGGGTACCATAGGAATATAATGTTTAAGGGGGAGAATACCCCATCTCTTCTTCATGATATGAAGGTATAGTTTCCATATTTGCTTAATTTAGTGAATCATTAATACCCTCTATGGTTGGGATGTTAGAGGAAATGTCACATGTATAAAGGGTGAAGCTATGCATTCCAAGATGTTTTCTCCTTAGGATAAAACAAAATACCTATTGCTAGTAGCGCTAAGATCCTTGATGTTAGTCCCTTGATTTGAGTGGTTTTAGTTGGTGTGAGATGGTTCAAATGCAAATCTATTTTGATGTGGTTGATTTAGTCCATGGGAGCTTGTAAGAATTGTCTCTAAAGGACCTTACTTTGGTTGCAAGGAGGAGGCAGTCTACCTAGTTGTATTCTTATTCTTCTTGTCAATTTGTAGTTTTATTCAATGTTTTAAGTTTCTTATTTTGTGGAGTCCATTTTAGAGCAATTCCTTGCAAGATGCCCATATTTGGCAACATTTAAATGGTAGCTACTCATAGTCACCTATTGAAGATGTTTCTAGTTCTCAAATATTAATTGGATGGCCTTGGGAAAACCTTTTTCCAGATCTACCTCTACCCAAAGATGAGCACAAGAACACACTTGATCTTCTAGTGTTTCACTATCTATGTATTTTCCCAAAGTGTTTCCTGTGGATCTCATGATGGTTTTGTTGCAGCTATCCAATGGAAGATGAGGAAGCTAAACCCGAACTAGGAGTATTGAAGGTATCTCATTATCTAGGTTGAGATTAGGCATACATCTATTTAATCACATTCCTTTGGCGTGACAAAAGTAAGGTCCACCTTGAAAGATGAGATCTTGGTCCTACTTGGTCTCAAATAAGAAGACATAAAACCAAGTCAACTACAAAAAATGTAGGTTATTTTTCTTTTTGTCAAGGACTCCCAACTCATTTGAATCTAGACCTCCATTGCCCTAAGTGACAACTATAACCCTATGAATTGTTAAATTCATAGTCATTTGATAAGAAAGAGACGAAATAAGATTTTAGAGATCTCTTAGAACTTTTTAAGAAAATAAGATGATGTTTTTTCCATAGACTAACCGAAATTAACAACTAACTCTGTGAAGGCTTCAATGAATTGTAATCCCGTTAATAACTTCTACCATATTTGAGATCAGATCCAAAATAAATAGTTTACCTCTTGAGATTGTGTAGAATAAATTTATAATAATTTAATTTATTTATAATATTAATAAAATTTTGAAAGCTAAATAGTAAACATTATTTTATAGTCCATTTTACATAAATGTGATTCGTTAGAAAGGTTTAAGCTATTTTATCAAATTTGTCATGTATACTTTCTTTTCGCAGGCCCTCTCAATTTACTCAGATCGATAGTTCTTTTAAAATTTTAATAATGGCCTGAGAAAACCGTGTCATTCACCGATTTTCCTAAACTTGGTACCTACTTAAATTGACATTTTTGTTTGGTAACTTTTCTTTTCTTCAATAGCTAAGTAGAACTTTACCAGTTTTAACAAACTCTCTGGTCCATTGATTTTATCTCATCTGTGCAGCTAAGTGAAGCTGCATTTTCTTGTTACAATCTTCTCTTTATAAGCCTGTCACGTTGCTGTCATGGACTCCACTCCATGAAATTTGATGGGTTTGTGATGCTGATTTGCGTTTGGATTTCAACATCTGTTGTTCATGGTGGCGTGCTCCGTATATGACATCCGTGAGTCTCTCAGTATTAATGTATGGTTGAGATGTCAATTCATTTATATATAAAAAGAGTCCATACCAGATGACAATACTGGTTCCTTTCCTTTCACTTGTATATGGTAGGTGAAGTCTACAAGAGATATCATAAAGGTTGGTGAAGCCAAGTATATTTATGGGCAGGTGAAATGTGATGTGGCACCTGCACATCAAGAAAATGGAGAGCAGTATTGCAAAGCTGCTATGTGAGAAAGTGATGTTTGGGTCAAAAGAACCTAACAACTTTCCAAAATTTGAGTGGTGTGTATTACAGAAAGCACCTTGTGAGGTCTTTAACATTTTTCAAGAAAATGGAGAGCAGTATTGCAAAGCTGCAATGTGAGAAAGTGATGATTGGGTCAAAAGGACCTAACAACTTTCCAAAATTTGAGTGGTGTGTACTACAGAAAGCACCTTGTGAGGTCTTTAACATTTTTCAATGCTTGGAAAGCCCTGGCGACAGCGATCGTTCTCACCAACTCCGGATGCTGACCACTGGGAACGATGAGGCTAATTTCACGTGAATTCTAATATGAGGTCCAAGCATTGTACTTTTATAAATCTTATTGTCTTTTATAAATCTTTCAAAGTAAAAACTATGTGGATATGAATATGAAACAACAATATTAACAACATTTGGAGGTTCATACGGTACAACGCAGAAAGCTTTGAGTATGACTATAGAAAATTTGTTTGCACACATGGAGTGATAGTGTGGACCTGTTCATCAATTTAAGGGCTTCCTGTCAATTACTTAGGAACATGTAACCATCTGGTGAAACCTTGTGGACCTCTGAGGCCAACCGAATTGTCAAGCAATAGTGTATTTTTGGTCTTGAATTGTCCCATTATATTTGGTTGTCTCTTTCTTTTTTTTAATCTTAGAGGAACTTAAAAGTTAGTATGACAAGTAGATAAATTTATGGGGTTTATGGTCTATCCTCTTTCTAACCCAGGTCACAACGGGGGATTTGAACGTTGGATTTCTTAGTTTTGAATGTTGGATCTCTTAGTTTTCACAGATTTCAATTTCATTATTGTAATCACCAATTGAAGTGCCTCATAGAACTTATTTAGTCAATTTTATCTTTAAAAAATAGTTTTTTTTAATTGGAAGGTTATATGTGCTTAATTTTATAATAAATTTTATAATAAAAATATAATAAATTTTAATTTTAAATTATTAAATCTATAGCATTATAATATTTGAAAATTTTATAGCTCCAAGGGATAGCTCGATTGGTCAAACTCTCGTTGCTAAGTACCTTGCTTATTGGGAGGTCACAAGGTCAAATCTCCTTGACGCCCTTGGGGTTAGGCCCGATATCCACCTTTGGTGGATTCGTGTAGATTATTGCCCGTGGACATAGTGAAGCATAGTTTCCTTAAAAAAAGCTCCAAAGGTTAGCACAATTGGTTGAGTTCCCATTGTTGAAGCATAGTTTCCTTTAAAAAGCTCCAAAGGTTAGCACAATTGGTTGAGTTCCCATTGCTAAGTGGCTTGTCAGTTTGGAGACATAGTGAAGCATAGTTTCCTTAAAAAAAGCTCCAAAGGTTAGCACAATTGGTTGAGTTCCCATTGCTAAGTAGCTTGTCAGTTTGGAGGTCATGGTGTAGATTATTGCCCATGGACATAGTAAAGCATAGTTTCCATAAAAAAAGCTCCAAAGGTTAGCATAATTGGTTGAGTTCCCATTGCTAAGTAGCTTGTCAGTTTGGAGACATAGTGAAGCATCGTTTCCTTAAAAAAAGCTCCAAAGGTTAGCACAATTGGTTGAGTTCCCATTGCTAAGTAGCTTTTCAGTTTGGAGGTCATGGTGTAGATTATTGCCTGTGGACATAGTGAAGCATAGTTTCCTTAAAAAAAGCTCCAAAGGTTAGTACAATTGGTTGAGTTCCCATTGCTAAGTAGCTTGTCAGTTTGGAGGTCATGGAGTCAAATCTCCACGACACCCTTGAGGTTAAGCATTACTTGTTTGGAGTTAGGCCTTACTTGTTTGGCCAACGGGTAAATCACTTCGATTGATTTGTTTAAATTTTACCTTAAATATAGCTACCACCCATTATCCATAAACCACATAAAAAAATCTTACATTAAATCTATTTTTTATTTTAAAAATAATAATTTAAATAAAAAAGCCTAAACATACACCACTTTTTAGAAAACCCAACAACTTCACAGACTCAAGTATTAAAAAGTTTCCGGTAATCTTAAGAGGCATTTTCTTCTCTGTCGTCGCAACGAAGATATTATTAAATCGATAGTCAAATTGGATGTCATGTTTTGAGTGGCAATATTGCTTTAAAATAATATGATAAGAATAACACGGTTATTTTTGAATTTAATATATTTTATATAAGTTTAATTTAATATATTTTATATAAGTTTAGTTTAATTATTAGATATTTTGGCTTTTTAGTTATATAATTGGAGTGAGATTTTGATTTTTTTGGGTTTAAAACAAGTTTTTGAAAGTATAAATTGGTTTTGTATTTTAAAAATTTATAGATATTAGAATTGTGTATAATTCAAATAGATAATTTAAATAAATATGGTTTTATTTTGTAAGAAAGTATTTTTCTTTATTTTTAAAATAAATAGATGAAAAAATATTAAAATATTTAAGGATTAGACTGTAAAGCTAAACATTCTTTCTACCAAGAGATCACAAGATGAAGAACGAAGAGAAAACACAATTCATTACTTGAGAAAATGAGATATACATGAATCTAATTTATAGGAACAATATAGGCTTCTAGTGATAGCTAAAAGATAAGAGTGATGACTTAATAGATAAAGATAAGACTAACAACGCAGCGAATAAGATCGCTATGTAAGCTTACAAGTTTCAATATTTATTGCAGCTCTTAACACCCTCCCATAAGTGAAACGTAGGGAGGAAAATAAAGAAAAAAGAACACAAAGAATGGGTCCCAAGAACTAGGCCTTTTTAGGCACCCACGTACAACATTTCATAAGAGAGAGAAAGAAGGAAAAAAATGAAGAGATAAAGGAAGGAGGACTCAAGATGACCCCCCAAGCACAACTTCCTTTACTCCAAGCATATGTCGTAACTGAAGAAACCTTGGTGATGCCAAGGACTTTGTAAAAATATTTGTTATTTGTTCTTTAGTAGGTACATATTCTAGGTTGAGAACGCCATCTTGAATAAGTTGGCGAATGAAGTGCATATGAATCTCAATGTGTTTTTTCCATTGATGCTCCACATGATTTCTAGAAATTTGTATTGCACTTTGATTATCACACCATAAGAGAGTAGGTTGATCCTGTTGAATGCCAAACTCAAGCAATAATTGTCGTAGCCAAAGAACTTCTTGACTTGCGAGAACTGCAACTCTATACTCAACTTTTTCCATAGATAATGCAATTTCTAACTGTTTCTTGCAAGACCAAGCAATAGGAGCAGATCCAAGATAGAAAACAAATCCAGAGGTGGATTTCTGATCATCCACTGATCCAGCCTAGTCAGAATTAGTGAAACCTACAAGCTCAGGAGAACCATCAATATACTGAATGCCAAAATTGGAAGTTCCTTGAATATATCTGAGAATATGCTTTGCTTCTTTCCAGTGACTCTGATGAGGATCCTAAGAAAATCTAGAGACCAACCCAACTACATAGGCAATGTCAGGTTGGGTGTGTGTCAAATAAAGTAGATTGCCAATAAGTTGGCGATACAATGTAGGATCCACCTTGGGAGTGGTGCAACTAGCAGTAAGAATAACACCAGACTGAAAAGGAGTAGGTGAAGGCTTACAATTAGCCATGCCAAAATGCTGGAGTAAATCAAGAGCATATTTCTGTTGGAAGATGGTAATTCCTTTTGATGATTGCTGAACCTGCAACCCAATAAAGTAGTGCAAAAGGCCAAGATTTGTCATAGAAAATTGTCCCATCAATGCTTCCTTAACATTTTGAATCTTAAATGAATAACTCCCTATGAGGATCAAGTCATCTACATAAAAAACTAGAAGCAATAAATCAGAGCCTTGTCTCTAAGTGTAAACTGTTGGTTCAGAGTGATAACAATTGAACCCTGAGGAAAGCAGAAAACTATACATCTTCTCATACCAAGCTCTAGGATCTTGTTTGACACCATACAAAGAGTGCCTAGGCCCGCAAACAAGTGAAGGATCCTACACAAAACTAGGAGGTTGCTCCATGTAAATCTCCTCATATAGATCACCATGCAGAAAAGCACTCTTAACATCCATCTGGTAAACTGACCAGCCTTGGGAGCCTACAAGAGAAAGCAGAAGACAAACATAATCCATCTTGGTGACATGAGCGAAAGTCTCAGAATATTCAATTCCTTCAACCTATGAAAGTCCCTTAGCCACAAGATGTGCCTTATGTTTGTCTAAAAATCCATCTGTTGTATATTTGGTTCTATAGATCTACTTGAAACGGACCAAATTTCATCCCTTTGGAAGAAGAACAAGATCCTAAGTATGATGCTTCATCAAAGAAGAATACTCTTCTATTATGGCAGGTTCCCACTCAAGTTTTCCAAAAACATCAAAAAATTGTTGTGGATCCTCTAAAATTGCATGACTCAAAAGAGAGATTTTGTTAAACCGTGGTTGATTTGAGGCCATATAACTAAAATCAGTTGCATAATAGCAAAATATATCAAGATGCTTTCTCTTACAAAGACTCCTCCTCAAGGAATTATCAAGAACATGTTGCTCATGTATGAGTTTTATTGGCGCTGATGGAAGATTTTCTTTTGGCTGAGGAACTTCAGTAGAGTTTTCTTCTTCTTCCATATCTATAAAAGCATCACAATGATTAGAACCACAATCAACCATTTCAGATGAGGTAGTGGGGAACAAGATTATCCTAGAATAATATTTTCATTGAAATGAACATCTCTTCGGAACAAAACTTCCTTAGCGTTAGGATCAAAGAGTCGATAAGATTTCATATCCTCACAATAGCAAAAAAATATCAATTGTTGACTTTTCTTTTCCATGGATTTGTGTTTTTTATCTGGAATTAATTCCCAATAAGGACTACCAAATACCATAAAAGAAGTTACATCATGTTTCTCATGTGTCCAAGCTTCCATTGGAGTCGTATTTTGTACTACCTTATGAGGCATCCTCTTTTGAATGTAACTAGCACAATCAACTGCTTCAGCCCAAAAAGTAGGTGCCAAGTTCTTGGAATGAATTATACAATTAGCTATCTCCTTAAGTGTTCTATTCTTCCGTTTAGCTACACCATTTTGTTGAGCGGTGTAGGGAACAAAATGTTGATGAAGAATGGCATGTTCTTTGCAAAAATTTTGAAATGTCTTGTTGACATATTCCCTCCTATTATCTATGCGTAGCTTTCTAATGGAGCATGAAGATTGTTTCTCAACAAGATATTTAATGTCTTGAAGTTTTCAAATACTTCACTCTTGTATTTGAGAATATAAACCCAAGAGTACCGTGAAAAATCATCAATAAAATTTAATACATATTTGAACCCTAAAAAAGAATAAGTTAAAAATGTTGTTAGATCACTATGCACCAACTCAAGAGGTGTTTTTTCATTTGAGGCTTTCCCATTAGGAAAGGGATCTTGGTGTTGTTTTCCAAGGGCACAACTTGAACATACTTTATCAATACATGGAACCTTAGGAAGACCTTAAACCAGAATTTGAGTGTACATCTGCTGCAAATATCTATAATTGAGATGACCAAATCTTTCATGCCAAAGCTTACTCAATGAATCAACATGAGCTATAAAAGAAGAAGAAGAGGAAGGCATGAATAAGAAAAACTTATATAATCTAGAGACATGATCATCCTGTCCAATAGCAACAACAACTGCAGGATCATGTAGTTTTCTAATGACTACTTCATTTGGAGAAAACTGTATAGTTTTCCCATTACCAGAATAACAAATCTAATAAATGGATAATAAATTTGTAGAAATTTCAGGGACTAGGAGCACATTGTCAATGTGCCCATTTTCCATTTGTACAGTGCCTAATCCCAAGACTTCAAGTTGTGTAGAGTCACCAACTACAATTTGTGAGATGTTTCTATGAGATGTAGAGGGAAACAAGTCTTAACAAGGAGTCATATGATGTGAATCTCCTGGATTAGGTATCCAATTGTCTGTACATTTACATATGGCTTGAGCTGATAAAGCACATCCCTTGACTATTGAAATATTATGCTTCTTCATGTCCTCTCCTAAGGCATTCAGCTTCTTCAAACATCTTACTTCGAATGCCCATGTTTTCCACGAAAATTACAAATTTCATTTTTTTTGGTCTTCTTCTTTTCCTGTTTTTTGTTTTTCTTTGAGGAGGATTCTTCGTTCTTAGAAATTGGAGGAGAAGACTTAGTATTCTTCTTAGTTTTGAAGGGAGGCTCATGAGCTTATGCATAATTTTTCTTTGGTTGAAACCGAGCTTTGTGCTTACCCTTGGAGTTATGAGCCACCAAAGATTGATTTGAAGAGCTAGAGATAAGTTGGGAATTTGAAATTTGTCACCAAGGGCATCCCTTGTTGCATAGAAGATAGATTCAAAAACTTGAAAAGGACCCTTTAGTTTTGAAAAAATCAAGAAAATACATTCAACGCCATTTTTATCCTTGCCACATGATTTTAATTCAGACAATAAAGACCTGAATTGAGCAAGATACTCTTCAATAGAGGCATACTCATCAAGTACTAGGGTTGATAATTTAGTTTCCAATTCTAATGCAGGGAACTCATTGATACCTTCAAATACATAAGCTAGTTTTTCCCAACTTTCTTTGGGAGTTTTACAGATAATAGGTTGTATGAAACATGCAACCCAATCAGCCCCATTTCTTCATCTAGTTTATTCTTGTAGGGAAATATTTCAACTTCTTTTATAAAATTTGGTTGGTTTTCACTTAATGTTTGCCACGTCCCCTTAGATTGCAATAATTGTTTCATTTTTCTTTTCCAGGTATGAAAATTGTGCGGAGTAAGTAACTCTATTATCCTTAACTCCGCCATAATATAAAAAACAAAATTTTACAACTACTATAGAATGCCAAAAAGAAATTCCTAAACTTCTTTTTACCCTACTGATTTGGTGCTCAAAAATATGCTCAAAAATGAAAGTTGTCAGAATGGCTCGAAACTTGAATGAATGAATAGATCTCATCATTTTGAATCTAACACAACTTTCTTTGCATAAAACGGATGTCGTATGCTCCTAGAAATGAGTTCTAATCAATTTTGGAAACAACTAAATTTTAAAAAACGCAGTGTGCAGGTTGCCTAGTCAGCGATCTGTACAGTTGATTAGGCCTGTTGACTTGGTAGGGTGACTGGGCTCCATGGTCCAATCTCCAGGCGACACTTGGAAATTTTCTACTTCAGCTGATTGGGTCGAATTTGATTGGAGGATGATTGTGATTGATCTGGACCAACCACAGGATGCCACATGGCCCATCCAGAGGCTGCCACGTGGCACCTCAGTGGCCACCGAAATTTGTTGAAGGTCAAATTAAGCCTCCATTGGATCGAGCACAAGACCTCTCACACAAACTAACCGCGACCTCCACCAATGATACTTGTTAAACAATGGGCGCAAAAAATTATTTAAGTTGTCAGATCACCCAGTGAAAAAATTGGCAAGAATTTTTGCTAGAAAAATGCCAATAATATTTGCCCAGATTCTTCTTTTTACTCCAGCCAATAAATTTTTTCCCAACTCTTTTTTTAACCAAAAAAAACAATAAAAACCTTGTTGCCCAACAAAATCCAAAATAATGTCAATGAGGGCAAATTAAACCCTTTATGTATATGCCTTTTCCTTTTTTAAAGCCAAAAAGGACATGTTGATAAATTCATTTCTCTGTTCTTTAATACGCTTCCTCTCTTTGAAAAAATCATGTGGGCAAATTAAAATAACAAGAAAATTTATACTGCGCCTTAAGAAATTATGGTGGATTCGTAGAATGAGGCATCGAACACGGAAAATTCCACACTCTTCCCACACTGCTTCAACTCGTTGATCTGTCCAATGTATTTGCAATTTCTTATTGAGGTATGTAAATGGTGTTCACCCAAGGTTCTTATGAGGCTCAATTGCAGCTTGATCGTTGCCACATCACAACCTCCGTTCTTTTCTCTACCTACTTCAACTGGATGATTTTTTCAACACCACTTACACTGTCATTCCAACTTCTGAGACTGAATTATAGAGCGGCTTCCACCACCGCTAGGAACAATTGACAAAAAAAATCTCGATCTTGACTAACTGGTTAATTGCAGATCGATACCCAACCCTGAAAATTTGATTGTATACCAAGTTCCATAATTGCCTGGTTGTTGTAACACAAACATAAATACAGTGCTAAGCTTATGTTGCATAGGGACTACAACTATAAATTCCTAGCAGTACGATGAGCCTTCAGTCATGCGGACAATTTTTAAACCGATCTAGAATGAAATAAGGGATAGATGTCTAATGTTGTGCAGGGACCAGTAATTGATATAGTACTGGTCCCACCAAACCACCAGAAATTGAGAGATGTGCAACCAATATTTAAACAAAAATAAATAACATTAACTGCAAATATGTTTTAATTTATGTCCAAAATTTCCCAAAACATTGATTAGGCCCACAATTGTCCATAAATAGTATCTTAATACTTAAGAGTACAAATCATATTGACCCAACTAGAAAATAGATAAAACCATAAATCCTTCCAAAATGGTCTATTCCAAAAGTACAAAGTAGTAGTCACTTCTGTTGGAAATAATACTGAGAGGGGGGGGGGGGGTGAATCAGTATTATCACATTAATAAAACTTTTTCATTTCCATAATCAGATTCATATATGCTACTTCCACAACTTCTTATGATTAAGTTAATTGATCTTCAATGAGTGCATTAGAACATTATCAACCATATTATCAGTTAACAGATGCAGTAACATAGAATAGATCATTACACATAAGGCACACACATGAACACCCTGATATAAGGTGGAAACCCAATGCGGGAGAAAACCACCTGCTCGAAGTCATCTCAATCTTCTTCTTAATAAGAAAATCCTTTTACAATATTTGTACTGGTGCAGTCTTATACCAGTACGGGAGCTACAACCCCCTTTGCTCTTGTACTAGCCAGTCCATTTACTAGTGCGCAGGCTACTACCTGCTACAATGCTCCAAAGATTTCCTTTAGCTCTTATACTAGCTTAGATACTAGTACGTAGGTGCTGGCCTACAATCTTTTCTCCTCCAGGTACCACGTTTCATCAATTTTCAGACTGGATACACTAAAGCACAACACATAATCTGAAATGCCACTTTTCATCCAATTTTCATACTGGACCCAACAACATTGAAGCTCATAATCAAACAACCTTCTGAATTACCCAAGCACTAGATCAATACATATACAAGTGAGTCATCAATCAGATCTAGTCCATTAGATCACATAGAATGAGTCAATAAGAACCTGATCCATTCATCCATCAATGTATAATCAATCACTGTTGTTATCAGAACTTAATACCAGAAACCAGACATCACTTCAAAACCCAGAACACAACAATAATCAACAGAGGCAGCTAAATAGGTTTCATGATAAGTACGCAGCTTCACCCATATAACACCTGCGTAGAAGTACGCACTGTGTCCAACTGCGTTCCTGCGTACCCACGCACTGTGCCTCACAGACTCCCTGCGTACTGGCGCTCTGTGTCCAATGAACTGCCTGCGTGCCTCCGCATCTGCAGCGTTTCTGGGCCTGCGTATCTGCGCACCTGCAGCACTTCTGCGCCTGCGTATCGCCGCACTTTTCTTTCACTGTACTTGCGTACCTGCGGGTAAAGATAATTTCAAGACTTCAAGGATAACCCAGACTATCAGATCTACAGATCTGAACATGCGCCGAGGAGATATCAACCCATTAGTAGATCCGACTTGTAGTTCTCATGTTTCTCCTTGATTTAGATTCAACTCTCTCTCACAAACCGATTACAAGCATTTCAGATCTAGCTTCTCTTAAGATCTTCTAATTTCACAAGTGTCTAGCCAAATGATCTCCTTTGCTTTATATAGGCAAGCTCTCCCTAAAATCATGGAACATGGGGCTCAATAATAATAATAATATAAATAATACCACGGGCCAAAACCATAGAATCAAGAACGGCGGGCTAAATACCACGGGCCAAACATAAGAAACCCCATGTGAGTGTGCTTCTCTGCCTTGAAGTAAGTGAACTGGGGGTACGCACCTATTACACGGGATACCTGCGTGTATGTACGCACATTATGTATGACATGCCTGCGTGTACGCACCTTTTGTAAGGTGTACCTGCGTACCTCTTGTTTTCTTCATTATTTTTGAGCTAATTATCAATCTCTGCTATTGACCTGTTGTACAGTGATCCATCACCTGTATGAGTTGCCATCAAGGACAATACTTTAGCCATAATGCCAACAATCTCCCCCTTTGGACTTGATGGCAAAGCTTACTTGTGAACTGTCATCTGATCCCTTTGAAGTGTCCTACATCCATCTCTTCTGTGGATTCATCTGAATGTATACAAGTGAGATGATCTTCTATGAGAGGGTTGCCATCAAGTACAACACATGCATCATAATGCCAACAACTTCAACATCCACTCATCAAAACTGAAGATATGTATCCAAAATAAATATCCATACTTGCACATAATAAAAGTGAATGTATGACAGCCATAACTACTGTGTTGTTCAACATTTAAACCCACTGTGTTCAATAAATGACACCCAACCCATTCTATTTCCCATTAAAACATATCAAAGCACATGGATCAACAAAAAACAAATTCCCAGCCATTGGATCACATCCAAATCAATCCAGATCACACATTCAAAATGAAGCCATTGCAATCCATGTCCATCCTTGCCACCAATTAAATTCAAGTGAAAAAAACTATAAAAGAAGTTCAACCACTATGGAATTTGCATGTTTAACATTCAAACTATTCATCAACCCTGGAGACAAACCATCACAGAACATTTGACAGTGTATTCAAGTTAGTTATTTCAATTACAACACATTTTTCTTACAATTTTATTTTCATTTCTCATAGTTTTTATTTTAGTTCTTACAGTTTCATTTTCATGATTTTTTTTTCTATATTCTAAATCATTTTAAAGTTGATTGGGAAATATGAAACAACCATAATGAAGAGTATTGGCTAGTATGGCTAGCTACAAATGAAAAATAACAAAACTCATGGAGATAAACTTTAAATTGAACTGGCAACTACATATTCTAATTATCAAACCATAGGCGTTCATTTCTTCTTTTATTGAAAATAGATATCTCATTAAACTTTTTTCTTAAGCAAAAATAAGTCCAAAAATCAATGTCTAATAGACAATCCAGATCAACATCTTAACCAAAAAAGGAACTAGGTGACACTTTTTATAGTTGAACTTCCTCCTAGAGCTTCCTTAATCTTTGAAGAGTGTTAGCTATAGGAATAACAACAATATTGACATTAGGCCTCTAAGTTGCCAAAGAACCCAAATGAGAATTCAAGGATATCCCCAAATAAAACAAGCAATGCAGAACTTTATGAACCATTACAATGAAAAATAAGTAGGGGGGTATGCTCATAGTACCAAAATAGGGTGGAAACCCAGGGAAAACAAGCAATGCAGAAGTTTATGAAGCATTATAGTCAACAATAAATAGATGGGTCTACTCAGATGACAAGAATGTAGAGACCCAAACAATCTTTTGGGCAAATTCAATACTAAAAGCATGCAAATATGTGAGTAGAGGAAGACATGATAATGATATCAAAAGGAATGGAAACGGCTCAGATGACAAGAATGTAGAAACCCAAACGATCTTTTGGGAAAATTCAATACTAAAATCATGCAAATATGTGAGTAGAGGCACACATGATAATGAAATCAAAAGGAATGAAAATGGTACAACGTTGAATCATTTGTCATGCAACCTAACAATAAACTGACTTGTCTCAAAGAAAAAATATAAATATTGTTCAGATCTTGGTACTTAGTGATCCGAATAGAAAATGGCATCAACCCATGGTATTCATCCATCCATGGAATTTACCCATGGTATTGTAAGTGACATCCACCCATGGTATTCATTCACCCGTGGTATTTCCCATGGTATTGTGACATCCACCCATGGTATTCATTCACCCATGGATTTGACCCATGGTAGTGTGACATCCACCCATGGTATTCATTCACCCATGGAATTGACTCGTGGTATTGTAACTGAAAAAGACTATGAGTAACAAGTCGCATTTTGTAAAAGGACAGTTTGTCCACCATAATGTAGCCTTTATAGTTATTATCGGTTTTAATAAAAAGTTTCTTTGTGGTTTTATTTACTATGTGTTCTGTCATTTTCTTTCTAGCATTGCAATTCTTCAGATCTTGGGGTCCTCCCCCACAAGATCCATTTCAATCTTTTAGATCTTGTGGGCCTCCCACCAAGATCTAGATCAGTGGTATTAGAGCAGGTTATGATTCCATGGGAATGAGAGTTTGATGCATATTTCAGTTTCAAATTTTGTAGCAATATTCAACAAACTTCAAGCATGTGTTACATCCTCAACAGAGCATTTTCTTGGGCCAAGCGGGAAGAATTTTTCTTTTTCATTTTTTTGTAGGAATGTTTTTGGGCTGCGAGTTTGCAAATTAGATCTAAAATTTTTGGCGCAAAATTTACAAAAACAAATAACATATCTAGTTTCCTTGCGAAAAAATACCCAAATTCAAAAAACAATATGTCGAATTGAAGTCCATATGATAGGTCGCACACTGTTAGCATCATTATTGGTCACAAGCATTACAGGGTATCTCTATCCTCAGATCTTCATTCATCATGGTTATGGGTCATCCACAAACCCACACTTCATCAAAGTCCATTTGCTAGGTCGCACACTGTTAGTATCACAGTTGGTCACAAGCATTATAAGGTATCTCTATCCTCAGATCTTCATTCATCATGGTTATGGGTTAACCACAAAACCCTTCTCTTCAGTGGCTCTTGATATTCAACAAAGTCTTCGCACGAGGGAACTTCATGTAATGGGGACCATTGCTTCTTAAGGAGGGAGGAATGATCTGAATAGAAAATGGCATCAACCCATGGTATTCATCCACCCATGGAATTTACCCGTGGTATTGTAAGTGACATCCACCCATGGTATTGTGACATCCACCCATGGTATTCATTCACCCATGGAATTGACCTGTGGTATTGTAACTGAAAAAGACTATAAGTAACAAGTTGCATTTTATAAAAGGACGGATTTTCCACCACAATGTATCCTTTATAGTTATTATCGGTTTTAATAGAAATTTTCTTTGTGGTTTTATTTACTGTGTGTTCTGTTATTTTCTTTCTAGCATTGCAATTCTTCAAATCTTGGGGGCCTCCCCCATAAGATCCATTTCAATCTTTTAGATCTTGGGGGCATCCCCCCAAGATCCGGATCACTTAGAGACCTAACGAAACTAAACAATATTGAAAAACATGAGGCTAAACAATTTAATTCAAATAATAGTTTATAAAAATGAACTAAACCAGATCAAAATCTTAACCAAAAAGATCACTTTGTTTAGTTGAAATTCCTAGGATGTTTGTGAGTGCATCCAAAATTGTAAGATTATAGTTTTAAATGTTTAAGGATTAAATTTAATTGAAACAACAATAAGAAAATGCACTTTATAACTAGGTCCAAGAACACAGTTAAGGCTACCCTCAGTAGCCAAACAAAAGAGAGAATTTGTCAAATTGGTGCTACCTGGATGGGGATTGCAAGGTGTCTTTTCACGATCCCTTGGCAGCCTCTCATTAATACGCACTCTAGTAGATATTTCTTAGAATTATTTGACAGGAAGAATTCCAATGGAGATTGGATAGTTAAAGCCACTGGGAGTTCTCGATCTCAGCTTTAATTTTCTCTATGTTTATATTCAAAAAGCTCTATGTAATTGTACAAAGCTGCAATTGATTCAATTCTCAGTAAACAACTTCGTAGGGAGTATACCAACAGAAATTGGTCATCTAGCCCAGTTGGAACAACTCCTCCTAAGCAACAATAATCTTAGTGTAAGTATTCCAAATTCTCTGACCAACTGCACTTCTCTCCAGGTGTTGTCCATTGGATACAATGATCTCACTAGTCCAATCCCCTCTCTACCCTAACTCTGGATGAAAATAGAATGATGGGTAGCATACCTAAATTTATTGTCGATTTGACTAGGCTCATCTACCTAAATCTCGCTCAAAATAACTTTATTGATATCATACCTGAAGCCATAAAAAAATTGAGATAATTGACCACCTTAAATTTAGGGACAAACAATCTAACTGGAAAAATATTGGAGGGCATTGCCACTTTGAACCATCTTCAATAGCTTTTTTCTAAGCGACAATCATCTTACATCTACAATTCCAAAAGGCATAGGAAAAATTCACTCTTACAAAATTATTTTTGAATCCAAACAATATTTTGGGAGCATTCTTGAAAGTATTGGCGATTTGGTTTCACTTCAACAATTAGATATATCTGAAAACAATCTAGAGGGACCAATCCTAGATCATATTGGCCAATGTGTGGGATTAGAAATGTTAGATTTGTCCAAAAACAAGTTGAATGGAAATATTCCTTCATCTTTAGGAAATTGTAAATCTATGAGGAATTTATTACTGCACCAAAACAACTTTTTTGGGATATTACCACCATCTTTAAGTAAATGTACTATTTTACAAAGGTTAAAGGTGTCTGAAAACAAACTGAGTGGAAATCTAGAAATAAGATTTCCAATTTCTACAGAATTTCTCCCTGCTTATTCTAATAACTTCTTTGGCCCAATGTACCCAACTTCAACTATTAGGATTAAGAAAAAATATATTAATGGGTCAACTACCTAGCTACCTTGTAACTTTGTATGAATTAAGAGTTTTAAGTGTTGGTTATAATAAGTTTCATGGCAGTATTCCTTCCAACATCACAAATCTTGTCAAATTACAAGTGTTGGATTTGTCCAACAATAAAATTAGTGGAAGCATCCCATCCAATATAGAGAGACTTCAGGGATTCAAAACCTTTGGGTCTTCCGAACTCAGTAGTAATACATTGTATGAGGATCTTGAAATTGTCATCAAGGTATTTGAGTATACCATAACATATGTGTTGACTACAAACACAATATTGGATTTGTCTAGCAATAATATTATGGGAGAAATACCTCTAGGTATAGGAAATTTGAGTAACTTGAGATTGTTGAATTTATCAAATAACCATTTATAAGGGAAAATGCCTATGTCTCTTTGTGAGATATCTACATTGGAACAATTGTAATTGGGAAAAAATAATTTGAGTGGAGAGATTCCTCAAGAGCTCTCTATTCTATCCATGCTAGCATATTTGGATGTTTCATCTAATGATATTTGTGGAAGAATCCCACTAGGAACACATTTTGACACTTTCAACGCTACTTCATTTCAAAGAAACAAATGTTTACGTGGTTTAACTTTACAAATATGCGAGGAAAAAGAAAAACAATTTATAAAAAAGAACTAAGCCAGATCAACATCTTAACTAGAAATATCACTTTGTTTAGTTGAAATTCCTAGGATGTCTGTGAGTGTCTCCAAAAGTGTTAGACTTTACAGTTTCAAACATTTAGGGATTAAATTTAAGTGAAACAATAGTGATCCAATGCACCTTATAACTATATCCACGAACATGGCTAAGGCTACACTCAGCAGCCAAACAACTTGAAAAATTACCATGTATTCCTAATCCAAACCTAGGATGTTTGTGGTCACTATGAATAACAATAATGACAAACATGAGTCTAAACAAATTAATTCAAACAATAGTAACTACCATATCAACATCTTAACTAGAAAAGGAACTAGGTGACACTTTTTATAGTTGAAATTCCTCTTAGATCTTCCTTCATGTCTGAAGAATGTTAGCTATAGGAATAACAATAGTATTGACATTAGGTCTCTAAGTTTACAAAGAACACAAATGAGAATTCAAGGATAGTCCCAAAGAAAACAAGAAATGTAGAAGTTTATGAAGAATTACAGTAAACAATAAATAGAGGGGTCTGCTCATAATACTAGAAGAACGTGGAAACCCAGGGAAAACAAGCAATGCAGAAGTTTATGAACCATTACAATCAACAATAAATAGATGAGTCTTCTCAGATGACAAGAATGTAGAAACGCAAATGATCTTTTGGGAAAATTCAATACTAAAAGCATGCAAATATGTGAGTAGAGGCAAACATGATAATTATATCAAAAGGAATGAAAACATATCATATGACAAGAATGTAGAAACCCAAATGATCTTTTGGGAAAAATTAATATTAAACGTATGCAAATATGTGAGGAGAGGTGGACATGATAATGACATCAAAAGGAATGAAAATAGTGTAGCATTGAATCATCTATCATGCAACCTAAAAATAAAACAACTGCAAGAAGAAGGTAATGGAGGGGAAAAATAAGTTATGAATAGGATCCCATTTGAATCAAAGTGTCAAAAAGTCTTTCGTATATACCTTATGATGTAATTCATATATCTATGCAGGTTGTCCTTTTTGTGGATGCTCTTGCATTGTCGGAACTAGAGTTCTTGTCTCAAAGAAAAAAATATAAATATTGTTCAGATCTTGGTACGTAGAGACCTAATGAAACTAAACAATATCGACAAACATGAGATTAAACAATTTCATTTAAATAATGATTTATAAAAAGAACTAAACTCGATCAACATCTTAACTAGAAAGGTCACTTTGTTTAGTTAAAATTCCTAAGATTTCAATGAGTTCTCCAAAAGTGTCAGACGTTACAATTTTCAACATTTAAGGATTAAATTTAATTGAAAAAATAGTAAGCCAATGCACTTTACAACTAGGTCCAAGAACACAGCTAAGGCTACCCTCAACAGCCAAACAACTTGCAAAATTACCATGTCTGCCCAATCCAAACCTAGGATGTTTGTGATCGCTATGAATAACAATAATGACAAACATGGGGCTAAACAAATTAATTCAAACAACAATAACTACCAAATCAACATCTTAACCATAAAATGAACCAGGATAGCACCAAAGAAAATAAGCAATGTAGAATTTTATGAAGCATTACATTCAACAATAAGTAAAGGGGTCTTCTCATAGTACTAGAAGAAGGTGGAAATTGGCAATAGTTTTCCAAGCACAAATACGGTGATGGTATTTTAAGTGTTAAAACAAGTTATCAAAACCACAATCAATGATAATTTTAGAGACATACAACAAATTCATTCTGTAGATTTGATTTTTCAAGGATACTAACATACATGTTGATAATTGCCTGTAATAAAGAAGAAATATTTTTGGCTTGTATGAAAGCATAATTTTCAAATATTCTTAACTAAATGCATGCAATAATTCTATAGGTTGTTGCATCTATGGAAAGAGCTAGATATGTTTCTCGTACAAGGAGAAGTGGCAAGAGAGTGACAAGGGGTGCCCAGCTGTGATGCCCTTCATGAGATGAGGACAGAACAGGTGATGTGAATGTCAACAATGCCCCAAGCAACATTGTTGAGGATTACCATGCGACGTTGTTGAGGATCATTGTGGTATTGTTGAGGATTACAGAGCCACTATCAACAATAGTCCAAGGGGAAAGTTCAACTAAAAATATTAGCACTATAAGAGGTTGGAAAAAAAAAAAGAAATGTTAGTTGCAATTAACAACATAGATTTTAATGGATATTTAGTTCATACATTTGAAAAAAAAACATGGTATTCCTCCCTCATCAATACATAATTGGATAAATGGACTAACTCATACAAAATGTAGAGGGCCTCTTACAGTTATGACTAAAGATGAGGAGGGCGAGGTGGTTGAGTGGTGTAAAGAGATGGCCCAATTAGGACATGGGCTAGAGTTGATACAACTCAAATCCACAGTTGCTCAAATCTGCCAAGCGAGGCCAAACCCATTCAAAGATGGGTTTCTTGGTAAATCATGGTGGTTTGGGTTTTAAAAAAGGAATCCATACCTTGTATTGCGTACAACTAAGGGCCTAGATAGAGACAGAACATTAAATTTGCACCTTGCAATTGTAAGTAAGTTCTATGACACTCTTTCTAGTGCTTACGATAAACATTCTTATGGTGCAAACCATATCTGGAACTATGATGAAACGGGTTTACAGGCAGGAAGGAATTGTGGCATGCGGGTAATTGCCAAGAGAGGGAGCCAAAATGTGCCAAATATTTTGCCTAAGAGCAAGGAGTGGATAACTATTTTATGTTGTGTCAATGCAATTGGTACTTCAACCCCGGGATTTTATCTATTCAAAGGTAAAAATCAACTAAAAAACTATATACAAAACTGTGAACCAGGTGCATGCATGGCTGCACATCTCCATGTATGGATGACTAAAGATTTTTTTTTAAAATTGGCTTTGTCACTTCGCTGCATCTGTACCAAGTGGTGTCTCACCTAATAACATAAACCTATTGATATTAGTTGGCCATGGAAGCTAAATGGTTGTACAAACAATTGAGGAAACAAATAATTTGGGCATCGACCTATTGACATTTCCCGCTCAACTCATAGATTGCAACCCCTTGATGTTAGTGTGTTTGGCCCTTTCAAGAACCATTTCAGATCAGAGTGTGTTGCATGGATGGAAAAGAATCCATGGTTTGAGGTGAAAAGGTTCAAGCTAGTAGGGCTTGCTAGTAAAGCATTTAAAAGGGCTCTAACACCATCAAATATCAAGGCTGGCTTTAGGAGGATAGGAATCTAGCCACTGAATTATGACACTCTTATGCATGATACCGGTTGTAGCCAGGTGTTTCATGTGGATGGTCAAGAAGAAGGGCATGTCCAAACATGTGTTTAAGTGCAAGAAGTAGATGAACAAGATGAGGTGGTTGCAACTGGTAATTTGATTTCCCTCTCTCAAGGACACCTATATGGTTAAGATGATGAAGCTGCCTGTGAAACATAGTATAATCATGACGAAATTCACAGTAACAAGGAGGTCGTTCTACCAACTCAAGAACATGAAACTGTCGTTGTTGATATTGTTAATGACATTGCTAAACATGCAGTTGACAATGACCAATGAACATTTCCAAGCCAAGTAATCCCACCGTCATGGCTGACAAAAGCCATGATTAATTTGAATGAGCATAGTGTCTCAACAACCAATGAACAAAGCATGAACATGCCTTCACAACTAGCAAAATTGAACAATGAAATTATTCATTTTTTTGTGGACAATAGATCAATGGAAGAAGATGAAGAACATAATGAGGCATCAAATGAAGATAACAATATAGTTCAATCAGTTGCCTCGGATACTAAAATGGAAGTGCCAAGAAATGACATGTATGTGGGAGGGGTGGATAAGATACTTGGTCGGTTCTTAAAACTACCAGTAGAGAGAGTATCAATGAAAAAAAAGCAAGGTACCCTGGGTAGTCTTTGTTTGGGCCGAAGTTTACTCATCTCAGAAGAATATATAAACTTATTAGTTGAGTCTAGAAAAAAGAAATTTGAAATGTAGGAATTAAAATAGAAAAAGAAGGATCTAGCCAACGAGAAGAAGGCAACAAGGATTGTTGTAGTACAACGTCAAGCAGATGAAAGGTTTGAATGAGATAAAGAAAGGCAAGAGAAGGACCAAAAAAAACAAATAGCAAGACAAGAGAAGGAATCAAGAAAGGCACAACAAATTCTTGTAAATGAATAAGGGATGATCAATATGGTTGACAATTATGCAAGCGCAACTGATGAAACCAGGATTATGTCAAACACATTGGACAATATTGCAGATAATACACCATTATTCCAAGACCTCATAAAAATTCAAGTGCCTCACTATCAAAATGAGGGTTTACCCACTTGCCTTGTTCCTACCAGAGGAGGTGTCAATTCTATGTATGGTCATCACACACCTCCACTTAATGCAGGGGTTAGTAGTGAAAATGTGAGGTATGGGTCTCAATTCCTCGATGGTTGGGAGGTGAAAATTGGACTCAATCATATGGTTGAAATCAAACATTTCCTAATCAACCCTTTTTAGGTAGGTGATCCAAGATCTTTTACTTATAGATGTGTAAAAATTACATATAACAAAGCACTTAAAAACCATGGAACATAAGCATATAAAAATAAGATAAAAGAGACATAATCATGCATGAGATCAAGACACAAAGAATTGATTACGGATTTCATAAAATTTGGACTACATCTCCGAGCCCTGCTCAATAGTGGGGAGGCCTTCATTCATTAAATGGCATGAAAAGAGAAGAAGTACAAGTAGATTTTACATAACACCCTTATCCCTCCAATCTAGAAGATAGATGACAAATGGAGAGCCCAACTCTAGAAACATATAGCACCACTGAAATCCTGGAAACAAAGCGTGCAAAATTTCCTATCCGAAAACCCAATTCGGAGAAATGAAGCTTTTGCACCCTCTTGAAACCTCCCTATTGCTCAAGACGAGGTTCCAGCCTACTGCCAGGTCAAGTTACTACTGTACACACTAATTTCTGAACTATTGTGCCAGTCTCCCCCCTTTTTCCGATGCGGATAGTCCATTATATAAGCTGGTGGCTAACTCCTCAATCCTCGGGCAATTCTTAACAAATGACAAGTTTAGAAGGCAACGGTTGCTACGCTAGGGATTTTGGACCTGGGATAACATGTAGGTGAAAAACCTTTCATATATGGAGAAACCTCCAGAACCTCTTATCTGCATATTACCCTTAACTTGATGGCTTTTAATATTGGTAGGCAGACCTGACCTTTGCAACAAGCGGCATGTGATAAAGGGACCCGGCAGCTATTAAACCATAGTATATAACATATCAGGTCTGAAAGAACTTCACATATCACAAATCGGTGGAACTGGGGGTGATTCTTCATACGACCGCTTCCCTTTGTGATCTGCGATTGCGATATCACAAATCACAACCTAACTCTACGATTGCGATATATCGCATCGCACTCTAGCTTGCTCCAGGGATGATTATTTACCTGTTTTCCTTGCAATATGAAATTGTGATATATCACATCAAATTTTGGCTTGCTCTGGGGCCAATTCTTTACCGTCAACCACCTCCAATCTGTGATTGCAATATCGCAAATCGCATCCTGGTAATGCTAGGGGTCGTTTTCCTTAAATGCGGACATCTTACTTCTGTGATCTGTGATATGCGGGGCCAATGGTGGCCTGCCACTTGTTTCTTCCCCATTTGCTAAGAGTTCTACCACTTCAGCTTCTCCTGCCACTTGGCCAATTCAAACATGAATTTTACTTGCTCTAACTTCTTCATATGAGCTCAGATTCGAGTGTCACTTGCATCATTGGAATCAAGATGAGGAGCACTTCGATCTAATGATAAGTTTATCCAGATTCTGCCACTTTGAGTTTTGAGCCTTCTTACCATGCCACTGGTACTTTTTAGAGATCCACTTAGATTAGTCCTCCTAGATCCTCCTGGATCAATCCTCCCCACTAAGAGAAGATTTTGGTCCTCCAAAAGCATTAAATAATCTGCAATTGTACCTTGTCTGCACCACAAGTTTCCTAACAGGTCATCCTTCCTTCTCCTTCACCTTTGTCCTTCAAAGCCATAAGTGATGAGCTAACACCTGCATCCCCTGCAAACCTGTAGTATAATATCTTGCAAATTACATGTTTCACTATATGACCAAAAATGAGCCAAGCATCCCATACTTGCCACGAGTTTATAACACATACTTTGTGGTCAAATTTACATAAAAATGGAAACAATACTCTAGCTATCAATACAAGGCCAAACATCATTGTTGCTTCAACATGTTATGGAAAACACATCAACACTGAAACACATGATTTACAAAAATAAGGCCATGACACTATTTTTGCTTCAACAAGTGATGGAAACACATCATCACTTACACAGTTTAAAATGCAACAAAAAATAAGGCCAAACATCATTATTGTTGCAACAAGTGATGGGAAACCCATCATCACTTTTACAATTTAAAATGCAACAAATGATTTGCAAAAATAAGGCCATGACATTCTACCACACCTAGAAGAACCATATCTCACTTATAAAAGTGAATGGGTCATCTTCTTGTGACACCTTCGCTGGTCGAATAACTGTTTCACCTGGTTCATGCACGAATGCTTTGTTCGTGCGACGTTTCTCTAGATGGAGCCTCCAACACATGGCTCTTTGATGACCACCTCTATCGCAATGACACAATAATCCTTCTTCCTCCAGATCTGATTTACCTTCTTCTTTACCTGATGTTGAGAGAGTCTTTCAAGCCTCATCCTTTCATGTGTTGATATTCTTTTCCAACACTCAGCAAACACATGGTTATGCAGTCCATAAAAACTGCAAGTTCTTCTATGTCATGATTTTCGTTCATTATTAACAATACGGTTGTAATCAAAATGAGCATTAGAATAATGAGACTGGTTATACCTTTCTTGTTGGTCTTTGTTATGATCATGGAAATGAGAGCTTGCCTCAACTCTTTCTCTGCAATGCATACTTCCATAGGTTGATGGTGATGTGTTCCCATCATCCTCTTTCCTCAACGGTTTCAACAATGTTGTGGAAGCTTCTGACATCTTTGAGCATTGTCCTTCAGTGCACCCAAACCTTGCGAACCAAGGTCTTTGCTCAACCTCTAATGGCTGAGTTATGCCTTGGCCATTAACACCAAGTCCTTCTTCTTCCTTGTACCTCACCTTGGTAAGGGGTCTCATGTTTATCCCTGTAATAGGTATCTCCACGTTTCCAACAAAAATTATACTATGTGAAGATAAAACTGAAGAAAAATCAACATCTTTTACCTCCACTGTCGATTTGGAAAGAACTAATGAGGGCTTCTCATCATTTTCGTTGGTGGTTTGCTGGTTGTTTTGGTGCATTCCCAAACCTTCTTCCTAACATACCCAAGTCCTTCCTGATGGGGTAATTCCTCTACTTTGATTGGTTTGTGATGCCCCGACCATTACTGCCGAGGCCCTTCCCCTCATACCCTTTTCTCCTTACAGTTTAGAGTCGATTCCCCTAGTATGGTTTTCAAAAATGGTGAAATCATCATCAGGAAAAACACATGGAGTCAAAGAATTACTTTTTACCTCACAGGGGTCACACAATAGTTTTTCCAAGGCCTCGTCCTTGGCTTGCAACTGACGTAGCAACCTCTGTTTCTCCTCTTTCTCTTCCTATAGAAGCCTCCTTAATTCAGCAAGCTCTGCTTGAAGACTCTGGTCGTTTCGCTTCAATTCTTCCAAGGCCTCATCTGTGGCTCACAACTGAAGCTGCAATCATTGCTTCTCCTCTTTCTCTTCTCGTAGTAGCCTTCTTAATTCAGTGTTCTCTTCTTGAAGTCTCTGGTTAATCTCCTCATTCGAGGAAGGTGATGAATAAGATGCATAAGCACTGGAAGATGTGGATGATGCATCGCTCTTCGATCTCTCTATCTCCTCCTCTCTTCTCTTCTCATATGTGCCATACATTATGTCCACCATTTTGGAAATTCGTAGGAAGGTCTCATGCATTTCTTTATCATTCTCCATGGCTACACACTCGGTCATTCACACTCGCAATTCTTAACAACAATAAGACTGCTTCTCTTCCCAACAAGCTTCAACATCCACCATGTCTCCTCTTCATGATGCACGTCCTTTGAGGCTTATTTCTGGTTAGCATACTCATGCAATTTGCATCAGCTAAGCCCTTCTCTGATACCACTTGATCCAAGATCTTTTAGTTATAGATGCGTCAGAATTACATATAACAGAGCACTTTAAAAACATGGAACATAGGCATATAAAATGAAGATAAAAGAGACATAATCATGCATGAGATCAAGACACAGAGAATTGATTACTGAGTTCATCCAATTTGGACTACATCTCTAGGCCCTGCTCAATGGTGGGGAGGCCTTCATTCATTGAATGACATGAAGAGAGAAGAAGTACAAGAAAATTTTACATAACATCCTTATACCTCCAATATGGAAGATAGATTACAAATGGAGAGCCTAGCTCTAGAAACAAACAACACCACTAAAATCCTGGTGAAAAATCATGCAGAATCGCCTATCTGAACACCCAATTCGAAGAAATGAAGCTTCTGCACCTTCTCAAAACCTCCCTGCTGCTCAAGGTGAGGTTCCAGCTTGCTGCAAGGTCGAATTAATGTTGTACACACTGATTTCTAAACTACTGTATCAGTCTCCCCCCTTTTTCCGATGCGGACAGTCCATTATATAAGCTGGTGGCTAACTCCTCAATCCCCAGGCAGTTCTTAACAAATGACAATTTTAGCAGGCGATGGTTCCTACACCAAGGATTTTGGACCTGGGATAACATGCAGGTGACAAACCTTTCATATATGGAAAAACCTCTAAAACCTCTTAACCACACATTACCCTTAACACAGTGGGTTTTAATATTGATGTTTTGAATCGGCAGACAGACTTCACCTTTGCAACAAGCAACCTACGATAAAGGGACTTGGTGGCTATTAAACCACAGTATATAACATATCGGGTCTGAAATAACTTTTCGTATCGCAAATCGGTGGAATCGGGGGTGATTCTTCATATGACCAGTTCCCTTTGCAATCCACGATTGCGATATCGCAAATCTCAACTTGACTCTGTGGTTGCGATATGTCGCATCGCACTCTAGCTTTCTCTGGGGCTGATTCCTTATTCATTTTCCTTGTGATCTATGATTACGATATATCACATTGCATTATAGCTTGATCCAGGGCCAATTCTTTACCGTTGACCGCCTCTAATCTGCGATTCCGATATCGAAATCGCAACTCGGTAGTGCTGGGGGCCATTTTCCTTAACTGCGGACCTCTTACTTCTGCAATCTGTGATATGGGTTAATGGAAACCTGCCACTTGGCGCTTCCCCATTCACTGAGAGTTTTTCCGCGTCGTCTTCTCCTGTCACCTATCCAAGTCAAACATGAATTTGACTTTCTCTAAATTCTTCATATGATCTCGGATTCGAGTGTCATTCACATCATTGGAATCAGGATGACGAGCACTTCGATCCAATGTTAAGTTTATCCATATTCTACCACTTTGATTTTTGAGACTTCTTACCATGCCACTGGTACTTTTTAGAGATCCACCTAGATCAATTCTCTTAGATCCTCTTTGATCAGTAGGCCAACCTCCTTGGCTCAAGCAGGTACCTCAGGGAGTTTTGGCACTCAAGATTCTCAAGACCATAAAAAATAAGGATGTCATATTTTTTTGGTTGTAACCACATTATGATGTGGATTTTGGATGGATTGTCTCTTTTTCTTGTCATAGAAAGATTTTGGCTTACAACCTAAGTTGGTTTATTTCATATTGTTTGTGGCATTTTAACCAAAATCCATTTTAGAAGGAACATCTATAGTCTATTATAATGTAGAAGTATTACCTGAGAATGCAAATGGGATTTTCTGCTGCCTCTACACACCAAATGATTTACAACACGTTTATAACTAAGTTGTAAATATGATGACAAACAAGTAAATAAGGAAATCTTGAACAAGTCACTTATTTTAATATGAAAATTCCAAAAAACAGTGAACAGTAAAAGTACCTAACCTCACACCACATATGAAACTTCATCCACTGTAAGTTAACTTAAAAGACAAACAGAGTGCATGTGCGGTGAAGCATCAACAAGCCAAATAAAACCTGAGAATGCATATGGTATTTTCTGTTATGGCTCTACTCACCAAATGATTTACAACACATTTATAACTGAGTTGTAAATATGAGGACAAACGAGTGAATAATGAAATCTTGAACAAGTCACTTATTTTAATATGAAAATTCCATAAAATAGTGAACAGTAAAAGTACCTAACCTCACACCACATATGAAACCTCATCCACTGTAAGTTAACTTAGAAGACAAACAGACTTCTCCAAGCATGAGTAAAATACAAACCATGGAAAATAAAATTGGAAAATAGCTAAAGCTGAAAAAATTAGCCACTAGAACAAAATAAATAAGAATTGATGAGCTGGAATAGTGGATAATTAATCTAGGTGCTAACCCTAAATATTTGAAGTCACGACAAGATTTGGTCAAAACCAAGGACATTCAAATCCTAAAATTAAACGAAAATCTAAAAAAACCAAATATTTGCCATGTTCAAGCTTCTAAGTTGCAAGCAATATAAAAACAAAATGTTCAACTCCTACAGTAGATTCTTGAAATGATTAATCATATTGAATTATATGAGAAATAGATTGAGGTTCTAAGGAAGGAGAAAGTTAAACATATATGAAAAAGATCTTCATCTTCTCAACCTTCAATACTAATAGACCCACCTGAAGAGTTAGCTAAGATATTGTTAGATTTGAGCCTCAAGAAATTGATGTTGAGAATTTGAAGAGAATAATCACTATTAAAAATGATAAGTTAGATATTTTTAAAGAGAAAATAATAGAAAAAGATGGAATTATAATTGAATATCTTAAGACTAAAATTAAATTGCAAGGACAATTACAAAAGATATAGGGAAAATATAATTATAAATTTTTTCAACTCTAAATTTTGGGACAACTTAAAATCCCTTATAGTTAATGACTACAATGATCATGGAGAAAATTAAAATATTGACAAAGAGGAATCTACTCCAACGAGCTCAAAAAACTTGTAATGTAATTAAAAGAAGAATTGAACATTTTATGAATAAGTTCAATAACATGGGACAAATGATTATACCAACTTGTGGAGTTTTCTCTTTTTAGAAATTGTAGCACTTGAAATTCATTAATATAGAAAAGTTACATAGCTATTAGTTTCATATTCACGAAGAAGCTAGCATTCCATACATCAACAAATATGGAGACAGAGCAATAAAAAGATCCTCAAGATGGCAAGATACAAAAGGACAACTTAGATCCATCTGATATAAACTCAAGAAGACAACAGAGTAAATCTGACCAGAACCAGAACCATTTCCAAAGTGACATAAAATCCAGATTTCCCCACAAACCAAATGCCACAAAGGAATGAAACAACAATACACAATTACATTCGTTCCAACCCAAACATCTTTTAACTATACATTCGTTCCAACCCAAACATTAAGTACAATTACATTTTTTAACTGTAAGTGTTATAGAAGAAGGAATCGGAAAATGAATTTCATAGATTAATTTAGTCACTGCATTTAAATTATTTGTCTAAGAAGTTTGAATGTGAAATCTCTGTATATTATCGCAAACTCTATTCCAAACAATACATAAATTGCAGTCCTTGTACTGGCCACTGCATATGTTACCAAATTTTGGAACAAATTAAAATCCCTTAGAGTTATTGATTACAATGATCATGGAGAAAAAAAAAATTGACAAAGAGGAATCCGCTCCAACAAGCTCAAAAAACTTGTAATGTAATTAAAAGAAGCATTGAGCATTTTAGGAATAAGTTCAATAATATGGGAGAAATTGTTATACCAACTTGTTGATTTTTATCTTTTTATAAATTGTAGCACTTGAAATTCATTAATATAGAAAAGTTACATAGTTATTAGTTTCATGTCCACAAAGAACCTAACATTCCATACATAAAAAAATATGGAGATAGAGCAATAAAGAAGCTCATCAAGATGGCAAGATACAAAAGGACAACTTAGATCTATCTGATATAAACTCAAGAAGACAACAGACTAAATCTGACCAGAACCAAAACCATTTCCAAAATGACATAAAATCTAGATTTCTCCACAAACTAGATGCCACAAAGGAATGAGACAACAATACACAAGTACATTCGTTCCCACCCAAACATCTTTAACTGTAGATTTGTTCCAACCCAAACATTAAGTGAAACTGTATATTTAAAATTGTAAGTGTTATAGAAGAAGGAATCGGAAAATGAATTTCATAGATTAATGCAGTCACTGCATTTAAAGTATCTGTCTAAGAAGTTCGAATGTAAAATCTCTGCATATTATCTGGACTCTATTCCAAACAATACATAAATTGCAGTCCTTCTAGTGGCCACTGCATATGTTACCAAATTTTGGGACAAATTAAAATCCCTTAGAGTTAATGACTACAATGATCACGGAGAAAAACAAAAAATTGACAAAGAGGAATCCACTCCAATAAGATCAAAAAACTTGTAATGTAATTAAAAGAAGCATTGATCGTTTTAGGAATAAGTTCAATAATATGGGAGAAATGGTTATACCAACTTGTGGATTTTTCTCTTTTTATAAACTGTATCACTTTCAATTCATTAATATAGAAAAGTTACATAGCTATTAGTTTCATATTCACAAAGAACCTAACATTCCATACATCAAAAAATATGGAGATAGAGAAATAAAGAAGCTCCTCAAGATGGCAAGTTACAAAAGGACAACTTAGATCCATCTAATATAAACTCAAGAAGACAACAAACTAAATCTGACTAGAACCAAAACCATTTCCAAAATGACATAAAATCTAGATTTCTCCACAAACCAGATGCCACAAAGGAATGAAACAACAACACACAAGTACATTCATTCCAACCCAAACATCTTTTAACTATACATTCGTTCCAACCCATACATCTTTTAACTGTACATTCGTTCCAACCCAAACATCTTCTAATTGTACATTCGTTCCAACCCAAACATTAAGTGCAATTACATATGTTAACTATAAGTGTTATAGAAGAAGGAATCGAAAAATGAATTTCACAGATTAATGCGGAAACTGCATTTAGAGTATATGTCTAAGAAGTTCGAATGTGAAACCTATGCATATTATCACAGACTCTATTCCAAACAATACATAAATTGTAGTCCTTCTAAATGGCCACTGCATATGTTACCAAATTTTGGGACAAATTAAAATCTCTTAAGAGTTAATGACTACAATGACCATGGAGAAAAACAAAAATTTGACAAAGAGGAATCCACTCCAACAAGCTCAAAAAACTTGTAATGTAATTAAAAGAGGAATTGAACATTTTAGGAATAAGTTCAATAATATGGGAGAAATGGTTATACCAACTTGTGGATTTTTCTTTTTTTATAAACTGTAGCACTTAAAATTCATTAATATAGAAAAGTTACATAACTATTAGTTGCATATTCACAAAGAACCTAGCATTCCATACATCAACAAATATGGAGACAGAGCAATAAGCAAGCTCCTCAAGATAGTAAGTTATAAAAGGACAACTTAAATCCATCTAATATAAACTCAAGAAGGCAACAAACTAAATTTGAACAAAACCAAAGCCATTTCCAAAATGACATAAAATCCAAATTTCTCCACAAACCAGAAATGAAACAACAATACACAAGTACATTCGTTCCAACCCAAACATTAAGTGCAATTACATATTTTAACTAAAAGTTTTATAGAAGAAGGAATTCTTTACCCTTGCCTTAGATTTACTTAACTACTATACAACTTCTCAACTTCAGAGCTAGACATGTCAGCCCTATAACACTTACTATATTTAGCTATTAGTTTCATATTCACTTAGAAGTACCAGATTGGGCGGGGGTTTCTCAGAAATTGTAACAAAGAAAGCAGAAATCATAACAAAGCAAGCAAAATATTAACAGAGCAAACATAAATCGCAAGCATAATCGTAAAAGAGAAAGAAGAGCAAGCAAAAATCGGAAGAAAATGCAGAATCCATGCAACAAGAGCTAATTTCCCAGCTAATTTAAGTGTTCCAAAACACAACAGTGCACCAAGAACAAAATTACAAAAATCCGAACAACAATTTTAAGTGTTGAAAAAAAAAGTGGCTGATAGTATTTAGAATCCTACCGGAGAGTCGCAGAAGCCACCACTGTGTCCAAACGTCCCCCGGACCTCGCCATACCTCTTCTGCAATAGCCACACAAACTACCTGTAACAAAAACTTGCAAACACATGAAAAAAACAACATTTCGGCAAAAACATACAAACAAATTACAAGAAATTCGAGAAAACCCATGAATTTACAGATTTACCTTCATGGACCTCGAACTGGTTAAAATTTCCCATTGGCTCCTTCCTAAACAATAGGTCACAAGGATAAAACAACAACCAAGGTATTTGTAAACCCCCAACGATGCATAACGAACAACAACAATGACAGTGTTAAACCCCCCTCGAAATAGGTAAAGAAACCACACCCTAAACCCTGAATGAGAAACGAATGTGTGCAAACAACAATGCCAGGCACGGTAAAGCAACCACACCATAAACCCTAAATGGTTAATGAATCACTGCAAACAACCTCACCTGATGAGCAGCTCCAGAATGGAAGACAAGGTGAACCCGTATTAGAGTCGTCCCAATCCATCGTCGACGGAGCACATCACCCACACACCAAACCCAAACGAAATAACACAGGGCAACAAAGACATGCCACAAAACACGTGGAATGAAACCCTAAACAACATATTAACTGTTGTCTTAAATGCACCCACCCACTACAACACGTGGTAAGAGCTACTCGGTGTTAGCACTCCATAATTCCTCCAGGCTGAGGAGAGGAACCCAGAGGCAACCACAAACTGCTTTGTGCTGAGAGACTAGTCTTCTCCAACCGGAGGGGGCTCCCTCACTTGAAAATGTAAAGTTTGAAGACTTTATAACACAATTACTACAAAGACCAGGTCTGGGAAAAAGGATTTAAATGTATTGAGTTGAAGTACAAATGGTATGGAAGGTGATAACTCGTGATAAATTGTTCTTTCATTTATTTTACTTATGCAAGTAAAAACGACATCTTCTACAAGGGCTTATTAGGCATGATTTTGGACACAGTAGAAAGTTGTAGTATAGGGGAGAAAAACTGAAGAAACAATTATTTCCTATGCAAATAATAATACTATTCATTCATAAGAAAGAAGGATTAAACAACAAAAATAACAGTGATGAGTATAAAACATTTCATTTGCAACTGAAATTTGAAAGCTGTTGACTAGAGCAGCTTAACTGAATTCTAATCAACCAATATCATTATACTCATAAAACAAAGGAGGATAACATAATAACATAGAAATACAAACACAACTCTGGACATCATACCATAAGAATCCTTGCAGAGTATAACCGATAACCCTCAAGTTATAAGTATTATAACCATGAATTGGCCACAAAATTTGAAAAAATTGAAACCGAAACAGTGTTGAACCATCAACAACCATTTCATAGGTATTTCACAGTTTAAATAGACATATACAAAGCATAATAAGAGTCTGAATTCACTGCATCACTGATCCAAACAATGGATCGATCCAAAAACCAAAAAGAGGAAAGTTGTTGTTTTAAATGTTTTTCCTCAAAAACAAAAACAATAAAGTGTTTTTTACTTTAAAACTAATTTTTTTCTAAAAGAAAATAATATTGTCTTCGAAGATGATCATCATGAAATGAAAATAGCAAAAAGCACAAAAGTTGACTGTTGATTGTGCAAAGGCTGTGTAGCAAATATGATGGAACTTTTATCTTTCAAATTTGGCACATGGCTAAAAACTAAAGGCTTGAGCTGGCTGCCACATCTGCTCCATGTCAACCCCTTTAAATCCTGACCGATGGCTTCCTCCCAATATGTGTGCAAGAGTGTGGGCATGGTCTGCGCAGCAACTGCGTAGTTCCTTTACAGCGAGCCATATCTCCCAAATAGTAATACCTTGGTAAACACTAAAGGATTTGATTGTAGATGATAGTTTTTTGAAGATTAACCTCTCTTCATTTTTCTAAATTCTTTCCCAACTTCCCAGAAAATACTCTATAATACAATTACTTAAAACGAAGTATTTGTGTAGTCCGAAAAATAGGCTTTGAATATGTAATCAAAATCCCGATCCGTGACACCTATGGAAAATATGGAAGAGGTTATTGTGCTCTCATCTATGATTAAGAAAAACCTCTTTCCGTTTTCTAAAATTCTCTTCCATGTGGTCAGAAACTGTTCTACACAATGGTGACTAAAACAGTCAATTTCAAAGGAAATTGCATTGCAGAGTGTAGAAGACCTCCATGCTTGGCATGAGTTTAGAGAGTATGGGAAATGATTAGGTTGTATGTGAATGATATTGACTTATCATGGAAATTATTCTAAATGAATTTAGGCCTAGGGTAAAAGGGGACTTAAACTTAGGATAAAAGGGAATTTAGGCCTAAAATAGGAATAAGGGATAACATGAATATTTGGGGATAGGGAAATTTCGAAAGAATAAGGGGATGATGGAATATGATTAGTAGGGATAAGTAAGAAAACATGGAATAGGAAATGAGGTAAATAGATGATATTATAAGAGGGAGAATATTGTGACATTTGTGACCAAGATGTTTAGACATCATTCCTTTAACTGTAAACACACGTTCAGGTGGACATCCTAAATAACCCTCAAAACCCTGACTCAAAAATCATAATGGCGGCTCTCAAAAATTATGTACCCCTTCCCATGATTAAGCTTTAATGACCAAGTGATAACCAAGCTCATGATGACTTTCCAAGCAGAAGAAGGTTGAACTCATGACAGTGAAAATGTTTATGAATTTGACCTTTTCCATTATAGAAATTTTATTTTTGAAGACATTCGACTATTAATAGACTAATTGAATCCAACATTGGCTCCATTGGCGATGGAAACTTCCCTGTGAGGTGCCAAGAACACTGCAGACCAGAAGCCTATCCATTGGGCAACAGAAACAATGTACAAAATTGATAAAAAGACTAACAAACTGGAAAAAATTATTGACTGAACTGACTAAAGATGACTACTGACTAACTGAACCTAATTAACTAATTGACTTATATATGGCAGCAGATCACTGGAATCTCAGGGCCTTCTCCTCGGGCTTCAAACTCTGATGATAGCTGCCCACACCTGCTATATTGCTTGCTTAACTAATCCACAAGTTACTTGATTCAAACAACCAGTGCAACCATGCAAGCACCTTATCCACTGGTTGAATTCTCTGCATGTGCTTTCTCCCAATCAAAAAAGGAAAACTAATGAATGACCACTCCCATAAAAACTCACAAACAATTTCAACTATGATGAGATTAAAGAACATGAGCCCACTAGTTGACTTCAAGAATGCTGCAAAAGGATCCTCATAGGAATGCACACTGAATTCTAGCTCCACTAGTAGATTGCAATTCTATTCTGATAAATCTTGATCTGCAATGTTACTTCCCTGCAACCTCAACTTATATTTGTCCTGACAGGGCTGCAATTTTTTTTGTGAGCTTTGTAATGAATATGATGGAACCATTGCATCATGTATAATGGCAGTGTCAAGAGTTAACCCTTCATGTACATCAACAAGAGTGTCATCTCGGATTTTAAAAAATTCTGAAAATGTCAAATCAAGAGGTGTATAATCATGAATAAATTTTGCACTATCCAAGGAATCTAAAACAATCTGCTCTTCATTATCCTCTTGTAAATGTGGAATGTTGCCAACATGAACTAGTTCACTACTTGCCTCTTGATCACACAACAACTGACAAACTGGCTGCAAATCTTCACCTATCTCAGGAGAAAGGACATGAACATCTACATCAAGTTCTTGATTGATTTCATCTTCAACTAAAAGAGAAACTGTTGTCTGCGTAAATTTTCTTGAATGTGATGGCAAGTAGTTTCTATTATTCCATCCTGATGAAAAGATAACTCAAACAAAGCTTCTTCAATTTCACTATACATTAAATCCTGATCATAAATTTCAATTCCCATATGCTGAATAAGATCATCAAACTTTCCACAGAAGCTTTCTATAAGAACTATAGAAGGGTAATTTTGCTTATAATTTTTACAAAATCCTGCATAAAAATCCTTAAGCAAACATAAACTAGAAGCAGGAAATCCTTCATACCATGATCTTTCATTGTTCTCCAAAGTAGCCGTGAACATTTTCATTAGGAAATCCTCATGAAAATCAACCCCAAGTCTACATACATGATGTGAAACTTGATAAGATGTAAAGTAGCATCATCACCATTCTCATCTCTGAACTTTGAAAATATGATTGCCAATCTATATAGGGCATGCGATTTGGAAATCCCGAAATACTAGATATGTCCATAGGAGCATACCTGCGTTCCATTCTTGAACTCATCTTGAAAATGTGGAGACACCAGTGGAACTCGAAAAGTTGGTTTTTTCTTGGTTGGAGTCGCCAGGTGAATGGTTCAGCCTTCCTATGTCTGACTGTTGTCCACCATCAATGAACAAATCTAAAACTTTGAAAATCTAACCCGGGAATATGAAACCGTACAATCTCCAGAAATGATGCCAATACGTTAGCACTCTTTAATTCCTCCAGGCTGAGGAGAGGAACCCAAAGGTAACCACAAACTACTTTGGGTTGAGAGATTGGTCTTCTCCAACCAGAGGGGGCTCCCTCACTCAAAAATGTAAAGTTTGAAGACTTTATAACACAATTTCTATAGAGACCAGGTCTAGGAAAAAGGATTTAAATGTATTGAGTTGAAGTAAAAATGATATGGAAGGTGATAAATTGTGATCAATTGTTCTTTCATTCATTTTACCTATGCAAGTAAAATCGACATCTTCTACAAGGGCTCGTTAGGCATGATTTTGGACATAGTAGCAGGTTGTAGTATAGGGGAGAAAAGCTAAAGAAATATATCTTTCTTATGCGAATAATAATATTATTCATTCATAAGAAAGAAGGATTAAATAATAGAAATAACAGTGATGAGTATAAAACATTTCATTTGCAAATAAAATCTGAAAGCAATTTACTAGAGCAACTTAACTGAATTCTAATCAACCAATATCATTATACTCATAAAACGTAAGAGGATAAAAAAATAACTGAGAAATACACAAACATAACTCCAAAATTCATATCATAAGAATCGTTGCAGATTATAACTGATAACCCTCAAGTCATAAGTATTATAACCATGAATTGACCACAAATTTTGAAAATACTAAAACCAAAACAGTACTGAACCATCAACAACCATTTCATATGTATTTCACAGTTTAAATAGACATATACAAAGCATAATAAGAGTTTGAATTCACTACATCAATGATCCAAACAATGGATCGATCCCAAAACCAAAATGAGGAAAGTTGTTGTTTTAAATATTTTTCCTCAAAAGACAAAAAGAATAAAGTGTTTTTTGACTTTAAAACTAAACATTTTCTAAAAGAAAATAATATTGTCTTTGAAGATGATCATCATGAAATGAAAATAGAAAAAAGCACAAAATATAACTGCAAATTGTGCAAAGGTTGCATAGCAACTATGATGGCAATTTTCGCTTTCAAAGCTGGAATGTGGCTGACAATTGAAGGCTTGACCTGCCTACCACATCTGCTCTATGTCAACCCCTTAAAATCCTGGCAGGTGGCTTCCTCCCAATATGCGTGCAAGAGTGTGGGCATGGTCTGCGCAACGACTGCATAGCACCTTTACAGAGGACCATATCTCCCAAACAATAATACCTGTGTAAAAATTGAATGAGTTTATTGTAGATGATACCTTTTTGAAGATACACCTCTCTCTGTTTCTATAAATTATTTCACATCTTCCCATAAACTACTCTACAAAATAATGACTTAAAACAGAGGATTTGTGCAGTCTGAAAAATAGGCTTTGAATATGCAATCAAGTCTCTCGATCCGTGACACTTTTACAAAATATATAAGAGGTTATCTTTCTCTGGTTTGTTCTTAATAAAAACCTATTTTATATTTCCAAAATTTTCCTCCATGTGGTTACAAACCATTATGCAAAATAGTGGCTTAAATAGTCAATTCTAGAGGAAATCGCATTGCAGAGTTTAGAAGACCTCCATGCTTGGCATGAGTGTAGGGAGTATGGGAAATGATTAGGGTGTAGGGGATGTGTGAATGATGCTAAAGGAATTTAGGCCTATAGTAAAAGGGGACTTAAACTTCGGATAAAAGGGAATTTAGGCCTAAAATACAAATAATGGATAACATGAATATTTGGGGATAGGGAAATTTTGAAAGAATAAGGGAAAGAGGGAATAGGATTAGCAAGGATAAGGAAGAAAACAGGGAATAAGAAATAAGGGTAATATATGATATTATAAGAGGGAGAATATTGTGATATTTGTGACCATGTTTTTTAGACATCATTCCTTTGATTGTAAACACACGTTCATGTGGACATCTTAACAAACCCTCAAAACTTTGACTCAAAAATCATAATGAAAACTCTCAAAACTTATACACCCCTTCCCATGATTAAAATTTAATGACCATGTGATGACCAAGCTCATGATGACTTTCTAGGCAACAAAAGGTCGAACTCATGACAGTTAAAATGTTTATGAATTTGACCTTTTCCATGACAACAAAATTATTTTCGAAGACATTTGACTACTAATAGACTAATTGACTCTAATACTTAGCATGTGTCATACAAGTTCGCAAGTGTCTCCACGTCGGCAAATGAGGTGGACGGGAGGGCACACAGGTAATGACATCCCTCCCTTAAGCCCTTGAAAAATAGAGTGCAAGGAGCCCTGGGTTATGCGTTCTAGGCAATTATGAAATTAGAAAAGGAACTATCCTCACTTACAAGTTGCCTTGGCAATTGACAAAGAAAACCCCAAAAACTCTAGATTCAAAACTAAATAAAAAAAAATCTTTCAAATAGATCTTAAATAAAGACTAGAAGGGAGCTAGAAATTTAGCTCTAATATCATGAAAGAGTATTAAAATACCCAAAGATCAGAAAAGCTAAACAATCATTTTACCAAGAGATCACAAGATGAAGAAGGGAGAGAAACACACTTCATTACTTGAGAAAATGAGCTATATATGAACTTAATTTATAGGAACAACATAGGCTTCTAGCGATAGCTAGAAAATAATATTGATGACTCAATAGATTAGGATAAGACTAGCAACGCAACTGATACGTAAACTTATAAGTTTCAATATTTATTGGAACTCTAAGCATAGATTCAATAAATACATATAAAATAAATTAAACTAAAACAATTAATATAATAAAGGTTAACTATAAAACATATTAAAGAAATTTTATTTTCCTTTTTCATTTAAAAAAATATTTTAATGCATATATCTTTGAAGAAAACGATAAAATATAAATAAATGTTTAATTTTATTTAAATTAAATATTTATTAATATATAATTACCAAGAAAATACAATATATATAATATTTATTAGTTTTAAGGGTTAACTCAGTGGTCAAGTCCCTATTGTTAAAGTATCTCTGTTATTAGGTCACCAGTTCAATTCTCTAGACATTATCTGCGTCACCCTCTCTGGTTTAGCCTAGAGGAAGTGATCCATAGGGTATTCTTAACCCGTGGTTTTTCCCATGATATTCTTCTCTAATGTGGTCTATTTAACTGCTAATAATTAAACAAGCCTATAGCCATGTTAAGTCTCGGTCTACCTAACATCATGGAGATAGCTAAAATAACATTTAATAGATCAGAAATAGCTCCTCAGTTAAAATAAATCAAAATTACCATAAATTTAGATTGATATTTATTATTTGTGATTGTATATAGTTCTATACTTAACCTTATTCAAAATAAATATTTATATATTGATAATATTTATCTTCAAACTAAATTTTAATAAAACAAATAAAATATTTTTTCATCTAATAAATTAATATATATAAATATTTGAATTTAATTAAATTGTAATTTTTTATAGATTTTTAAATGTATATTTTTATATTTTAAAATTAATGTATAATTAGTCTATTATTTCATCATCAATTTTATAGACTTAGTTGTAATATTTTGAAATAAATTCGTCATAAAAAAAATATTTACTTTTCAAAATAATAGTTTATATATATATATAATAATTTCATTAAAATTTAATATAATATACATAATTAAAGATGGTTAAACAAAGCATCAAGTTTTTGAAAAATGTTTTATAAGTCTATTAACCAAGTTTAGCAAATAAGGAAAGTAATCACAATATTTATTTACTGCAGCTAAGCAAAATTTCAATTAAACCAAAAAATACTTAAAACTAATATTTTTATTCTTTCATGTTGAGTGACTGTTGAGTGGCTATTATGTCCATAGAAATTATTCTGGGAAATCCACCTAAACTCCAAGAGCATGGAAGATTTTACGATGTGATGGTCCGTTAGCAAAGATGGGAACTTAACTAATTGAGCTAAACCTTAAGACTAATATTCTAGTTATAAAATAATTATAATCAAATATAACTATTTTAATGTTTCCAATGTTTTTTTTTAAATGCTTAAATTCATTTAGGTTAAAATCTGTGTTTTGATGATAAATATAATGACTTCTAGGATTTTAAAATAATTTCCCCAAAAAAAAATATTTGCTAATATAATAATTTATAATATATTGAAATAATTTATGTTCATTTTTTCTTATATATATATATATATATATATATAGTAGAGAGGTTTTTTTGTAAAAATCACATAAAGAAACTTTAGGTCCATGTGTTTCAAACCATCTAGTGCGATTCATCTTTAGGACAAATCAAGAACCAAATAGTGTGGTTCATCTTCACGACAAGATGAAGAACCAAATGATGGTATTATATTAAATAGATGAAGAGAGACATTTGCTAGCTGTTAGAATATAACAACTAGTTTTGACTAAAGTATTATCGTTAATTAATAAACAAATTTATTTTTTTAAATAAAGTAATAGATGGAAATTACTTGTAAATGAAGAATTAAATTAATTTTATTATTACTATTATTGTTTTAATAAAAATGAAGGTAAATAATAATAATGTCAAACTTAATTATTCTAAACAATAAAAGTGAAAAATAGTAATAAGAAAATGAAAAAAATAAATAAACAAAATAAAAATAATAAGGCCAAATTTAACTATTTTAAACAATAAAACTAAAAATAGTAATAAAAAGTTGGAGCTCTTTTTCCAACATCTTAACAATCAATCTAGTTCCATTAGGTTTACTATGGAATTTGAAATCGATGGCAACCTCCCCTTTGTAGATGTTGTTATTTCAAAGAGATATGATGGTTCTTTCTCCCACTAGGTTTTTCAGAAGAAAACTCACACCAAACAATATCTTCATGGAATTCACATCATTTCCCCTCTCAAAAGCTAGGTGTTCTCAACACCTTAGCCACTTGGGCTGGTTTTTATATACACATACCATATCTAGGTTGGATCCATCTCTCCTTGTCCCTCTCTTCCCTCCTTCTCTACTCCCTCCATCCCTCTCTCATTCTCTCTCTCAAGTCCTTTCTATCTTCCTTGCTCTCTCTCCCTTGCTCCCTCTCTCTCTCTCTCTCCCCATCTCTCTCTCTCTCTGTTGCACAAAAATTGTCACCTTGACATCCTACAATCTGTGTGAGTCTATCACCACTCATACCTTCCTCCTTTGCAAGTCTTAAATCTCAGTTCTTCATATCAAGCCTTGAAAATAAGAGAAAGGCCGTAAAAATCTCTAAAACTCTGGTTCTGCAATTTCTCTTAGCATTACCTGTAGTTCCACACCTAATGGCGATGTCCCCTATGCACCTGACCGCTCTGTCTCTGTGTTATGGGTGTGGACCCCTGTAAAAGTTAAAAAGGCACAAGTACATTCTTAAAAACTCACTTTGAGTCATTTCTGGAAGCTTCTAGAGGGAATCTTGAGGTGGCAAGTTCACTCCTTTAAGGTTCATACATCCCATACCTTAAGGAGCTAACCCCTTGATGTGAGGAGCTTATCCCTTTGAAGGAGGACTCTATCCCTTCAATGGTGGACCTGTAACCTCCTTCCTTTGCACTATAAAATGAAGCATTAGGCTAGTTACTGAGGAGGTTGAAAGCTGAATATTTTTGAGGTGAAATGTTGTTGGAACTTAGTCTTCCTAATTGAGATTTTGAGAGGAGATATTACATACCTTTTTGATCTCATTTGGAAGAGAGTGAGGCTTGTCAAAGTAGATGAGATTCCTGTTTGGACCTCGGGGAAGAGCTTGTACAGCATCAACGCACCAAAGGTTGTAAAGTTATTCTATTTCAAAGTTAATACAATCAAGTTTGTTTTTCTCAATAAGCTGTGTTTTATGGTTTATTTCATGGATTCCTTGATCACCATGATGAACATGATTTATTATATTAGCTATGCAGGTGTTATTCGATGTGTGCTTGTTTGTGACTGCAGGTTCTTAAAAGGAAACTCTTTCGGATGGTTAGAGAATGGTTGTCACAAACTAGCGTTGGACTTAAGGTAGAGTCTAAACACCTCTTTAGTTTTTATTAATGAATCGCAATATGTTTAGAGAAAGGTAGATTTGCTTGTCCTACTTGTTGCTAGATATCTATTGATACTAGGGAGATCAGCCTTGTCCGCAAGATCGATTTATTCGGCCAACAAATTGGTGACTCCACTGGGGAACTGAATTTGGTTTTTTGACTTTCCTTTGTCTTTAACTTGAGAAACTTGTTCTTGTTTCTGGTTTTTGCTTGATGTGTGTGGGATTGGGTAGTTTTTAGGTTCTGGATTGTTTTTGTTTTTTCGAAATTTTCAAGAGGACCGCACGTTCTATTTATAATACAGTGCAGACATCCCCGCATTGCTTCTTTAGTTCACAAAGTGGTACCGCATCTGGTTATACTGGAAGCCTGTGAACCCTGTCAAAATTTTTGAAAAACCTAAAATGTTTTCGTCCAGTTAAGTTTAGGTTTTATTTACGACTTTTAGTCTCTGCCCAGATCTGCATGTGTCCTGTCAAAAGTATCTTGTGAGTAAGTTCCATTGGTGTTTTTGTTTTAGATGATTTTCTGGAAGTTTTGCATACCTGGATTGGTTTTCACTCAGTCTCTGTAGTGACTCAAAGATTAGAAGCCTAAGAAACCTTAGATCACCCTGGTGTCTTTTTGTCTTCTTGATGAGTCTGGCTGGTTTGTGAAATCTGTCCTTGGTGAGAAATATATTTCGTTTCTCTTTTCAAATCTTTGAACGAACTTGGTCATAAGTTACGAATTTCATTTTTACAAAAGAAAACATAGCTGGGTGTTTTTTGATTGATTTGTTATTCTGAACGAATTAACCCTTAGTTTACTGAATAACTAAGTAAAACATTCTCAAAAACATTTGAAGCTTTTATTTCGATTAGGTTTTTTAGAAGTTTTTAGATCTCAAGATTAATTTTTCATCGTTTTGAGTGTTTTCTAGAAATCGTAGATTCTCTTTTGAAAGCATTGTTTTCTGTAGTTTTGAGTGTTGAAAAAGAAAGGGGATTTTTTGTGAAGCTTAATTAGTAGTCTCGTTTTGAGTTTATTGAAAAAGACAAAAAGTTTTTCTTTTCATTTATATGTTGAAAGAAAGTTTTGTTTTTCAAGGAATTGCATTCTCAACTCTTTCTTTTAGCTAGAAATTCATTGAAGGAAAAACGAATTGTTTATCATTTTAGGTGCATTTTTTAGTGTTTTTGGAGTCGAGTCTTCACACCATCAAAGTTTCATCTCCATACCTATTGACTTAAGAAACAACCCATAAAAATAAACCCATAAAAATAACGCTTAATTAAAATTGATCTAGCAATCTTTTTATTTCTAGGGCTCTTATCACCAATATAGCTTAGGCTAGTATCTTGGAGTAGGGAGTAATTAACTCTCCAAGATAGTTAAAAAAAACAAGTAGCTATATCTTGCGGTAGGAATTAAATCCAATTGTAATTGATATAATCTGGGAAACTCCTCTTAAAGGAGACAATCACGAGATCGTGTCCGAACCTTTGAGACAATCAAGTCTATCTCATTGGGAAAGATAGCATATTTGCGCATATTAAAAATGGTAAACCTCAGATTAACCATTGTCGAGGAGCCTGGGGTCACTTGTTGGTAAACCTCAGATTGATCATGTCGATGAGCCTTCAAGGGGATTAAGCTTTGCTACTTTGCCCTTGCCCGTAGATCGGATCGTAGACTGTTCCCCCAGTTGTATTTGTTACTGTTGGTAACCTTAGTGACCATAATCTTAAGATTCTTTCCTAAGGTGACGGTGAAGGACAGGTCTCACTGTACCTGGAGCAGACGTCAACTAGACTCACTTGGACTCTCTGGGGGGTTCTCTTCACTCGAGACGGTTTTGTGAAGAAACTTGTGCCAGTCTGTTTCGTTAAGCAGGTTGTCGGGGTAACTATTCCAACTGTCATTTCTGTATTGAATTCTGCGACGTTGGATTTCATCACCAACTAGTGTTTTTGGTACGGAAAGTTACTATTTGTGTGTGGTTTGAACTCTTAGATTTTTTAGGCATGTGATTCAATTGTTTGGTTCTTTAGAGACTTTAGGTGGTTTTATTGAGATTTTCTTTGTTTGTGTGTGAAGTAATTAAATATTTAATCGTCGCTAAATTACCAAGACAATCCCGTAGACTTTGGGGGCAACCTACCAAATATACACCAAGTCAGCTTGAAGGGCTACGAGCTCTTGTATCACCTAGTGACAGTAGAGTTGGGTCACCAAAAGCCGGAGAGTCATCTTTAATTATTCATCTTGATTATCAAGTTCAAGCAACAGAGTATATTTCTGAACCAATTTCATTTTCCGAAGTTACTAGTAGTATTTCTCCTACTAGTGAATTAATTGAGGAACCTGAAATTTCTAAACCTGAAACTGAACCTGCTGCTACTCCATCCTCAGGATTTGCTTCTCCAACTTCTAGTGGTCCTGGTTCACCCAGGGTAGGAAGTGTCATTACCCAAAATCTTCCTTCTGGACTCATTTCTATTGAAGAACTTGTTAGTCCGGACGAAGATACAACTCTCCCTGAAAATCAACCAACTTTAGAACTTAGGGAGCGTGAATCAATCTTCTACAGTCCTTTTAGAAGTGATGCTTGGTACGTATCATTGACGAACTTTTTAGAAAATCTGGGTCTTTCTTTTTCACCACCTCGTATTCCTTTTCATCCTACGCCTAGAGGTTATTATCCTCCTTCGAATATGTCAAAACGGTCATCCATGTTTTCCCAAACACTGGAAACATTTTTATATGGCGGTCCTTCTATTCCTTCTGGGTATCAGTCACTCACTGGTACTTTTTCAGGAGCATCTCCTCAACCCATTAAACATGGGATATCAACTGGTAATAACGAAACTCCACCGTTGAGTGTAGAAGAAATTCTTATGATGTCGGGTACTATTCCAAATCCACAACCTTAAGGTAGTCAGTTACCGCCTAGAGGGCAACCTCAAGGTAGTCAGTTACCGCCTGGTGGGCAACCTCAAGGTAGTCAATTACCACCTGGGGGGCAACCTCAAGGTAGTCAAATACCACCTGGGGGGCAACCTCAAGGACAGTACATACCTCAAGGTCAACCCCAGACTCAGTATATACCTCAAGGTCAACCCCAGTATCAATATATACCTCAAGGTCAACCCCAGTTTCAGTACGTGCCTCAAGGTTATCAACCTCAAGGTCAGTACCCAACTCAAGGTTTCCAACCGCCTTCTGGTCAACCATTTGTACAAGGAGTTGGAAATGTACCTCTCAATTATTAGCCCTACACTCAACCTGGTTATGGTCCTCAATATGCTCAACCTTTTATGGGTCCATACCCCGAAATGAACATGGTGTGGGATCCATCTCAAACTCAACATATTTTGCAACCTAATGTGTAGTTATCAAGTCAACCTGGACAACCTTTGGTTTCTGGTCCAACCCAGCAACCTGTCCAGCCTACTGTTCAAACTTCTGCACTTGGTGTAGTTCATCAGCCTGGGCCTAGTTCACCTCGAACTCCACCTCAAACTATTGCTGCAACTACTGCAGCTTCTATTCAATCTACCCCACCTACTTCTGGAGTATCGGCAGCTCCGGTTTCTACTGTTCCTGCATCAACTCCTCAGACCTCTTTACCATAGTCAGGACCTATGGTTCAAACTTCGGTTCAGATGCCTGTAGGACAACCCGGTCCAAGTACAGTTGTCACAAGTCAACCGCAATTCACTTATCAACCATACTAGGGATAGTACCAATTCGGTCCTGCTGTGCAAAGCCCAGTTTATCAGTATCAACCGTACCCTGGGTATACTTATCAGCAACCTCAACAACCCCAGTTTGGTCTGGTTAATCCTGGTTTTCTGAGAGGATATAATATTCCTAATGCAAATCCAATTCCAGGTTACCTTGGATATCCTCCTCTTGGAGCTGGTCTTGTGACCCAAGGTTTTTGAGACCCTAACCATCAGTTACCTTTTATTGCAACTTTGGATTTACCTGATTTGTCGCGCCTTACGAACGATCCAATTTACTATCTTCCGTATTGGCCACCAATGCCTAATAAGTTGCCCAGTGATATCCCGAAGTTTGAGGGTAATTCAGGAGAAGATCCATCAAATCATGTGATGACTTATCACCTCTGGTGTGCATCTAATTCCATTATCGATGATTCAATTCGCTTATGTCTTTTTCAACACACTCTGATTGGTCTTGCTGCCAAATGGTACATTGAGTTACCACGAGGTTCTTTTTATAATTTTAGTCAGTTATCCACCTCTTTCTTAACTCATTTTCATTTGCATGTCAGATATGACAATGGCACGGAATTATTAACTTCATTAAAACAGTAAACGTCCACATATATTTCAGATCATATTCATGAATGGCAGTGTCGACGACATTTAGTGAAAGTTTTTATTCAGGATCAAATTTTGGCAGAATGGTTTGTCAAATCATTATTACCCAAAATCACTGAGGATGTAGCTAAGGCAGGATTTGTCACTGAAGAGCAGGTAATTGCTCAAGCTCAATACCTTGACCTCGTTTATACACAGTCGGGTACTTTACACACAAAAAATCCCTGACCTTCCGAAACAAAATCAAATAACTGCAGCTCCTTCAAGGTCTCATGCTGCTGATGGTATGATTGGTTCAGTTAGTACCAAAAGCAAGAAGAAATCTTCTCCTATTATAACTTTACCAGATTCCCGACAGGAGATTCTTCTGTTGAAATTCCTGCCGATATCCATGTCATAGAATCATCTACGGCCAAATCAAAATCTGGCGGTAAAAAGAAGGGGAAGAAGAAAAATAAACAAAACTCAAAAGAGAAACCAGATAAAAACGAACCTACTGACGAGAAACGTAAACCTCGCTATCCTTGTCTCATTTGTGACAAGGATAATTTTACAAGAGAGTGCGCACATCGAGCTAAGGTTTCGAAAATCGTCAAAGGTTCTCAAACGCCTGCTGTCTTGAAGGATCCTTTTCCTAGTCAAGATAGTAAAATGATAGGTTCTTCCTCAGATGCCTCAGAAGAACCCACTGTGATGATGTCCCATGTCAAGATTGCGATGCGATTGCAAGATTATGGTAGTAAGAATCCTGTTGGTGGTAAAGAAGCATAATCTTCTAATTCAAACCCATCAACCTCAACTCCTTCTAGTTCTGATCCGCTACAGATCGAGAAACCTAACCCAGACTTAGTAATCAAACCGCATGCTAAAGGTATACTTCGGAAGTCAGCTTTTAATCCACATGCAAGAGCTGCTCAGAACTATAAAATTGTTGAAGATTTAGCTATTTCCCCTTTATCAATGTCAGCTTTGGAGGTGCTGCAATCATGCCCAGCACAGCGTAAATTGCTATTGTCTGCTATAGGAGCTGTTGATATTTAGGATTCCAACCTTATAATCTTCGATTTAGAGAATAGTACACCTTGCCTACCTCATCAAATGGCTTTTCAGATCCCAGTGTTAGTAAAAAATAGACCTTGCTTTCGGACTGTGATTGATGAGGGAGCTTCTACGTGTATTATGTCGATCCAGTGTTGGAGATCACTTGGTTCTCCTACACTCAATCAATCCCCGACGATTCTAAAGGCTTTTGATGGCTGAGGGTTTCATCCTTTTGGCATTTTGCAGGATTTACCTATAGGGGTTGAAGGAAAAACTGTAAATCTAGATGTGGAAGTGGTTGATGCCCCTCTAGATTACAACCTTCTTTTGGGTCGCAGTTGGTCTTATGCTATGACTATTTTTGTTTCATCGGTCTTTCAGCTTATCAAGTTTCCTCATAATGGAAAGGTCATTACAATAGACCAGTTAACTTATTTTTCATCCAACCCAGCCTCTTCTGATAGTATTCAACATGTCGGTAAAACAGCTACCCCTTACAAGGATATTGGGGTAGGTTTCATTAAAGATTCTGGTTTACTAGGAACTTTTTCATTTCCTCCTCCTAACGTATCGCCTTCTTTTGCAACTATTCATATGATTTCATCGAACACTATTGCTTTTGATGATCCTTGGATCGTACCTTCCAATTCTAAGGTGGACTCATTTGGTGATGCAATGCCTTTGAGTCCCTTTGAAGTTGCATATCAGGTTGTACAGTTGTTTTTCGACTCTTGCGCAACCAAATCTGATCCAATGAATGTGGTCCATGGGAAATCACTTTCAATCTCAACCTCAGATTCAACAACTCTTTCTGATCCTGTTCATACTAATGAGCAGATTTGTGAACTTTTGTCTGTTGATGATTTACCATGGGAAGATCTTCATCATCGATCTTCATTTTTACCTGAGCTTGATCATTTTGAAAATGATTTCTCGTCTATTTTTACCACTGATTATGTCAAAGAACCATAGAATCCATTACAACATCCTGATTCTGAGTTGAATTTGGGAAATATTTCTCGAACGGTTCCTATTGACATTTCAGTGAAACCCGAAATTATTGAAAACATTCATATAGGTGCTTCTTGTACGGACGATGAAATCCAAACTTATAAAGCCCTATTTCAAGAATTCTGCAACGTGTATGCCTAGTCATATGAAGAAATGCCAGGAATTGATCCATCAATTGTTGTCCATGAAATTAAAACTTACCCGGATGCTCAACCTGTCTGGCAACATTTGCTTTAGATACATCCAAGAAAAGTTGCTGCTATTAAAGCTGAAGTTGAGAAATTACTTCGAACAGGTTTCATTTATCCAATTCCCTTAACGGATTGGGTATTGAATATTGTTCCTGTTAAAAAAAAGCAAGGAACGATAAGAATATGTATCGATTATAGGGATATTAATCGAGCTTGTCCTAAAGACAATTATCCAACCCCCTATATCGATCAAATTATTAATGATTGTGCTGGCAGTGAAATGTTCTCCTTTATGGATGGTTTTTCCGGTTACAATCAAATCAACATACTCCCTGTTGATCAACCTAAAACAGATTTCATTTGTCCATGGGGGACATTTGCTTATTGAAAATTTCCTTTTGGATTGAAGAACGCCGAAGCAACTTTTCAAAGGGCTATGTCTTACGCATTTCATGACATCAAGCACATTGTGCAGCCTTATCTCGATGATTTACTTGCTCATTCATTACATAGAGCCGATCATCTCACTCATTTACGAGCAATCTTTATGAGATGTAGGCATTATCGAATTAGGCTAAATCCACACAAATGTGTTTTCTGTATAGAAACGAGTCGTTTACTGGGATTTGTTGTCTCAAAAGCCGGCATTCGTGTCGATCCCTCGAAGGTTGAAGCTATTGTCAAATTACCTCCGCCTTCGACTCTTTGCCAACTCCAAATTTTGCAAGGGAAAGCAAACTTTTTACGTCATTTCATTCCTAACTACGCCAAGATAACGAAATGTTTTACTAGGTTATTCAAACAGAATACTCCATTCTTTTGGGATGAGATAGCTAACAAATCTTTTGATGCACTTAAACACGTGTTGACCCATGCACCGTTATTGCATCCTCCCAACTACAACCAGGATTACTTTTTGTACCTCGCCGCTTCTCATTCCACCATTGGGATGGTTTTAGTTCAGGAAGATGAATTCAACAATGAACATGTGATTTACTATCTTAGTCGAACTTTGAATCCGACTGAGCTTAAATATTCGCATGTGGAGAAATTGGCCTTGGCAGCTGTTCAAGTTGTCCAAAGATTTCGTCACTACATCTTATTACGCAAAACCACGGTAATTTCTGACTGTAACCCTATGACGTATATTTTGACCAAACAATTGCTAGGGGGCAAGTATTCCAAATGGATAGTTATCCTGCAGGAATTTGACTTGGAATTTGAAAAATCCAAGGCAAAGAAATCTTTGGTTTTTGCGGAATTGATGTGTGATTTCCCGCGTACTGATACTGAAACTGTGGCAGAAGAACCCATTGCGGATGAATCCTTGTTTCTTATCAATACTCTCAATCCGTGGTATGGAGATATAATTGTCTATCTCCAAACCCAATCTTTTCGGTCTGAAATCTCACGATCTCAGTGAAGGAAAATACGTTTCCAATCCCAACAGTACAATATTATTGGAGATACACTCTATCGTCGTGGGGCGGATTCTATTTTCCGACATTGTATAACTCATTAAGAAGCTGAAAAGGTTCTAAATGACTGTCACTCTGGAGCAAGTGGCGGTCATATGTCTAGGTATGCCACAGCCCAAAAGATATTGCGCACTGGTTATTTCTGGCCATCCTTATTTAAAGATTATATCAATGTAGTCGAGAAATGCCACAATTGCCAAATTTTTTATCGTAAGATGTGTGCTCCACCTGGTTCTCTCCACCCTATAATTTTCGTTGGTCCTTTTGCAAAGTGGGGTATCAACTTTATTACATGTAACCCTCACTCAGCCGGGGGGCATGCGTATATCATCCTTGCGGTAGATTATTTTACCAAGTGGGCCGAGGCGATGCCTACATTTTCGGCAGACAGCAAAACTGCTGCAATTTTCGTTTTCAATCATATAATTGCTGGATTCGGTATTCCTCAAGCTATTATTACTGATCATGGAATTCATTTTCGAAACATTATGATGACTGAACTAACAGATCAACTTGGCCTGCGTCATGATAGTTCTACTCCATATTACCCACAGGCTAATGGTCTGGTTGAAGCAATCAATAAAGTTCTAGTCACTATGATCCAACGAATTATTAGTATTCATCAGTCGAATTGGCATAACATGTTGCTTTAGGCATACCGAACCTCAGTCAAAACATCAACTGGTTTCACTCCTTTTCAGCTAGTTTACGGGTTGGAAGCAGTGTTACCCATTGAATGCGAAATTCCGTCATTGCAAATAGCCATAGAATTACTCCCAGCCACTTCCGAAGAGGAGAAATGTTTGTTGTACTTAGATCAGCTAGATGAGAATCGACGTGATGCTGCATTAGCAATCGAGACTCATGCAAAACGAATAAAATCTCAGTACGACCGAAATGTTACACCTCGTAATTTTTCGAAAGGAGACCTAGTTTTATTATACGATCAAGCAAATGATAAGCTAGGGGCTGGAAAATTTGTACCTATGTGGCATGGTCCTTATGTTGTCAAGCGAAAGCTAACAAAAGGGGCCTATGAATTGGTAGATTTTGATGGTGTCTCTTTGGGTAAACCCAGAAATGGGCTTTACCTGAAAAGATATTCTGCTTAAAATTTGGTGTAGAGATTTTTGATAGAATAGTTTCTTTCTAGTTGGTGTGTTTTAGATTAGAAAGTGTGCCTAGTTTAGAGAGTGTTTTTATCATTATTCCTGCTTATCTTGATTTTACTCTTGATATTGTAGATGTCGACGTCTCTTCAAACATACATTGGTTTTGCTGATGGTGCTTGTCGTAGTACACGGAACATTTCTTCCGCAGCTTGGGTTATCTATTCACCCTCTGACGAGTTAGTATTTATGCATGGGGTAAGCCTAGGTCAAACAACAAATAACATTGCAGAGTATAGTGCAATGATTGAGTTATTATCTGAATCCATCTCATTTGGGATTCGGAGTTTGATTGTTAGGTTAGATTCTGAACTCGTTGTATTACAACTTAACAGGGTTTATGCCATTAGAAATCCAGTGTTATTAAGATTATTTTTGAGAGTTCGTCTCTTGGAATGTGAATTTGACTACATTGAATATCAGCATATTCCAAGATATTTAAATACATTAGCAGATGCAGTTGCTTCTCGAATGTTAAATAGACATTTGCAATAATCAAGACAGTAAATTTAAAAACATTCCATAAACATGTTATACAAGATAGCCAGTAATAGTGATATATCATAGCATAGAAGTGTGTCAAATATACATCGTCTTCGATCATAGGTTGAAAAACACCTTATGATTGGCAAAAATGATAGTACAAAAAGATATAAAATGTCGTATGAGTCTACAAAGGCGATCATCCTATCCCTCCTGATGATCACGATAAGAAACCACTGCTCAGGACACCCTACAAAGGAACCTCCTAAAAGGTCCTAGGACCCCAATCACATAGCGTTGTAACCTAAGTGGAATATCATCTATACTAGTCTCTGGAATATCTGTTGTCAAATGCTCTAGATGATGCTCCAATTCGGTCAGGGTCTCTGCTGATTGGTCCTGTGGGGCCGGTGCTGTTGCAGCTGGATGTCTTCTCTCATAGGGCTGGAGAGCGGCTGGTCGCCGTGGACCCACATCTGCATTTACAAATTTTTACTGTCAGTTTTGGATGATTTAAAAAAAAAAAAAAAATAGTTTAAAATTTAGAAAATGTTGAAAATGATTTTACTTGAATCATCCCATTGCTCTCTTGGTGGAAGAGCCATGTCTGGATCACCACGATAATCCATCCCAGCATATGGAAAGTCCTAAATCACGAAAAGTTGGTTCCTCAACCAACAAAAATACTCAGGTGGAAATCGGACAACCTCTGTACCCTCCTCAGGATGACGGGCCATCACTGCAACCCAGCACATAATCCTAGGCTCTCGGGGAAGTCCAGCCTCAACAGAAAGTTGTTGTGGGACCAACATAGGGACCCTCTCTAGGCCAAATCTCATAACCAAGAAACCATATCCAAAGTTTTTTAGTTGTCTGTTCTTTTCTCTAGTCAGTTGGCCTTTTACATTCGCCAACACAGCCTCGCACCAGTTGAAGATGGTGCCTCCGTAACAATCTACTGCCATTCGCATTTGGGATCCGGTAGCTACATGCAATGCTACGCTCCCACATAGTTTGGTGATAGTAAATGCGATCACTTTAAGTTCAGGACGGGAGATAGTCTTAATATCTATCCATTTGTCCTCAGTTTGGTCATTACAAAACTCTAGTCGGAGACTAGTGACAGACTGGCTACTTGGCCTAGTCCTGAATAGAGATAATCGTTTGCCTCTCTTGGGCAAACCAGTCAAGAAATAAATGTCCTCTAGCTTGATTTCGAGCCGGTGGCCACCAATTATGAAACACTGGTCCTGTGTGCTCCACCTGTCTACCAGCCATTGCAGAAAGTCTACCTGAGCCCTCATGTCGGGTATGGCCCAGAATTTAAATAGTCCGCATGTTTTTAATGCCCGTATTGTAGGTGGATGAATTAATGCGGCAAGATCCACATCTTCGTGCTCCCATTCCCACCAAATGAGCATTTTGTATATCCTACATTGCAAAAAAGGTGGATTAGAATATTTTAGTTCAAAATTTTTGGGTGGATATGGAAAAAATTAACATTTTAAAACTTATTTCGCGGGGTCCGCACTCGCTAGTTAGGGACAGTGTGTAGGTCCGCACTCGTCCTTAAGAGCAGGTGCGGGACCCCGACTTTTTCCTTTGTACGAAAAATTCGGGGTCCGCAGGGGCCGCATGTTGCACCTGCGGACCCCCGCGAGCGATTTTTTAAACAAAATTTTCCTTTAAAAATCAATTTTTGAAACCCTAAAATGAAAATTAAACTGTTGAAATGTAAGATAGGGATGATGTGGATAACCTAGAGCTGACGGTTTTCGATTCCAACGGTTAGATTTTCCGCAATATTCACAGGAAGTTTCTTACCCAAAAGCTCTTACTTCTCACTTTGAAGTCAAACGGTAAAAATGAATTTACAAAAGCCCTTTTTATAAGCTTTTTTGAATAAATGAATTTTTAATTTGTTTATTTTTCACTTTAAAAATGTAACTTTTGATGCAATTTTATTTATTTTAAACAGGTATGAGTAATGTTTTGAGTTTTTGTGCAAAATATTGGATTTTCAGGAAGAATTGATCATTTTCAACAAAGAGCATACTTTTTCACTTTTTTAGAATTTTCCAAAATTTACGAAAAAGCGAAACATAGGATTCCTCTTTAAGCTCTTTTATGACTCATAAAATATGAAAAAATTACCGAGTTTTTTCTTTTTAAACTCGTTAAAACGGAATTAAAATGACAGTCCACTTACAACTCTTTTCTGACCGTATAAACATGAAAAGATTGCCAGACTTTTGTCGTTTCAAGTTCGATATTGGTTATAAAACGACGTGTTTTCAATCGCTTTTTTACTTTTTCAGATCGGAGTCACTAATTATGAAAAGTACTCCTTGATCGTAATGGTCAAGTGGTTCTCTCAAGTATTATTTTATACTTTTTCAGGCTTGGGGGACACAAATTTACAAAAAAGGACAACCATGGAGTTTTCTTAAGTTTTTCTTCTGACTCCCTAAAATTGAAAAACACCAAGTTTCTCCTATACTGGACTCGTTAAAATTTAGCAGTAAAGGACCTGTTCAACTTTAAACAGAAACGGACCACTCCTTCTTAGGGTTCTAATTTTAAAATAAGTTGGACTCATCCGAAGGATGAGCTTATAATCAAGCAAATGTTATCCTCCTCAAGCTTGTCAAAAATAAAGAGGTACTTGCCAGAAATGGTGGGGGAAAAGAGAGAAAAATAAACCTGTTTGTTATACTTTGTGTTTAGAAAAGCAGTTAACCACTCTTGAACACGACACTTTTTGTTCACCTGGGTTGGGAAATCCTTTGCCTAACAGTTAATCAAACCATATTGAAAGTCTTCAGCCGGTTTCTGGGTATTAGCTTTGGGTAAATTTCCACCAAACCATCTGCAGTGTCTTTATGTGTTCAAGAAGTCAGTTCAAATAAACCATTCATTTGCAAAATATCTGTCATCCATCTTGACCATCCCTGAGTTAGTCCTTGCCAAATATATTTCTTCAAAACTTGATCTATGATTTCGTGTTGTGGGCTTGCCTACGACGGATCACTTTCTATCGACTCCAACTCATTATCTAGAAAGATGATCTAGAAATCGTCAGTACCTTGGAATCTGCATGCCTTAATGGTAGGTTTCTCGCCTTTGACAACAGGTTGCATCATTGACCTTCGATCAAAGGATTCTGTGATGTGTTCAACATCAACTCATTTATTCACATTTCATGGATTGTACTGAGTACTTTGAGGGCCATTGACATTACTGGTGGTTTCTCTCACACTTGTTAACAGTTCACATCATTGACTGGTAATCAAGTGGTTTCTACCATGTTCGACTTCGACACATTCATTCACATGGATAGAATCGTACTAGTTCGGGAAGCAGAAATCAAGACCCTGGATCTAGTTTCCACCATCCAGGCTGCGAGGAATTTTGTTATTCATTATACAGTGGACTATTCATAAATAGATGGCTACGCCCATACTGTGTCTACATATGTCTATACTTGTGATGTATTACAAAATCATTTCTATATCATAGCAGTTTAGTTAGTTTTCTAGTCAGTTTTGATCTGAGTATGGGAATGCCTACCTCAGCGATGATATGTTCATATATATATTTTGCATTGAATGTTTTTACAGGTTCCAACCGGGGTGTCCACAAGAAGATCCTTGAAATGATAAAGTACTTCACTCTTCTTAGATGACAAAAGCTATCCTCATCTATTACAGACTTCACACTTTTTGGGGGCAATTTGTTGCACAAAAATTGCAATCTGTGTGAGTCTATCACCACTCATACCTTCCTCATTTGCAAGTCTTAAATCTCAGTTCTTCATATCAAGCCTTGAAAATAAGAGAAAGACCTTAAAAATCTCTAAAATTTTGGTTCCGCACTTTCTCGTAGCATTACCTACGGTCTCGTACCTAATGGTGATGTCCCCTACACACCTGACTGCTATGTCTCTGTGTTATGGGTGCAGAGCCTTGTAAAAGTTAAAAAGGTGCAAGTACATTCTTCAAAACTCACTTTGAGTCATTTCTGGAAGCTTTTAGAGGGAATATTGAGGTGGCAAGTTTGCTCCTTTAAGGTTCATGCATCCCATACCTTAAGGAGCTAACCCCTTGATGTGAGGAGCTTATCCCTTTGAAGGAGGACTCTATCCCTTCAATGGTGGACCTGTAACCTCCTTCCTTTGCACTATAAAATGAAGCATTAGGTTGGTTACTGAGGAGGTTGAAAGCTGAATATTTTTTAGGTGAAATGTTGCTGGAACTTAGTCTTCCTAATTGAGATTTTGAGAGGAGAGATTACATACCTTTTTTATCTCATTTGGAAGAGAGTGAGGCTTGTCAAAGTAGAGGAGATTCCTGTTTGGACCCCAAGGAAGAGCTTGTACAGCATCAAGGCACCAAAGGTTGTAAAGTTCTTCTATTTCAAAGTTAATACAATCAAGTTTATTTTTCTCAATAAGCTGTGTTTTATGGTTTATTTCATGGATTCCTTGATCACCATGATGAACATGATTTATTATATTAGCTATGCAGGTGTTATTTGATGTGTGCTTGTTTGTGATTGCAGGTTCTTAAAAGGAAACTCTTTCGGACGGTTGGAGCATGGCTGCCACAAACTAGCGTTGGACTTAAGGTAGGGTCTAAACACCTCTTTAGTTTTTATTAATGAATCACAATATGTTTAGAGAAAGGTAGATTTTCTTGTCCTGCTTGTTGCTAGATATTTGTTGATACTAGGGAGATCAGCCTTGTCCAAAAGATCGATTTATTCGGCCAACACTCTCACCCCCCATCTCTCTCTCTCTCTACCCTACAAATATGTCAGTATCTCCCTCCCTCTCTCCTTATCTCCTTCCCCCTCTCTCCCCCCTCCATCTCTATGTCTCCCTTTCTCTCCCTCTCTCTCACCTCTCCACTCTATCTTCCCTCCTATCCTCTCTCCCTCTCTCTCCATCTCTACCTTGTCACTTTGTCTCTCTCTATGGCTTTGTTCTTCCCTCCTTCTCTCTCCCCCTCCATCTCCATATTTCTATCCCCACTCAGAAAAGACATTTTCACCTTGAGATATTTAATCCCTCTCAACGCTTGATAGATCTGGGGTTGAGAAGGATCTAGGCTAGTTTTTATATACACATACCATATCTAGGTTGGATCCATCTATTCTCATCCCTCTCCCTTCCCTCCTTCTCTACTCTCTCCATCCCTCTCTCATGCTCTCTCTTAAGTCCTTTCTCTCTTCCTTGCTCTCTCTCTCCCTTGCTCCTCTCCCTTTCTCTCCCGCATCTCTCTCTACCCTCCAATTCTATCATTATCTCCCTCCCTCTCTCCTTCTCTCCCTCCCCCCCTCTCCCCCCTCCATCTCTTTGTCTCTCTCTCTCTCCTCCCTTTCTTTCCCTCTCTCTTATCTCTCCTCTCTATCTTCCCTCCTATACTCTATCCCTCTATCTCCATCTCTACCTTGTCACCTTATCTCTCTCTGCCTTTATCTCTCTATGTCTTTCTTCTTCCCTCCCTTTCGCTCCCCCTCCAACTCCATCTTTCTATCCTCACTCAGAAAAGATGTTTGCACCTCAAGATATTTGATCTCTCTCGGTGCTTGATAAATATGGGGTTAAGATGGATCTAGGCTGATTTTTATATACACATACCATATATACTTTAGATCCATCTCTTCGTGTCCCTCTCTCTTCCCTCTTTCTCTACTCTCTCCATCCCTCTTTCATTCTCTCTCTCAAGTCCTTTCTCTCTTCCTTTCTCTCTCTCCCTTGCTCCCTCTCCCTTTCTCCCTCTCCCTTTTTCTCCCCCAATCTCTCTATCTCTCTCCCCATCTCTCTCTCTCTACCCTCCAACTCTGTCACTATCTCCCTCCCTCTCTCCTTCTCTCCCTCCCCCTCTCTCTGCCCTCTATCTATGTCTTGCTCTCACCTTTCCTCTTTATATTCCCTCATATGATCTCTCCCTCTCTCTCTATCTCTACCTTGCCACTTTGTCTCTCTCTACCTTTATATCTTTGTCTTTTCTCTTCCCTCCCTCTCTCTCCCCATCCAACTCTATATTTCTATCCCTCCCTCTCTCCTCTCCCTACCCTCCTCTCTCTCTCCATTCCTCTTTCTCTGATCCAAAATTGATCTAACACAAACAATAAGGTATTATAGACTCATGTGCATGGATGTGCCTATGTTATTTTATGCAACGGATCGATAAGATTGTGAAATACACAGGAAATGAAGCAGTTAAGAAAACATAATAGGCAACATATAAATACAACAAGTTTAATAAGGAGTTCACCCAATACTCCTGGGCTACATCTCCTGGTCCAGCCTTTAGTGGTGGCCTTTCTATTATGTTTTCAAGCAAAGTTTTTTTTACAACAGTGAGCTCGATTTGAGTCTCAATCAGCAGATACAAATAAGTAAGATTGTACTTGGATTCCCCAAGTCTCTGGAGTACACAGGCTCTCCTCACTGAATTCTTGACCTCTATTGGCCATAGTAGTATGAGCCTAATCTGAGACTCATACATGACAGGCATTACAGAGGAGTATGCTTGAATCTCTCAAGCCTTCTCTGGAGCACACAGACTCTCTGACTCTCTTTGTCTCCGTCTTGACTCTGGCTTGATGTTGCCTTTGCTTCTACAGGTCAGCTCGGCTTCTCATCTCTACTTCTAACTTGCTTCCCCTTCTCTCTCTATAAATTTGTGGCTTTAAAGCCAATCTACTTCCTGACTATTCGTTTCCGCTTCCCAGCTTTCTGGTTCCCCTGCCTCTATCCATTTGAATCCCTCTGTTCTATGTAATCAGTGACTGTATAACGCCTCATAAGGAGGTGGCCACCTAGTTCATAACGGATGAGTGTCAGTTCTCTTGGACATATTAGAAATAACTGTTTATTCTGTTAACTCCAAGAATGCCCGCGAAACACGACCTTCTACCAACGCACTGTCCATATCGGACTTCAAATCCTACACAACTCTACCTGTTAATCTCGTCAAATCCGGTCATCCATCAGAACACATCTCCGCTGTTGATCTGGAGCCTCCAAATCTTATGGTCATCGTACATATCGGGCGGATAAGTAACATGATGTTTATCCATCCGATGTGAACGGTTTTCTCTCTCTTCCATTGGATGCGTGGCAACCATTGTATGGCATCGGGCGAGACTCGGTTGAAACTGCTTATCGATCGAAGCCCCTCTAATATTCTGTCGGTTTTGTGGAATCTCGCTTCCATGGAATTGGAACGATATCTGTTACATTTAATAATTTTTAGGGTCCGAGTGCTTGCGGCCTTTCCTTCTTTGAGGGGTTTGCCTTGCAATATGTGATTAGCAACTTGTCGCTAATCGCATATCAGAAACTACCCCCATTTCTCAAAATGACCTCTGGTTTTGCTAATTTGCGATAGTGCGCGTTACCATGGGCCGACGGTCTGCGTGCTTGACCGACGATCCTTGTTGCTCCGCGCTAATCACAAATTGCAATTGTTACGAGGATTTCTCTGATAAGCTTGATTTTTATAAGACTTTTAATCCTTAGCATGATTTTTAAAGAGTTCATGAAAACTTAGAGAGTGTTCTAGGATCCAATTTGGATCACGACCTTCCCACTGAAAAATCTTTTGGGCCACCAAAAGTTGTTTTTTAAGCATCAATCAAGTGAGGATATAGATTCTTCACTTGCCCAATTTCTATCCATCTTGCACTGCTTGGTTTTGAACCTTTGAGTCCAATCCTAAGGTACTCAACATCCCCTCTGTGCGTAGTTCTCACCTTCTTGTCCAAAATTCTGTCTTCCTGTAATTCATTAAGATATTCAGGCAACAAATCATCAATAGAAGGCAATTGACTCTGCTCTTCGGTATCTTCAATCAATGAAGGTTCAAACAGTCTCAAGCTTTCTGCATTAACTACTAAATAGATGTGCATGTAAGCTAGCAAATCAAGGCGAAAATCATTCTCACCGATTTTCTCAAGTATCTTAAAAGGTCCATACCTTATCGGCTTCAGCTTCTTTCCTTCACCTTGCGTTCAGTCTTTGCTTATATACAGCCAGACTTGATCACCAACTTGGAAACTATGCTCAATCCAATGCTTATCATGCCTTGCCTTGTACTTGGCTTGGGTCTTTTCCAGCTGTTCTTGTACTGCCTGGTGAATCTCTTGGATTTGTTCAATGAACTTGGTTGCCTTGTCTACACCACTATGTCCATCAACCGCTATGTCTTTACCAAAGACAAAATCCAAAGAAGACTTTGGTATGAAACCAAAACAGGTCTTAAAAGGAGATCTTTGTGTAGAAGAATCTTTAGCCTGGTTGTAAGAATGCTGCACATAACACAAATGTTCATCCCAAAGCTTGGGATTCTTGCTGCAATAGCCTCTGAGCAGGTGGATCATTGTCCTGTTGACCACCTCTGCTTGGCCATCTGTTTGCAGATGAAAAGTTGTGCTCTTCTTCAATCTAGTGTCCATCAATTCCCACAGACTCGACAAAAATTTCCCAACAAATCGGGAATCTCGATCAGATACAATGGAAGTGGGTAATCCAAAATGAACCCATACATGCTGAAAGAACAACTTTGTTGTTTGTTCAGCTGTAATCTGTTTGTTATAGGGTATTAAAATACACATTTTGCTGAACCTATCCTTAATAACATATAAATAGTCATGACCTTTTCTAGATTTAGGCAGTCCCCCAACAAAGTCCATGGAAACACTTTCCCAAGGATGAGAAGGAACTGGTAGTAGAGTGTACAAGCCTAGTTTTCTATTGCTAGGCTTGCTTTTAGCACACATGGTACACCCTCTTATATATCTAGAAATTGTCTCATTCATTTTTGGCCAATAACAAAATCTTTGCAACTGTGCAATTGTTTTACTTACACCAAAGTGACCTAATATTGGAGAAGTGTGTGCTTCTCGAATTATCTTTACTCTTTCAGTTTGAGGAATGCATAACTTTCAAAAATGATATAAGAGTTGGTCCTTAACATGATAATCCAATTATTCTACTTGTTTGCCATGCCTTAAAGTTGCAGATACATCTTTGAAATCTATATCTTGAGCATATTGTTCCATGTAGCTTTCATGCAACACTGAATTATGCTTAAGTATAGTAGATGCATTTATGATTAGTCTGGACAACATATCTGCAACTTTATTGTGTATGCCCTTTTTATATCTAATGACGAGATGAAACTGTTGTAGAAAACCCATCCACCTATAGTGTCTTGATTGTTGCAACTTAGTTTGTGAGTGTAAATATTGAAGTGGTTGATGATCAGTATGTATAACTGTCTCTTTGCCCATTAGATAATGTTTCCACTTTTTCACACTCTGTACTAATGCATACGATTCTTTATCATATGTGGGATAATTAACTACTGCGGAATTAAATGTCTTAGAATGATGACATATGGGTTTACCGTGCTGCATCAACACTACTCCCATGGCATAATCACTAGCATCCATTTCAATCTCAAAGGGTCTTTGAAGATCGGGCGGTGCTAGTACTAGTGCCATACTAATCTTTTCTTTTAAGGTGTCGAAGGCTTTCTGTTGTTTGCCTCCCCACTGAAACACCTTGTTCAATCCTGTTAAAGAATGTAAGGGAGCTGCAATCAAGGAAAAGTTAGAAATAAACTTTCTCCAATACTGTGTTGCTCCTAGGAAGCTTCTAACTTCTGTAGCAGATTTGGGTTTAGGTCAGTTTACAATGACTGCAACCTTAGAGGGATCTATCTTCAATTCACCACCCCCTACAATATGACCCAAATAATTCAAAGATGTTTTGCCAAATTCACATTTTGATAGCTTAACATAAAGATTTTCTCTTTTCAAAAGATCTAAAGTCTGCTTTACATGCTTCAAATGTTCTTCCCATGTTTTACTAAGTATAAGAATGTCATCCAGATATACAATGACAAAATCATCAATAAAATTCCTAAGTACATCATTCATTACTCTCATGAAAGTAGCAGGAGCATTAGTTAAGCCAAAAGGTATAACCAACCACTCATGCAATCCCTGCTTTATTTTGAAAGCAGTCTTCCATGCATCTTGCTCTGCAACTCTAACCTAATGGTAGCCACTATGCAAGTCTAACTTGGAAAAGTAAATAGCTTCTTTCAACTGATCTAATAGATTATCTATGCAAGGAAGGGGATAACAATTTTTTATCGTTATCTTATTTAGTGCTCGATAATCAATGCACATTCTCCATGATCCATCTTTCTTTATCACCAAGACAATTGGAGACCCACATGGTGATGTGCTAGGTTTTATGAACCCTTTCTCGAGTAGCTCCTATACCTACTTCTTGATTTCTACATTCTCTAAAGCAGACAACCTGTACATTCCGATGTTAGGCAATGGAGCATCTTGCTGCAAATTAATATCATGTACTATTTCCTTTCTGGGTGGCAGACCTTTAGGTTCCTGAAATAGTATATCATATTTTGAAACAACCTTTTCTAAATCAGCATGTTGTTTAGCATTACAGCCTTCAAATACATTGGTTTTATCAGGTTTGTTTTCCTTTACAACCATCAGTAAAAATTGTTTGCATGAATTTACAATTCTTTTCATCTGCCTTGAGTTTATGAGAGTATAATTATTCTTGAGTTTATGAGCTCTTACAATATATTCAATTCCATCTTTAACGATTGGATACTTGTTTTCAACTCTATAGAAAATGGCTTTTCTATCATACAAATAAGGACTTCCTAAAACAATTCCACATATATCCAAGGGAACAATATCTAACTCAACCTCATGTACAAATGCTGACTCAAAAAAAACCTAAGTTTACATTGTCTAGTCACTTGTAGCTTTACTTTATCACTTAACCAACCCAATGGATATGGCTTCTTGTGAGGTGTGGTTAGTAATCCCAGCTTCTTTATAATTGCTTCAGAAATTAAATTTACTTGTGAGCCACTATCAAACAAAGTATCAATCTTTTCATGCTTGGAAATAACCCTAATATGAAAAAGCTCATGTCTTTTCCTCTCATTTTCTTCATTATCAGTAGATTGTGCAGAATTACTAGTAGATGCTTCAGAATTTTTACATTTTATACCTGTGGCTGTGATCATTGTTTCATCCCCTGAATCTGACCCCAAATCCTTTTGAATAGCTGCAACAATCTTCTTCTTTTTGCCATCGTACTTCTTGGGTTTCAGCTCTGGATGCAGAATCCAGTAGTGTTCATCATCATGCCCATCCTTCTTGCAGTGAGTGCATGAAGGTTTGGTATTTTGTACAGCATTTGTCTTCCTCTCTTTCCATTTCTACTTTCTCTTTTTCTTTCTCTTGCTTGCAGTGGGTTTTGATGATCCCCCAACTTCTGGGTTCACATTCTTGCCTCTAGCCTCTAGATGTGTAGCCTGAACAGATACCTCATCTATGCTAGTGGGATTAAACATGAGAATGGTATGTCTCAAATAACTATGTAGACCACCTATATACTTCAGCAAAGTTTCAGGTGAGTCTAAAGAAATGCCTAGAGTTAAAGCTCTTTTTCTAAACTCTTGGGTGTAACTTTGTACACTTTACCCTTTCAATTGGCGAAGAGTTTTCCAACTCATCATAGCTTGCTGCATATAAGCTAGTGGATAGAATTGTTTTTTAATTGCAGAAGCAAACTCATTCCAGGTAGAAAGAATTTTACCATGCTTCTTCATATCAGCTTGTGTCTTGCCTTCCCACCATACCAGGGCGGTGCCTCCAAGGCGTAGGCTAACCAGCTGAATCTTTCTCCTTTCTAAATCGATGTTCTACACTCTGTAATATACATCAATCTGTCTAATCCAGTTATCTAGCTTTTCTGCATTCAATTCTCCGTCATAAACTAGCAAATCAAACTTCACATCTAATTTAATCAAAGAAGGTTTCTTCTTTTTCTTTTCAGGGCTTTCTTTATGTGAAGAAGATGATGATGAAGGTGATGATGGAGGAGATGGTGGAGAGGGCTTCTCTTCTTTTCCTTTGCCTTCTGGGTGGGCAACTAGAAGAGGTTCCCCTACTCCTTTATCTTGTTTGGAGGTTGATGACTCTTCACCTCTACCTCTCTTAAATTCTCTATACATTTCTTCTACCATGGCTCTCATGGTCATGAAACTGTCCATGAACTGGGAGTCTGATTCTAAGGGGCTTTCTTCTGACATTTTACTTTTAGGATAGACTCTTCCAATTTCTGCGTTATCTTCAACCAACTCTCCTTCTCCTAATTTAAGCTTTGATCTAGTTATCATTCAACAAAAAAAATCCAGCACAAGCTTGTCTAACCTTAGCAACCTAGAGCTCTGATACCACTTGATCCAAAATTGATCTAAGAAAATAATAAGTTCCTACATACTCATGTGCATGGATGTGCCTATGTTATTTTATGCAACAGATCGATAAGATTTCAAAATACACGAGCAATGAAGCAGTTAAGAAAACATAATAGGCAACACATATAAACACAACAAGTTTAATAAGGAGTTCACCCAATACTCTTGGGCTACGTCTCCTGGTCTAGCCTTCAATGGTGGCCTTTCTCTTATGTTTTCAAGCAGAGTTTTTTTACAACAATGAGCTTGATTTGAGTCTCACTCAGCAGATACAAATCAGTAAGACTGTACTTGGATTCCCCATGTCTCTAGAGTACACAGACTCTCCTCACTGAACTCTTGACCTCTATTGGTCACAGTAGTATGAGCCCAATCTGAAACTAATACATGACAGGCATTACAGAGGAGTGCACATGAATCTCTCAAGCCTTCTCTAGAGCACACAGACTCTCTGACTCTCTCTGTCTCTGTCTTGACTCTGGCTCGATGTTGCCTTTGCTTCTGCAGGTCAACTCGGCTTCTCATCTCTGCTTCTAACTTGCTTCCCCTTCTCTCTCTGTTAGTTTGTGGCTTTAAAGCCAATTTGCTTCCTGACTGTTCGTTTCCGCTTCCCGGATTTCTGGTTCCCCTGCCTCTGTCCGTTTGAATCCCTCTATTCTACATAATCAGTCATTGTATAACTCCTCATAGGGAGGTGGCCACCTAATTCATAACGGATGAGTGTTAGTTCTCTTGGACATATTTGAAACGACCGTTTATTCCGTTAACTCCAAGAATGTCCACGAAACACAACCTTCTGCCAACGCATTGTCCATATTGAACTTCAAATCCTATACAAATTTTCCTGTTTACCTCATCAAATTCAGTCATCCATCGGAACGTGTCTCCGCTATTGATCTGGAGCCTCCAAATCCTACGATCATCGTCCATATCGGGCGGATAAGTAACATGATGTTTATCCATCCGATGTGAGCAGTTTTCTCTTTTTCCCATCGGACGCATGGCAACCATTGTATGGCATCGGGCTAGACTCGGTTGAAACCGCTTATCGCTCGAAGCCCCTCCGATATTATGCCGGTTTTGTGGAATCCCGCTTCCACAGAATCGGAACGATATCCGTTTCATTTTATAATTTTTCGGGTCCGGGTGCTTGCGGCCTTTCCTTCTTTGAGGGGTTTGCCCTGCCTGATACCGGGAAAAGTGTCTATTTAGAACGACTCTATCCCACTAAGGTGTGACAGTTACCTTAGAAACAAACAGAGAAAACTACTTTTGTATTTCCTTTATGAATTAAAGATAGAGGGGGATAGAAAGAACTGACCTGTGTCTTGCGCTAATCCTTTGATCCAATCCCTCTCTTCTTTGACAGCTTCCAGCTACCTGCTCCCTTACTTTCCCAACTTCACCAAGTTCCTGTAAGATCACAGAAGAAGAAAACTATACAAAGACATGGATCTATATTCATAAACAGCTTAGGATCAAATTTAAGCTAAACATACAAATGTAACAGGCATCAATGATACACAAGCATGTAGGAGAAACTCAAATAGTTTTATTGATATAACAAGAAGATCCAGGAGGAGTTACAACCGATGATTCCTGACCCAGCATCAACCTCCTAGCAAAGAAGCCCCTTCTTCACCTCCAACAAAGCATAAATCACCCAATACTCTGATATCTATCTCAAAACCAACAGCAATTCCTTGCAATGTACAAAATTCCAGCCTCTGGATCTCTGGGATGAGGATATATAGATGTATGCAAGGAGGATGAGTCAGCTTATGATTTGACTAGTGTCTTCTCTCTATCAGTTCTTGCTTCCACTTGGAGACTGAAAGCCTCTTACTCATCCTTGGTCGAATTCAGTGAGGCAAGTGTCATTGGAGAAGATTCTGGAAGCTTCCATTGTCTTTCCACCTCGCGGAATGGCACTGCCATTTGTCATTTCCCGCTCAACGCACCCTGATAGTGCATCTAGGTGCGTTGCAATGCACCTAGCTAGTGTATTTAGGTGCTATGCAATGCAGTTAGCCAGTGGAGCAGCTGAAATGATCCTGATTTGACTGATTCTGAGCAGTTTCTGGTGGAGAACTTATGGGAGAAGCTGTAATTTGTTGACCTTGTTCCTTTAGGGGTTGGAACAACACTTTTAGGGACTTAGGAGCCCTTGGTTTATGGACCTTTCATGCTTGGTGCTGCAAGGCACAAAAATGTCTATAACAGTTGCCCCCTAAAGTATGAGGCCGTTAATCAGGTGAAATGCTTTATTATGAGGATCCGAAGTTCTTTCATTGCTGGGAGGAGACCTGTAATAAGATACAATACAATACATTATCTTCATACTGTTTTTTCATGATCTAGCTGAGGCGGGCATTCCCATGCTCAGCTTTATAAATTCATTTTTATGTACATAGGACAGACAATCGTCTGAGTGTAGACTGATGATTCCGATAGATCCACCATCCTTTTGGTAGGATGATTATCTGTGCTGCAATGCTGTACATTTAATGTCTTTATTTTCCTGAATATATATCGTAGCCCGGATGGATGAAACTAGATCCGGGGTCTTCAATCTCATCCGATCTTCACTCGAAGTACAAGTCGATCCATGTGAGAAATGTTTTGAAGTCGAACATGGAAAGACATCGCTTGATTACCAGTCAATGATGTAAACTATTAACAAGCGCGAGAGGAATCACCGATAATGATAATGACCCTCAAGGTACTACAGTACAATTCACGTGGTGTGAATAACGGACTTGGCATCGAACACCACGCGAAATCTTTCGGTCGAAGGCCATTGATGTAAATCTGTCGTCGGAAGTGAGAAACTTGCCATTAAGGCATGCAAGCTTCAAAGTACTGAATGGGGTGTTCCTAGATCAACTTCTTGGATAATGAGCTGATGTCGACAAGAAGTGATCCGTCAAAGGAGGGCCTTAATGAATCCCACATCAATGACATGGAACGGGGCAAATGATTTTGATGGAGGTGAAAACAATCTGATGATATACGGTTCAGGATGGCGGTCATGAAAGTATGGAGCATAATGTATGGTAGTGGGTGGGACACAGGTGACTTCTCTGGATGAATTCTCTTGAACATGTCGGCGACACTTATGTGATGGATTGGTAGCATTAACCCCAAATGTGGATGGTATGGCGTGACCATGGTGATGTGACCGGTGAATGAAACAACCCAACCCGACTCGGACACGGAGTGGAAGTGTCATGTTCAAGAGCGACTTGCTACCAATAAAGATTCTTTGAGTTTTCTTCCCAATTTTTCCCCAGTCATTGCTGACCAGTACCTCTTTATTTTTGTCAAGCTTGAGGAGGATAACATATGCTTGTTCTATAATTTTCCCTTCGGGCAAACCCATCGCTATGTTTTAACGAGCCTAGCGATAGTGAAACTCGTTCTCGTCTAAAGACAAGTTTGTCGCTATTAATCTTTTTAACGAGTTTAACGACAAAGATAACTCAGTCCTTTTCATTTTTAGAGAGTCTGAAAAGGTACATAAAGGTAACTCCAAAATTCCTTTTTCGTCATCTAATCCCTTAAGTCCGAAAAAGTATAAAACAATACAGAAGGGATGAATTTTCGATAGTTTTAACGAGCCGAACAAAACAAGCACTCGATCTTTTTGTGCAATAATCCCTCAGGTCCAAAAAGATTAAAATCTAGAGGAGGGATAGCACTTCCTGTCCCTTTAACGAGCTGGAAGGCCAAGGACTCGGCGATATTTTCATATTTTACGAGTCAGTTGAAAAGAGCTTAAAGGAGACTCGTCTTTTGAGGAACGAGTGATAAAATGGGTAGCAGCTGATTCCAGGTAAGGTTTGGAATTTTCCAATCACGGCAGTGTCACAAGGATGGCTAGTGAAATCACTCTTCGCAGCTGTTCCTCAAAAAGGGTAAACAATCAAATGCAGGTGAATGATCGGCCAATGGAAAAGTGGAGGTGATGGTGCAAACACCACCAAGGCTTTAATGGCTGAAGTACTACATTCACGGTGGTTATTTACCGGGGAATAGTTCATTTTTTAACGAGCTTAAACGCGGGTGGAAACATTTGCTCGGTCCGGGTTTATTTTTTAACGAGCTTGAACCTCGCGGTAAACACTGCTCGATTAAGTTTGCATGCCCCCAGCATAATAACGTAAATCAAGGTGCATGCCCCCCAAGCTTCATTGCATTCAACTCGGTGATTGGAATGAAGGTTTACCTTTGAGATTTGGAAAGGGGATTTGTTTCATTTTTTAATGAGGTTGACACAGTAAAAGAACTATCCTCGGAATCCACCGTATTTACAGTATTTGATAGAAAATCAAAAACTGAAGGATGATTAAGGTTGCTGGAATAATCTTCGTGGTTATCCGGAAGATGGGAGTGATGGTGGTAATCTTCCCATGGTGCCTCTTCTTTCATCATTGATTGGATGATTCCTTCGTTTGTAGAATGTACAAGTGACGAAGGATTTGAAGAGGTGCCATATTCCTTAGACCTATCTATCCAAACACTCGATGAGCGTTGATTTGGGGTTGCCCCCCAAGCCAAGAAAATTGATTGCTACAATATTTCTAAAATGGCGATGATCCATGCTGACAAAATGTTCAGGAATCTTTGGAATCCATTAGATATAGAAGATTTCATATTGTAGGTTTCCACCGTGGCCACTTCCGCCAGATTACTCGGAGGCGGTAGGGAAAAAGTACCCATTAAGGCAGGGTCTTTTAGGAGAACTACTCCAATATTTTGAAGTGAATGATTGCTTCCATGGATCATTGGAATGCTTCCCGTAACTTGTGAACTGTCGGGGAGAAATGTTTGTTGGTCGACGACTGTAATTCCTCCTTGAAAGGGAAATGCAATCTTCCTGAAGTAGGTCGACACAACTGCGGCCATGGCATATATCCAGGGCCTTCCCAGTAGGATGTTGTAATCGAGGTTTCCATCAATTACTTCAACATCAATTCCTACTGTTTTGCCCCCTAGTTCAACTTGCAAGTTACTTAAAATCCCGTATGGAGTGTATGATCGTCCATCAAATGCTTTTAACGTCATTGACGATCTCGACAAGGGTGGTGAGCCTAAATTTTTCCAGCAACTCATCGACATAATACATGTAGATGCCCCCTCATCAATAATTGTTCGATGAACAGTTTTGTTGAGGGCTTTCACTTGAATAAGGAAAGCTAGTTGAGCTGGTAACTGAGGGTCATATCCTTTATGATCAAAGGCCACAAGATTGGAATCCATTGGGTCAATCCCACCTATTGTTGATAATAAAGCTTGCTCTTGGGAGGGGAAATTTTGCGGTACCTCAAGTGTCGACATAGCAGACGGCGATTGGGCCAGGTCCTCTACTATATTATAATTATGTGCTACTTTGGCACGAGGATTAAATGTCGATTTGTGTACTACTCCCTTTGGTGACTTTATCATTGGTTCAGGAATGATGGGTGGCACAACTTCGGTCAAAGTTGTTTTCGAACTACTAGGCTGTTCATTAGCCTTGTTATTCGACAGCTGTGGATTCCCGTAATCTTTATTCCTTGTCAAAGCATTATTTTGCTGCTTTGAGATAGACAACATAAGCACTTGGGATCGGGAAGCATTTTGATTAGCAACCAGTTTGGTTCCCGGGTTTGGAAACGGATCAGTCAATACTGCTGAGGTTTTTGAACTCTTAAAGAGTTTCTTAACTTCAGCTTTATGTGGACAATCTCTTGTCCAATGATCCTCATCGCATATATGACACCCCGCAGGGGGTTTCCTTTGCCCAGAAGGGTTTGTAGAAGGTTTTTTAGGAGATGACTCATCCTGCTTCTTTTTTCTCCCTTTCTTTTTCTTCTTGCCCCCTGGTTGCTTCAGTTGTTTGCCCTTGTCGGTCGACACGGCATTTACTTCCGAGGCAAGAAGTTCCTCATTTGCATTTTGACTAGAAATCTTATGGGCCTTTTTGGATGTAGCCTTTGTCGATTTCGTGTCTGTCGCGCCAATCATGCCATCGCCGGCATGAGAGTCATTGTTTGATTTAGGAGGAGGAGGAACTGAGAATTCCGGTCTAGGGGCGTCAGGTATTTTATCGTAGAGCGTGCCGGACTGAGTGTAAATCAAGTCCAAATATTGTGCACGAGCGATAACTTGCTCTTCTGTGACGACTCCCCCTTTTGCCACATCTTCCGTGATGGAAGGTAGTAATGACTTGATAAACCATTCAGCTAAGAGCTGATCGGGAACATACGTTTTTACCATTCTACGACGACGTCGCCACTCATGTATATGATCAGATATGTGAGTGGTCGTCGTCTGTTTGAAGTTGGTAAGGAGTTCCGTTCCCGTTTCGTACCTTATCGGTAATTGAAAATGGGTTAAAAAGGTTGTGGCTAGGGTACTGAAGTTGTCGAATGAAGCTCTAGGCAATTCGATGTACCATTTTGCCGCCAGACCAGTTAACGTCCTCTGAAAAAGGCGAAGTCTTATCGAATCATCATTCAGGGTGTTTGATGAACACCACAGATGAAAGGTCATCACATGATTCGACGGATCTTCACCTGGATTTCCATTAAATTTAGGAATATCTGACGGAAGTTTATGCGGAATCGCTGGCCACCAAGGGGCATAAGCAATTGGATCATTCGTCAACCGGTTTAGATCTGGTAATTCTAGAGTTGCTACAAAGGGCAACTGTTGATTCAGGTTAGGCGAAGCATACCCAGGATAAGATGGAATCGCCTGAGCAGTGGGTCTTTGCATACCAGCATAATGTATTTGATGTTGGCAACTTTGACAAGGTTGATGGGCATAACCATTATAGTATGGTTGTTGATAACCGCTCTGGAAATGCAATTGCCCATTACTTACAAAGACTTGTTGCTCAGGTCCTTGATATGATTGCTGGAATTGCGGTTGTTGAGATTGAACCAGCCCTGGTTGTTGGACCATTTGTTGTTGTCCAATATTGGATGATTGACCAAGACGAGGAGTCATAGTACTTGTTTGAGCCTGAGTTGCTCCAGATAAGGAGTCACTAACCTGAGGTTGTGATTGAGTCGTCGAGACAAGAGGCTGTTGTATTACAACCTGAGAAACTTGGGGTTGACATACAACAGGTAGCGCTTGTACTTGTGACGTAGTCACCATAGCAGGTATAGTGGGAATATTCGACACAGGGTTGACTGGTTGCATTGAATATACAACCCTTGGTTGTTGAGGCAGTATTGGTACCCAACCGCTGGATGTAATTCCAGTTTGACCTGAACTTTGTTGTAAACTCCCATATGGTTGTTCTCCGGGAGGGAACAATGAAAAGGCATACTGCCCTCCATATGGTGGCAATCCAGTACTTAAAGGGTAAATTGGCCTTTGAAGACACATCGGATCAATTTGTTGAGTTTCAACATAAGAAATACCAGATGATAATCCGGATGAAGAAATAGGAACAGACCATGTTGTCGAAACAGTCCCTGATTGGACTCCAGTTTGTTGTTGATAACTTGCCGGGACAGATGGTATACCATCGAACATCGTTGGAGTAGTAACAGGAGGCTCTGCCACTGCTACGTCGGATGACACAGTCCTAGATGTCGACGGTTGTTCAGACATATCTAGTCTATCCAAAATATTTTCTAGCGATTCTACAAGAACTTGCGATGAAGGGAGACTAACTTCGAAGACCAACGAGGAAAAAGTGACGTTAATCCGATTAAAATAAATTTTAGACGCTTTGACACAACTTGTTTTTTCAGTTTTTAAGAGTCGAGAAAAAACAAAAGATGACTCTAGTCTCCTTCGATTTTTAATGAGCCTGAAGTGACAAGTGCTCAGATGGACCTTTTCCGTTAAGGAGTCTGAAAAGGAATGAAAGGGACTGCTCTGGAGGTCTAGGTAGAGGGAGTACCAAACCAATTGCAAAACTACAGAATACTTTTTACGGTACGGCAGTCAATCTTCCCGAATGTTGTGTTCAGTGCATTGCGATCGATAGGGTGGTAGACACGGCTTCCTATGGATAAAGGATTTAAGCCTATAGGGGTCTCCCAATATATACTCGACGGTACGTGGGAGCACAAGTCCGTACTGGCACTTATCGTCTCAAAGTGGAGGAATCACCCAACCATCAGTGAGGACAACAGTTACCAGGCTTTACGACGCCGGAATACGTCTCTAGCCTAGACCTCTAAATGTTGTGCGTTAAGTTCCAAAGCGTTGTTAGATTCATTGAATTTATTTTAAGTTGATCTGTCTTATGAAGTTTGCCTTTTGGGTTCACCACGAGATGTAGATGTAATTCCTAAAATGCAATCTAAAGATGATAAGCAAACTTTTATCTCTTTTCAGCAATGAAAATCCTAGCTACTAGGGGAAAAGAAAGACACAATCTTTTCACAAAGAGCAAAGAGCACACTGTAAATGCACTTTCTTAAATCAAGCCAAACAGACTGTCAATATGCAAATGCACATGTGCATGTATTTGTTTTCGACTTTCTTAATATTGATGCTAAAAAGAAAGTTGATGTACAAATCTGAATTTGCTTTCAAGCGACAAACACAAACAAGCTTCTTTTCGAAATCAAAAGATAAAGACGATTACGACGCTTTACGATTTTGAAATAAATACTTGTTTTTGACACTAGAAAATCATAAATTCAGACCAAAGGCAATAGTACAAATAGAATCGACCATCAACAGCAATTAAACTTTCTCCTATGATCGAAATCGACACTTGCGACAGATCTAAATCAAAGGACGACAGTACGACTATTCTACTTTTGCAATGGAAAACTGTAAATGACGCAACAAACACACAAAAACATCTACAGTTCTTTTGTACAAAGGAGGCGGAATTACAGCAAGGAAAAGGGGTTTTTAAACAGACACATATACTGATCACAGGCTGCAAAAATCAGAGACAAAACTGGAAAGAATGAAGCACAAGAACCTCAGCTGCACAGGGCTAGTCTGATCAGCGCACCTGTAACACAGAGAAACTGGATTGCAGCGCAGGTTGCCCTTTCGGGAACTGCATTGAAATGCAGGATCTCTTCACAGTACCTACGCTGGGGCAGAAACGAGAATTCTATCCAGGTTCTGGGTCACGGTTTGCAGTTTAGTCTTTGGTTTTTGGCCAAGTAAAAGCAATCAGTAATGCACAATCAGGGGGTAGATCCAAGGAGGGTCTAAGAGCTATCACAAGGGAAATCAGATCATTTGTGAATCAGCTGTTCAAATCATAAACAGATCCAGTGAATGGATTGAAGTAGCAGCTGTCTACTTTGCATTTGTTATGGCAAATGCAGTTCGATGGCTACTTATAAGTTTATGAAACAAACAACAAAAAGATACACAAACAAACTAATTAGACAATCGTCCCCAGCGAAGTTGCCATTTTGTTACCGGGAAAAGTGTCTATTTAGAACGACTCTATCCCACTAAGGTGTGACAGTTACCTTAGAAACAAACAGAGAAAACTACTTTTGTATTTCCTTTATGAATTAAAGATAGAGGGGGATAGAAAGAACCGACCTGTGTCTTGCGCTAATCCTTTGATCCAATCCCTCTCTTCTTTGACAGCTTCCAGCTACCTGCTCCCTTACTTGCCCAGCTTCACCAAGTTCCTGTAAGATCACAGAAGAAGAAAACTATACAAAGACATGGATCTATATTCATAAACAGCTTAGGATCAGATTTAAGCTAAACATACAAATGTAACAGGCATCAATGATACACAAGCATGTAGGAGAAACTCAAATAGTTTTATTGATATAACAAGAAGATCCAAGAGGAGTTACAACCGATGATTCCTGACCCAGCATCAACCTCCCAGCAAAGAAGCCCCTTCTTCACCTCCAACAAAGCATAAATCACCCAATACTCTGATATCTATCTCAAAACCAACAGCAATTCCTTGCAATGTACAAAATTCCAGCCTTTGGATCTCTGGGATGAGGGATCCATATATAGATGTATGCAAGGAGGATGAGTCAGCTTATGATTTGACTAGTGTCTTCTCTCTATCAGTTCTTGCTTCCACTTGGAGACTAAAAGCCTCTTACTCATCCTTGGTCGAATTCAGTGAGGCAAGTGTCATTGGAGAAGATTCTGGAAGCTTCCATTGTCTTTCCACCTCGCGGAATGGCACTGCCATTTGTCATTTCCCGCTCAACGCACCCTGATAGTGCATCTAGGTGCATTGCAACGCACCTAGCTAGTGTATTTAGGTGCTATGCAACGCAGTTAGCCAGTGGAGCAGCTGAAATGATCCTGATTTGACTGATTCTGAGCAGTTTCTGGTGGAGAACTTCTGGGAGAAGCTGTAATTTGTTGACCTTGTTCCTTTAGGAGTTGGAACAACACTTTTAGGGACTTAGGAGCCCTTGGTTTATGGACCTTTCATGCTTGGTGCTGCAAGGCACAAAAATGTCTATAACACTGCCTCACTAATTGCATATCAGAAACTAACTCCGTTTCTCGAAATGACCTTTGGTTTTGCTAATTTGCGATAGTGCGTGTTGCCATGGGCAGACGATCTGTGCGCTTGACCGATGGTCCTCGTTGCTCTGCGCTGATCACAAATTGCAACTGTTACGAGGATATCTCTGATAAGCTTGATTTTTATAAGACTTTTAATCCTTGGCATGATTTTTAAAGAGTTCATGAAAACTTAGAGAGTGTTCTAGGATCCAATTTGGATCATTCTCTCTCCCCTACCCATCACTTTCTCTCTCTACCCTCTAGCTCTGTCACTATCTCTTTCCTTCTCTCCCCCCCTCTCTCACTGGTCTCACCCTTTCTCTCTCTCCTTTTCTCATTGTCTCATTCCCTCCATCCATATGATGGAGAATTTTCACTCTATGTAACTAGTGTTATATGTAATGTCTAAAATACTTTACATTTTAATTTTACTGTGAAATGAGTTATGGTTTTTTGGCATTTGGTAATGATAAGCCATCGTATTGGCCCATCTTAACCTTGGATCCATCTTAACCAAAATTCTAATCAAATGTAGATCCTTAAAACCAAAATTCTAACTAAAAGTAATATTATAGAGATCAAATGTAATATCCAGAATTAAAATAGATCTAATAGAAATGTAATCCCTCTCCACCCTCGAAAGAAAGTAAGATGTTCTCCACCCTTGAAAAAAAAAGTGTAATATTCTAACCAAAATAGTGTAATATTCTTCAAATAAGATATTACAGTATTAATACACTAAAATATAATATTAAAATAGTATAATATTCTAACTAAATAATATAATATTTTAATATTTAAACCAAAATATTTTAAATGTAATATTCTAACTAAATATTCTAACTAAAAACCAAAATAGCAACCATTCCTTTAATTTAGAGGTCAAAAAAACTTCTATAATATAAAAATATAAAGAATACATGTAACCTTTCGTAGAAATATTGATAGATCTAGGGTTATTTTACTTCTAAATATAAATATAAAAAATATATGTAACCTTTCATAGAAATTTTAATAAAACATTGAATCTTTAATATTGTGTTTAAATGAGTTGAACCAAAAGTCTCCTTGGATCAAATGTAAATACAATATCAAGTTCTTGGATTCTAAAGTCTCCCTATAGGCCGACAAAGAAGTTGAAATAAGAAAAAAGGCGTTTAGTTCAAAACTTATTAAGAAGGGCTAGATGGGACTATTTTTCAGCACAAATAGAGACGCAATAGCAATATGATTACAGAGGCTAATGGAAGAATATATATTATATGACAAGTATGTATTAAAATAAATTGAATTTTTTCCATTTTCCAAATAAATATCTTTTATTTTCCTATTCTTAAATTATTTATTTATTTTAATTTAAGTTGTAAAATATGAAAATATATTTTATATCTATAAATTTGATAAACTAATTTATCACAAATTTATTAATTTCATTAAAGAAATTATATCAATAAATATTTATGTTATCATTACTCTGTAAATTTATTAATCATTATATTAAAATCATTTTATAAACCAATCAAATTTACTTAAATTAAATTACATCATTTTGATAATCAATTAAATATTTACTAAGAGATATATTTTAATCATGGATTTACTAAGAACCAAGAAGGATCAAATCTCGAAAAAAAGATCTACACTTCAAAAAAATTAATCTTGTGTTTGATAAGTATGTGATTAAGAGAAATCTATAGTGCTAATTTTTCATTGTTTGAATTGTATTTTTGAATAATTTATCATTATTAATATTTTATATTAAAAATTGAATGAGTTACACATTTTCATCTTATTAAGAAGTAACTACATTATTTTAACTTCAGTTACTTTTTCCCAAGGTAAACATTACTTTGGAGCCTCTAGCTAATTAAATATTTTACTAAGGTAAACATTACTTTCGAGCCTCTAGCTAATTTTTAATTGTTTATTTATATCATTATTTTATTTTGTTATTTTGTTTTGGACATTAGCCAAAATTATTTTTATTATTTTTTGAGTATGTGACATACTTACACATGTCTCTCATGCTGGATTCTAGAATGAGTTTCTCCACTCATCCAATATAGATCCATTTAATCACAGATCTACATGCTTACACATGTCTTTCATACTGGATTGTAGAATGAATTTCTCCACTGAGCCAATATAGATCCATTTTAATCACAGATCTACCAAGAGCAAGAGCGGCCGAAGGGATCAAATCTCAAACTTGAAAAAAGATTTACACTTCAAAAAAATTAATCCCTTTTAGGGTTTGGTAAATATGTGATTAAGATAGATCTCTAGTTGTATTTTTTCATTGTTTGAATTGTATTTTTGAATAATTTATCATTATTAATATTTTACATTAAAATTGAATGAGTTACACATTTTCCTCTTATTAAAAAATAACTACATTATTTTACCTTCAATTATTTTTTCCTTTGGAGCATTGAAATATTTTGCTAAGGTAAACATTACTTTCAAGCCTCTAGCTGATTTTTAATTGTTTATGTATATCACTATTTAATTTTTGTTATTTTGTTTTGGCTCACATTAGCCAAAATTATTTTTATTATTTTTTGAGGACTTGACATATTTACACATGTCCCTCATACTGGATTGTAAAACTAGTATAGATTCATTTTAACCATAGATCTACCAAGAGCCGAGAGGGATCAAATCTCAAACTTGAAAAAAAGATTTACACTTCAAAAAATTTAATCTCTTTTAGTGTTTGATAAATATGTAATTAAGATAGATCTATAGTGGTAATTTTTCATTGTTTGAATTGTATTTTTGAATACTTTATCATTATTAATATTTTATATTAAAAATTGAATGAGTTACACATTTTCCTCTTATTAATGAGTAACTACATTATTTTAAATTCAATTACTTTTCCTTTCAAGCATTGAAATATTTTACTAAGGTAAAACATTACTTTTGAGCCTCTAGCTAATTTTTAATTGTTTATTTATATAGCTATTTAATCTTTATTATTTTGTTTTCGCTTAACTAAAATTATTTTTATTATTTTTTGAAGACATGACATACTTACACATGTCTCTCATATTAGATCGTAGAATAAGTTTCTCAACTCAAATACTAAATTTCATATATTACTGACAACATGGAATTCCTAAGAAATCTCTACATTGTGTAGGGGCAGGTTTTCCCTAAAGTGCCTAATATTTCTCGTATATAGCACGAAGTCTTATTGGAAACGTTTCTTGTATATAGCACGAAGTCTTATTGGAAACGTTTTGGTGTTGGCTTCTTAGAAAACTAAAGCGCTTTCAGATTTCCCTGTCTACATGGGTAGACTTTGTTAAATTCGGAGAATACTTGGTCCTGATTTTAGCTCCAATGTATTTTATTAAACATATTGTTTAGATGACTCGTAATTAAATTCTAAGAATACTTGGTCCTTATTTTAGCTTCAATGTATTTTATTAAACCTAGTATTTAAATCTATTAAAATTATGAGAAGTGTGTAGGTTTTTTAACTTCTAAAACGTAAAACATATTTCTATTTATAATCCCCAAACTTAATTTCATATAACAATATACTCACTTTTTTAAATCGTATTTTCATATTGTTTGTGGTAACTTCTGTAGTTTTTAGACATACTTTTTTCTCTAAAGGCTCTTTGACTCTGTGTGTCTCTTTACTTGGGTGTAACATTTATGTTACTTGAAGAACTCAATATATATAAAAAAGTAAGAAATATGTTTATAGAGAAAGAAAAGAAGTATGTGGAATGATAATGTTCACTCCTTAAAAATGAGTATATGTATGTGTTTTTCATTTGAGTGGATGATTTATATGTATTTGTGTTGCTCAAATATTATGATATATTTATGGAAAATATGTGTAAAAATTTGTGTGAATGTATAATCTATTTTTGTTACGAAGTTATAAAGCGTAATTTGTGTTATTGGATAATAAATTGTATTGGAAAATTACTGTTGTCAAAATATGGAAGTGGGGAGTTGTTTGGGAAGAGGTGAGATTCACGGTTAATATGTATTTGTAAATGTGATAATGAACTTATTAAGGAGTATGTGTTTCATTTTTTTAGAGAAGGAGTTACGTGTGGTTTAATATTGTGAATGTTAGATATAATAATTTAGGTTAATACTTAGTTATGAGAGTATCCTTATTAATTAAATTTTACTTACCATAAAAGCAATGTTTTTTTGTAAGTCAACATTCTATTCATTCTGGAAAAAAAAAAAGGAGATATATATCTGATACTTCAAAAAACATGTGGTCTTGTCTCGATCGGGTTTGTTGACGAAAGTCTGCAGAAGGTGACAAAAATACCAAAGAGATGTGAATAACAATGTCCACAAATGAGAGCGCCATACGCTCCAATAGACAAACAAAACATAAAGAAGACCAGAGGACATACTAATCGTCTGAGGTAACAGAAGATGGGTTATCTAGAGTAGTTCCTAGAGGAAGTGAAGGACAAAATTTACACTAAACGTGCCCTTCGAAGTGTGCCATCCAATTCTCCAACTTTTCCACTTTCTCCACTAGATGGTTTTGTCCCCGCTAGAGTACTACCACTCGCTCCTTGACCTGGCACTAAAAGTAATGCATGAGATCCAATGTTGTCATCATATCGTTGTGTTTTTACCCATTGATTAATCTATTGCTTCTACCCAGTCTGCCAAGGATTGGATTAGGCCTCGAAATTTTTCCAAGCAGCAGTGTTGTAATCCCTCTGGGTTCTGGGCATCACAGCGGCCATAATTTTGAGTTGCATGAGCTCTCCTGCACCCACCACCCCTTCGAGAGCCAAGAGTCAGAGTACTGCTACTAGTGCAGGATGTCTTCGTGCCATTGTTGTCGCGACACTGAGTCAACTGCCCCTGACTCCTACCACCTCCTTGGGAGGTCTGGCGTCGACTGTCGTAAAGTCCACCACCTCGCCCTTCACGCGCTCTAATCGTTGCACCTTGAACCGTGCCCACTGGTTTTCTCTCGCTTCCATCCACCATGGTTGCCAAGGAAAGGGCCTCCTCCCTCACTGTCCCTGGCTTCACCGAGAGGATAGAATGCCTGCATCAAGGATTAGGTCGCATCTACCGCCACTCAAGCATGCTCAGTTCAACCGAGAGTGTTGCCCCTTCTGCTAAATTGAATTATTTCCCACTCGTCCACTAGACAGAACTCAAGGTTCCCCACCTGCTCCAATGCACGATGGTAGCTCCACCGCTCCACTCGTCAGTCCACCCAAAACGGGTTCGGGGAGAAGGTGGAAGCAGGAGTGGATTGTCCCTGTCCTGTAGAAACCAGATAGAATTGTGCCAACCGTGAGATAGGGTCGCTCTCTTGGAGCCCAAGGAGTCCGCTCAACCGCCGCTAGTAACACTGCCTTCACATTCCCCACCACACCAGCCACTCCACTGTATAGAGTCGACTACCAGGAGGACGACGGTCCTCCAGAAGCTTGGCGCCTCCCAATCGTCGCGCTCACCATGACACTACCAACTTTTACATAGGCACTCCTTACCCCAGATGAACCAGAAATAGAAGTTTCCCTCACACATCGACTGCCAACCCATTCTGGGCCTAGAAGGCTTGAGAAAAACAATGAGTTGAACTTCGTTGTATGCAAAAAATGGCAATTCCCCAAAGAAAATCAAGAAACCACCAATTCTATCACACCTCCAACGCCTCTTTCGTCGTCGAGTAGGAGGACAAGTATAGTTCCACCACCAAACCTAAGCACTAAAACGAAATCCTGACACCTCCCTCATCCCACTTATCAACCCGTTATCGCTTCCCTTTCCCAAGGCAACGTAAATACTCACACGTCTGAAATCTAAGGCTTATGTACGTCATTCCCTCATCTATAATAGGAAGAGGGGACCGGGATGTACGACCCTCCCCAGCAACCCATTTGTCACTCCTCATGGGGCTCGACAGCCACGTTAGTCTTGGTTCTCACCCCCATTAGGGAAATCATAAAATCAATGTTCAAAATAACAAACTTAAACATTTCGTTTTAATATTTAAATATGATGAAAAAAGATATTTCAATTATGAATTTATTTTTTATACTTATTGATAATAAAAAATAATATATATAACAAAAAGAAATATTTGTATTCATATTTTTCTGGTATATCAAATTTTACATTTTTACTCTATGGGTAAGTGAATGCAATAATTTATATTCATTAGCTAGAATTTTATTAACGTTAATATTTTATTTTATAGATGATTTTTGTAATTTTGAATAGAGATGTTTCTTCCATATATGAGATTTTTTTCAATATTAGGTATATATCTAATGCTACTTATAAAAGTAATCTTGGAAATTGACTCTGAATGGGCTATTTTTGTCAATCTCAATGGGCTATTTTTGTCAAGTACAAATGTTTGATCATTTTGTCACACATCTAATCAAATAAATGACCATGTAAATAGTGTGTGATTGATATAATTGAGAGGAATCGATAAATACTAAAGATGTAGAAGGTTTAGATAAATATCCATTTATATTTATTTGAGGGATATTATAAGGAGGTGATTAACTCAATTCGAAGAAAAAAAATGTATGTCTAGACTAATGTTAAAAAGAAATTAAACATTGCTAAAATAAGAACAAAATCTCATGAGATCTCGGCATTGGCAATTTCATAAGATGAAAGAATATGTCACATTGGAGAGGATTGTCCATCTTATACTCACATTCAATTTAATTTTCAAAATATTTGTCACAGTAACAACCTTCTTGACCTTTTAGATATAAGTATGCATGCAAAACTATTACTATATTTATTGAAAAATGCAGCAAGAAATTCTCAATTTGATTTTTCCTTAATCAAATTGAGGAAATTCTAAATTCCACATCAGCAGACAACTTAGAGGAGTTAACTGAGGTGACATGGCTCTTGTAACTCAATTAAGAACACTTAATTCGATTTCATGAGTTGAAGTTTAGTTTGTGTTTGTTGATTCTTTTTTTATAGGAGGCTAGCTCAGTTAATTAAGGGCATGAAGTTCAGTTGTATGTGGTGATTCCTATATTTTAGGAGCCTAGGTTGAGTTAATTTCAATTGTAATCAGTTAAACTAGCTCTAACTATTAATAGAACTAGTTGGTGGTCAATTAAGTAGTGGGACATCAGTCTAACTCAAAGATCATCTATTTAACTAATCAATCATCTAATAATTAGCTCATGCATGCAAATAATACGAGTTTCTCAGTTGTGGTGGAGTTTCCAAGGAAGTTAACCAGTAGTTGTAAACTAGTTGAGTGTGCAGGTGTTGCATGAGGTTAGGTGGACCATCCTTGAGAATTGCGCAATGAATTAAAGGAATTCCTATTTAATAAGGGCTCAATTAGTTATGAATAGGAAACCAAATAAGGGCTCAGGCATAGGTTGAAATTGACTAAGTCTAGGTTAGAGCTTCTCAGTGAGTAGAGAGATAGGTTATTCACTTACAGGTTGTGCTCAGTTGAGCAAAGAAATTGTAATACATCTTTATTCATCAGATTAATGGAAGAAGGCATTGAGTTTTTAAGCAGATTTCTTTCCCCAGGAAAAATAATGTGTGCATGTGTGTTATTTCTTATTGCATGTCTGAAAATTTTGTTCTAGATTGTGAATTAACTTCTACAGAGCAATAGAGTAGGCTTGTGTCTTGTGATTTTGATTAAAACTTAATGAGCAGTTGAAAATCTACATCGTAATTTCTAGATGGTATCATTGCTAGATTATAAATTTCTACATGGTATTAGAGAAGGATTCACTATAGAGAAGAGATTTCGAAGTTGTTATTGCAGGAGGAACAGATTTGTAGGATCAATTTATAAGGATGGATTTCTATGGACTAAGTCAAGAGCCTGTATGCGCTTAAGGTAGAAGATGCATGCAAATCCTTGAGGAGCAAGGCATACACTAGAGAATTGGTGGTTTAGAGGGAGCATGTTAGATCTCTCAACATGTAGCCTCAGAAGAAGCCTCAGGAAGTTGTGGAGCAACCACAAATGGAGAAGAAGAGAGGAGGTAGAGTGGAAACATCCGCTTAAGAAGAGACCTCTAGTAGGGGGAGAGTTTGAGCCAAGTGGGAAAATGGAGCACATGTATCTATACCTCCAGGAGCAAGGTGGAGCGATGTAGATCCTTAGTCCAAGAGTTGCAGAAATTTTGGCAGGATCCATTGAGGCGTTCTCCTCATGGATCATTACCTTGCTACGAGGGCCCAAAGTATTCAATAGCAAGAGGACCAGTGTTAGTTAGATAATAAGGAGTGAAAAGGAGTGTTGACAACATAGATGGAGGCTCAATAGTAGAGTCAACACCAGGATAATTTTCCCAATAGACAGTTCGAGACACAGTTGATTTAGTTTGTTTATTTTTATGCTTCTCAGTTGCAGATGTTGCAATAATAGCAACAACAGTGAGAGGTGTTGCATGCAGTACATTCCACAGGTGCAGGATAGGGGTTGTTCATAATCCCTTTCTTGCTGAGAAGGAGTGTTGAAAAATGGAGCAAGAAGGTACTAATTTGATTTTTCCTTAATCAAATTGAGGAAATTCGAAATTCCACATCAACAGACAACTTGGAGGAGTTAACTGAGGTGACATGGATCTTGTCACTTATTTAAGAACGCCCAATTCGAGTTAATGAGTTGAAGTTCATTTTTCATGTGTTTATTCCTATTTTATAGGAGTCTAGCTCAGTTAGTTTGAGTTAAGGGCATGAAGTTCAGTTGTATGCAATGATTCCTAAATTTTAGGAGCCTAGGTTGAGTTAATTTTAGTTGTAATGAGTTAAACTAGTTCTAACTATTAATAAAACTAGTTGGTGGTCAGTTAAGTAATGGGACATCCGTTTAACTCATAAACCATCTAGTTAACTAATAATTAGCTCATGCATGCAAAGAATACCAGTTGCTCAGTTGTGGTGGAGTTTCAAAGGCAGTTAACGAGAAATTGTAAACTAGTTGAGTGTACACGTGTTGTATGAGTTCAAGTGGACCATCCTTGGAATTGCGCAATGAATTAAAGGAATTTCCTATTTAATAGGGGCTCATATACTCATGAATACACAAGAAAATAGGGGCTCAAACATAGGCTGAAATTGACTAAGTCAAGTTCAAAGCTTCTCAGTCAGTAAAGAGAGAGGGTATTCACTTGGAGTTTGTGCTTAGTTGAGAAAACCAATTGTAATACATATCTATTCATCTGATTAATGCAAGAAAGCATTGGTTTTTTTAGTAGTTTGCTTTCCCCGGGAAAAATATTGTGTGCATGTGTGTTATTTCTTATTACATGTCTGAAATTTTTGTTCTAGATTGTGAATTAACTTCTGCAAAGCAGTAGAGTAGGTTTTTGTATTGTGAATTTGATTAAAACTTCATGAGCATTTGCAAATCTACATCATAATTTATACATGGTATCATAGCTAGATTTGTAGAAATTTCTACAATATTATCACACAATATCATATATTTATACATCAAAGTGGACTTAAGATATATTGACTATCTTAGGCACACAATCTAGTTATTTTAGTTAGTTTGGATAATATCTCAACCTCACCTAAAATAAGGATAAAATTAACAGCCTCCTAACCAAACATCTCACATAGGAATTACAATAATCAATCAATTATATGATGAAAAATATCACATGTTAAGCACATAAGTAGGAGTTAATATCTCCCCGTAAAAATTTAATATTGTTGCAATTATTGTTTACGATTCACCTATCTAAAATAGATTATTTTTCTTCTACAATTTATATGCGACAAATGTTGAATAAACACAACTGCAACTTCAAAAAAATTAAATCACAAAAATCGAGAAAATATCACACACATAAAATAATGAACACTAATATTTTCGGACAAATGTCCCTGGAAAAACCTTAGTGTGGGGCAAACTAGTTCTGTTAGTGTCAGCCTTTGAAGCCTTCCACTAGTTATCAAACATGCTCTTACAAAGTGGTCTTAGGATGTCAAAGTCAAATTTTGTTATTTCAGTGAGTCTTCAAGTAAAATTTGGTCACTAGATATTAGGTCTAGGATTTGTTTTCACTCCTTTCAAAGTTTTCCAAGTGTCGGTCCATGTCACCATTCAACTGAGTGTACCATCATTCAAAGAGTTTTCATCGTCGTTTCAGGTTCCAATGAGTCATTTTACACCTTGTTTGTGCTTCAATTGTGCTCAAGTAGGGCTCATTCCCCTCTCCTAGGGTTTTTGTTTCTGAGCAAGGAAAAATGAATTTGGAAAAAGTGAGAGAGGTTTTTGTCCAAAATAGGCCAAGGAAGAAAAACCTCCTTCACTTTTTACACAGGTGTCATGGTTTTAGAGAAATATCAAAAATACAGTTGCCTCGGGAGGGTTGTTGCACCTCTGGAGTGACCTTGGTAAAATCAAGATTTCTCCTAGCCTGGTTGGCCAAATGACTTGCTTGATGAGTCCATTGATAACTACATACAAATATCTTTCCAATGAGGTATCATGAGCTCAATTTGGAGTTGAGGAAGACCTTCAAACGTTGACTGCAACAGCACTCTACATTTAGGCAGCCTCATTTTGCACATTTTGACCAGTCTTGGAAGATTTGACTTTTGAAATGGAAAATGAATTCCAAATTGAAAAATTCAAGATTATTTGGAAAGTAGACTCAATAAGATTTCCAACAGCTATCCTACACACAATTTGGACACCGGGAAGACCTCCAAAAGCGGTCTAGAAAAATGCACTGCACACCTATTGCCTGGAACTGTGCATTAAAAGTGCGCTACGCACCTGTTGAGATTCTGCAGTGTATTTTTACACTAGCGCTGCACACATGTTGACCAGTGCTGCGCACCTGTTGGGGAAGTCAAAATTGCCTCAAACTGCCTCCAAGCTTCTTCAAAAACCATTTAATGCTTGTTTCAAGTCAGTACGCCATTCCTCCTTGCTGAAAAAGAATTGTGCTTGGTTGCTTAAGTGTGTTTGGCTTCTTTTAGAAAAAAACCTAACTAATTGCTAAACTACCTCTCACAAGCTATCAAAGGTCTTTGCTACTCTTTTACTTCATTTATACTTAGTTTCCAAAGTCCCATTCCCTATCCCTTAGTCATCAAAGTTCATTCCCCAAAACCCCACTCTCCTTATCAAACCCTAGCCCTATTACACTATTCCCTAACCCTAATTCCCAACTCTTACAATTTCACTACCCCCATTCCCTTATTGAACTCTATACCCCACATCCTAAACACTATTCACTCCCCTCATTCCCCTAAGAACCCCAAACTCCTACTCCCTCAAGTACTCACATCCCCATACACCTCACTTACCCTATATTTTTAAAATCTCCTCATAATCATCTTATTCCCACTACAATCCTTCATTTCACATCAACTGTCACTATTTAACCCGGAACAAGATTTGCAATTCAAGGGTAAAGAGGTTAAAAGCTAAGTTAAGGAGAGCCTTGAGGAGCAAGAAAGAACATGATAAACTCAAGAGCTTGGATGAAGCATCATTGGCCCAACAAAGCACCTAACAAGGATTCCTCATGCCAAATTTCAGGAAGTTTTGAGCAATTTTTGCCATTTTTGAATTTTGAAATTTGAAAAACAGGTTTTTCCAATAGGTGTGCACTACGCTTTTGATGGGGACCTCTATTTGCAAAATGGCCTGCATATTTGGAATCAGCATGGAAAAATAAGTAAACCCAGAAATATTGAAAAGATTTGGACAAGGTCTTGGTCACCAAAAGGGAAAAAAACACCCAAAAAGTGCCCTCTCTGCCACTTTTTTGCCACACAAGAAGCAGTCTTGGGAGAATCAAATTTTGGAGGGGAAAATGGTCTCCAAATCAGAAAAATCAAATTGTTCCAAAAACTAGACAGGCAAGGCTTTCCAACAGGCTAACTTGCACCTGATTTGGACACCGGGAAGGCCTCCAAAACTGGCCCTGAAATAGTGCTACACATTAAATTTTTGGCGTTGTGCATTAAACTGATTTTGCCAGTTTTGCTTAAATTTCCGGATTTTTCCTAGTTTTCTTGGAAATTGACTTTTTCCTCATTCCTTGGTAAATGTATGCATGGTAAATGATGCATTTGATGTAAACATGGATGAAAAACACCTCATAGGGTAGATACATCAAGTTTCAAGTGGTTTTGATGATGAATGAATTGGTTTCCTAAGTTTTAGAGGCAAGTTGTTCCACTGTCTACTTTTGTGTTCCTAGTGTAGATATGGTTGAAACCACCCCTCTTCTCATGGATTCAACCCCTAATAGCTAGCATGAATGGTTTGATGCCTATATTATATATTTTCTTAGTCATTTGTAAAGGTTGGACTCTTGTGGAAGCTCTAAACTCTATTGTATATCTCTACGGCAGTTTGGCAAGGAATAAAACTAGGTTTCACAGCTATTTTTGTGGGATTCTTGTGACAGTGAGTTTATGTATTGTTTCTTCTTTGTAATGAGTGTTTCTGATGTTTTATATGTATCCAAATCTATCTTTCTCTTCTAAAACTAAATGAATCAAGGTGAATAGGCAAAATACACTACTGTGTTTTATCTTGGGAATGCATTTGGTTTTCAATGTTTTCAACTGTTTGAAGAGGACTCATAGTCTCTTTATGCCCTCCTCAACTCCTCAGCTATCTTAAACTACCATCTCAATCCATTTCTATTACATAAACCCTTGTCTACCTTGTCCCACAGAACATGTCTGTAAATCTGACCTGATTTCCCAGACCTTGCTTGCTCCATTTGATCCAGCAACCAATCATCAAAAAACAACCAAAAACCCTTGAGCTACTATACCTAGCCTAAAATCTCATTTCATTTCAGTCATCTCAAATTGTAATTGAAGTCATCTTAACTGAGATTGATAAGGAGAGAGCCCTCTCCCGACTTGGTAGGGCTAGTTACCAGGTTAAGCGTGGTTTGTAGTTATCCTAGGATTGCCTCCCTTCAACCTGAGGTCGATCTAGGCTCTAACATAGTGGTGACCATACTGGGGAACGTAGTTTTATGTTCCTCATCAAAGTGTATCATGTTTAGATCTGATTGTTGATGGTGGACAACGATTAGACACCAGAAGGCTGAAATCATTCACCCAGCGATTCCAAATCAGTTTCAAGATCAGATCCAAGGACTCCACTGGAGGATGAACCTGACCAGTAGAAACATGAAAGGACAATATGGAAAGCTCAGGTATTCAAGTTGGAATTTCATCCAAGACATCATGATCTTTGTTATAAATTATTTCTTCTCTTTTCCTGAGAATGTCAAGAAGACTTTGCAAACTATATTATATTTGAGAGAAGATCCAAGACCTGCATTTGATTCTTTCCCTGTGAAAATTGTGAATGCAAAATGTTTGCATGCCTTTGATCTTGATCAAGACCCTTCTCCCAAATTTTATGATGACCATCTTCAAAATGATGAGCCTAAAGAGACCAAGACTGATTCTACAGCTTTTGTATATACTCCTACACCTTGTAAAATTCTAGATAGATATAAGCCTCTGATTTTACCTCCTATATCCCATGCTTTCCCTAAAAATCATTACCTATATCTACCAAGATTTGATGGTGACTGTGACAACATCACTGCTGAGAGACATGTATTGAATTTTGAGTCTTTTCTCGACCTTTTTGAAGTTGATGAAGAGGATGTCAGTATTAGGCTTTTTGCTCTTTCTTTGCAAGGCAAAGTCAAGAGTTGGTTCAAAACCTTGCCTAATGCGAGCATCTTAGATTACCAGTAGTTCGTCAAAGTTTTCCTCGAAAAGTGGGTGGTCTAAAAAAAACCTTTCTTGATTCTAGAATAATATAACCAGCTGAAAAGACTGCCAGGGGAGATAGTACAACAATTTTCTACCAGATTTAACCAAGTCTATTTTTTTATGCCGGTTAATATAAGACCTCCTCTTGGATCTGCTCTCTTGCACTACCCGAGCGCCTTTGATCCGAAAATGGAGTTTCAGCTGAGGGAAAGGAATCTTGCAACACTTGAAGAGATGCAGAACATTGTAGTAGATGTAGAGGCTAATTTGCTGATCAGAAGGGCCAAGTTGAAGGAAGAAGAGATGAAGAACATAGATCCAGAGGAATCGACATTGTTAGAAGTAAAGCTTGACATTTTGGTAAGTGCAATGGAAGAGATGATGCAAAAGATCACTACAAGGAATGAGTATGATGTTCAAGATCATGGCTCGTTGATTGAAGAAGAACAAGTTGCTGATCCAAAACATCTTCTTTCTTATCCCAGTTGTCATAGATCTAATAATGATTGTTTTATAGATCATCTTGGAGAAGAGAGATCTATTGATATGACATGTATTCTTGATGATGTGTTTTATACTGATGATTTCCCTAAGTTTGATCAGTATGATGATGATTATGTTCTCCAAACAAAAGCTAGTCTTGTAGACAAATCAGCAGCTGGTTTGTGGAAGGAGGAAGTTCACTTGCAACTCGAATACAGTGATTAGCTGATGCATATCAGCTATGGAAGTGAGGAGGAAAGTGCAACAAATTTTGAAGTAAGTGAAGGATCTTTGCCTTTTTGTTTTGCTTCGTTTCAGTTCATCAGAGACAACTTTCATGCAATCAGAAGTCAATCGTCGATAAGTTTTGATCTGAACCATTTTGAGGGAAATGAAATCCTTGTTCAAGACTTCTCATATCCAGATTTGCAGCCCCCGAATGCCATTGATTGTCAAGTTGCAGATGAAGACTTGGAAGCTGGAACATATGATCAAATGATGCAAGATGATTCCGTTCCATTCTGTTTTGAATCATTTCAGTTTTTGAAAGGAAATTTGCATAGTATATCTTCAATAAAAGATGGGCAGCCTGTAGAAAATCATGTAATCTCATCAGAGCCAATAGAAAATGGGTTGCAGCAATCTTTTCAAGTTTTTCACGATCCAATAGCTGACGTGTTGGATGATGTCTGCAATCAAAATCCTTCTCCATTAGCTAACTGTGAGCTTGGAAAAAGTATTGATACAAATTTGATCCAGCAGCCAGTTTCTTTGTCATTATCAGTGGGAGTCTCGTCACAAAGCTCAGATGAAAGTTTGCATTCATGGTATGAGGAGAAGCAAAGCAATCCATTGGATGAGCTAAGTCCCAGTGTGCATGAATTTCAAGATCCTTATGCAGTATTTTTGGAGTCAGATAGAGAATCCATATTATTCAACGGATCTGTTTACAAGTTTTCATGGGAGTTGCCTTTTAGTAGTTCTTTCTTGTTGTTCATAAGAAAGCACTTGTGGAGAATGCAAACAGCAGCTAGAATGCTTACTTGGTTGCATTGGTTATTTCACTTCACTTGATTAGGTGATGAATGGAACAGTTAGAGTAGGTTTTATTGAATAAGCTCCATTTTGAGCATATTTTCCAGTTTGTCAGTTGTGTTTTGGTACTGAGTGAGTTTCAAGTCAATTTGTGTCGTCAAGTCATCAGTTTTCAGTCATGCATTTCAGTTTGAGTTTTTGACTCCATGCCCAATGGATAAGGCACTGGTCCACTTTCCCAAAGATTTGTGGTTCTTGGTACCTCCAAGGAGCTACCATCTCCATTGGAGCCAATGTTAGTGTCAATCTTTGAAGCCTTCCACCAGTGATCAAACATGCTCTTACAAAGTGGTCTTAGGATGTCAAAGTCAAATTTTGTCATTTCAGTGAGTCTTCAAGTAAAATTTGGTCACTAGGTATTAGGTCTAGGATTTGTTTTCACTCCTTTCAAAGTTTTCCAAGTGTTGGTCCATGTCACCATTCAGCTGAGTGTACCATCATTCAAAGAGTTGTCATCATCGTTTCAAGTTCCAATGAGTCATTTTACACCTTGTTTGTGCTTCAATTATGCTCAAGTAGGGCTCATTCCCCTCTCCTAGGGTTTTTGGTTTTGAGCAAGGAAAAATGAATTTAGAAAAAGTGAGAGAGGTTTTTGTCCAAAATAGTCCAAGGAAGAAACACCTCATTCAATTTTTACACAAGTGTCATGGTTTTAGAGAAATATCAAAAATACAGTTGCCTCGGGAGGATTGTTGCACCTTTAGAGTGACCTTGGTAAAATCAATATTTCTCCTAGCCTGGTTGTCCAAATGACTTTCTTGATGCGTCAAATGATAACTAGATACAAAGAGCTTTCCAATGAGCTATCATGAGTTCAATTTGGAGTTGAGGAAGACCTTCCAAAGTTTACTGCAACAACACTCTGCATTTAGGCAGCCTCATTTTTCACATTTTGACCAGTCTTGGGAGATTTGACTTTTTACAGGGAAAATGAACTCCAAATTAAAAAAGTCAAGATTATTTGGAAAGTAGACTCAATAAAATTTCCAATGAGCTATCCCACGCACAATTTGGACATCAGGAAGGCCTCCAAACGCAGTCTGCAAAAAGGCACTGCACACCTATTACCTAGCGTTGCGCACCTGTTGAGATTCTGCAATGTATTTTTACACTGGTGCTGCGCATTAAAATGGCACTATGCACCTGTTGGGGAAGTCAAAATTTCCTGAAACCACCTCCAAGCTTCTTCAAAAACCATTTGATGCTTGTTTCAAGTCAGTACACCATTCCTCCTTGCTGAAAAAGAATTGTGCTTGGTTGCTTGAGTGTGTTTGGCTTCTTTTAGAACAAACCCTAACTAATTTCTAAACTACCTCTCACAAGCTATCAAAGGTCTTTGCTTCTCTTTTACTTCATTTATACTTAGTTTCCCAAGTCCCATTCCCTATCCCTTAGTCATCAAAGTTCATTCCCCAAAACCCCACTCTCCTTATCAAACCCTAGCCCTATTACACTATTCCCTAACCCTAATTCCCAACTCTTACAATTTTACTACCCTTATTCGCTTATTGAACTTTGTACCCCACATCTTAAACACTATTCACTCCCCTCATTCCCCTAAGAACCCCAAACTCCTACTCCCTCAAGTACTCACATCCCCATACACCTCACTTACCCTATATTTTTAAAATCTCCTCATACTCATCTTGTTCCCACTACAATCCTTCATTTCACATCAACTATCACTATTTAACCCGGAACAAGATTTGCAATTCAAGGGTAAAGAGGCTAAAAGCTAAGTTAAGGAGAGCCTTGAGGAGCAAGAAAGAACATGATAAACTCAAGATCTTGCCTGAAGCATCATTGGCCCAACAAAGCACCTAACAAGGATTCCTCATGCCAAATTTTAGGAAATTTTGAGCAGCTTTTGTCATTTTTGAATTTTGAAATTTGAAAAACAGGTTTTTCCAATAGGTGCACAGCGTCACTGGCACTGCGCTTTTTATGGGGCCTCTATTTGCAAAATGGCCTGCATATTTCGAATCAGCATGGAAAAATAAGTAAACCCAGAAATATTGAAAAGATTTGGACAAGGTCTTGGTCACCAAAAGGGAAAAAAACACCCAAAAAGTGCCCTCTCTGCCACTTTTTTGCCACACAAGAAGCAGTCTTGGGAGAATCAAATTTTGGAGGGGAAAATGGGCTCCAAATTAGAAAAATCAAATTTTTCTAGAAACTAGACAGGCAGGGCTTTCCAACAAGCCAACTTGCACCTGATTTGGACACCAGGAAGGCCTCCAAAACTGGCCCTGAAATGGTGCTACGCATTAAATTTTTGGCCCTACGCATTAAATTGATTTTGCTAGTTTTGCTTAAATTTCTAGATTTTTCCTAGAATTCTTGGAAATTAACTTTTTCCTCATTCCTTGGTAAATGTATGCACTTTAAATGATGTATTTGATGTAAATATGGATGAAAAACACCTCATAGGGTAGATACATCAAGTTTCAAGTGGTTTTGATGATGAATGAATTGGTTTCCTAAGTTTTAGAGGCAAGTTGTTCCACTGCCTACTTTTGTGTTCCTAGTTTAAATATGGTTGAAACCACCCCTCTTCTCATGGATTCGACCCCTGATAGCTAGCATGAATGGTTTGATGCCTATATTATGTATTTTCTTAGTCATTTGTAAAGGTTGGACTCTTGTGGAAGCTCTGAACTCTATTGTATATCTCTATAGCAGTTTGGCAAGGAATAAAACTAGGTTTCACAGCTATTTTTGTGGGATTCTTGTGACAATGAGTTTATGTATTGTTTCTTCTTTGTAATGAGTGTTTCTGATGTTTTATATGTATCCAAATCTATCTTTCTCTTCTAAAACTAAATGAATGAAAGTGAATAGGCAAAATACATTGTTGTGCTTTGTCTTGGGAATGCATTTGGTTTTCAATGTTTTCAATTGTTTGAAGAGGACTCATAGTCTCTTTATGCCCTCCTCAACTCCTTAGCTATCTTAAACTACCATCTCAATCCATTTCTAGTACATAAACCCTTGTCTACCTCGCCCCGTAGAACATGTCTGTAAATCTGACCTGATTTCCCGGACCCTGCCTGCTCCATTTGATCCAGCAACCTATCATCAAAAAACAACCAAAAACCCTTGAGCTACTATACCTAGCCTAAAATCTCATTTCATTTCAATCATCTCAAACTATAATTGCAGTCATCTTAACTGAGATTGACAAGGAGAGAGCCCTCTCCCGACCTGGTAGGGCTAGCTACCAGGTTAAGCGTGGTTTGTAGTTATCCTAGGATTGCCTCCCTTCAGCTTGAGGTCGATCTAGGCTCTAACAAGTTCTACATATGATTATTTTTTATTATGCTTTAGCAATTCTATAATTGAAAATTATTGCAACCTTTTGTCATAAATTAGCGAACCTCTAGAAAATTATGTTATTCACTTTTGTTAGATGATCTGACCTCCTGGAAGCAGCTCATCCCCTTTGATTCAATTTTACCCTCCTCTGGAACCCTAAACTGATCCACTTGTGTGGCCCTATCTAACTCAACCTCTACTGACAACTCACACTAACTGGAAAATAAACTCAACCTCTTCCAGAAATTTGACCTTCATTGGAAAACTCAACTTCTCTTATGCAAATCGGTCACTCTGGAAAATTTTATCTTGCTCTAGAAACTAAGCCTCACTGATTTAATTCACATTATTAGGAAAAATCGTCCTCTACAGATAAAATCGATCTTCCTTTGTCACTGAGAATTTGGAAATCGTTGTGCAGAAATCTCTTCGACAATTCGATATTCAATCATCATTGATCTCAACTACAGGTGTCTGCACGTTAGCACTACACCCTAATCTGAATGCAAATCATTTTTTATGAATGTTCTCCCCAAATTCCCATCGATATCCTCTCATAATCTCTCGTTGAGCAATCAATGGCCACAATATAATCCCAATCAATGGCTAAGATCATCTTGACTTCTAAAAATGAATTTTCTAGAATTCATTAGAAATAGATTGATTTGCCTCAATTAATCTCGATTAATTAACCACTTTTCCTAAGTTGGTATTAGGAAAATAATTAAACTTGCTAATTAATTCTAATTATGACAAATTTCCTTAGAAACTTTTTATCGGTATTGGAGATAATTAGTCCATCTATGCTTCTAGCCTCTCAGACACCACCTGAGACTAGAACACATGTATGATCTACACAAACTAACACTTTGACGTCATCCCTTGATAATTACTTGTCTTTATCTTTAGTTTGGTTGAGTCTTCATCAACATCTTTATCCATTTTAAAATCTTGTAGATTGAGCTCCATCGCAACCATCCATACTATGTTATACTTCCACTTGATTCATTGAAGAGACAATTGCTACAATACTAAATAAATTTCTTATTTGTAATGGCTAAACTATTAGCCATTATATTACCATACTTCCATATCGAAATACATGACCATTCATTGTAATCATCAATTATCTAGAAAAACAATATAGGTACTAAATACAATACCCAAAGTAAGTATTGCAACATGAACAACATTATTTATTTATTTCATTTACTAATATAAATGTCCACTTAAAAAAATTCATTCATTTAAGAATGCATCCATTTACCTAAAAAAAAAGTTTTAATATAAAACAAGTGCATGGTTATAGAGGATGTTCCCATGTATGTGAACACATTAACAAATCCATCCATATTAATTAGTGCATGTGTGAATGTTGTTACTTTGGAGGAGCAATACACTTATGAAATCCATAATAGTAGAAATTATACATCCTTCTATTTATCATCTCATATATAGCCTTGCCAAGATGGTGATAACTAAGATAGGACGAAAAAGATGAGCGCAATGGATCTCACCATAAGAGCATCTACCCATGGTTGCGAGGGAACGCGTCCCCCTCCCCCCCCTTTCCTACCTATATTTTTCTTGTCTACTCACTTATCGACCCTCATTCACAGACGCTTAAGGGTCAATATATAGAAATTGTAAACTTAAACAAGAAATCTAGTGAGAAAATGCAGAAGAAAGTTTTAACTACTACAAGAAACAAGAGAAGAATTAGGCCAAATCCTGTAATTGCAAGGGGTTCTTTCATTTTTGGATAGTAGCTCTGAAGATGAAGAAGAAACAAACATCATCTTTTTCCAATAAGAAAGGCGTTCAAAGCCAAAGATGAAGAAGACTTGATCCTGTGTTTATTAGTTACCACCATTGTGCAATTGCATTACAGGTGTGTGGATGTTGACAAGAACAAAGAATCCCTTGCTCTAACTTCAAAGCCTTTCTTTCAATGCATTCCTCCATGGTTTCAAGTGTATCCATAGCTCCAATCTTAATGTAATAAAATCTTGGTCAATGATAATAAATGAAGATACACGGCACAAGTCCCACACTTTAGCAAACAAACCACATAGGCAAACAAAATTTCTTCACACACCTACACTAGTCCAATCTACATCTACACTAGATTAATATCATATCCCACATATTTAAGGGCTCTCCCATGAGCGAGTTGCACCCAAAAATATTAGCTTTGATACCAAGATAAAATTATTGCACACAAAACTATTATTTTATTATCACACAATATCATATAGTTATACATCAAACTGGGTCTAAGATAGATTGACTATCTTAGCCTGCCAATCTAGTTAGTTGGGGTAATATCTAAATCACATCTTAAATATGAGCTAATTAACAAACTCCTAACCAAACATATTAAAGAAATCTTGAGGTCTAAAATGGGCCTCCTAAAGAATATTATAAAATAATAGTGGAAATAATAAAATAATATTAGATTACATCATCAAATTTTAGAGGGAAAAAAGAAAAACTACTTTTTTCAACTTATCTCACTATGGTTTTACTCAAATTTAGATTGGGAGCACTCGAAGGGTGCAGAATTTAATTCCACATCCAAGGAGTACCCATGTTGCATACTTTGGATAGACCCTACTACACAGAAAATGAGAAATACACAAAAAAATGTGATTGCAATCACATTTTTCATGTAGCAGGTTCCCTTGGGAGTATGCAACACGGGTGCTCCTTGGATGAGGAATTAAATTCCACATTCAACAAACATTCCTGCTCGAAATTTGATTAAACCCGTAGGGAGATATGTTGAAAATGAAGTTTTCTTTTTACTCCAAAAATAGAGATCCCCCATGGTTGACATCATCATATTGAATCTTATTGATTCTTATAAAGTTTATTTGGTTGTACATTTTTGTTTTGAGGCCCATTTTAGACCTCAAAATTTCTCTAATTGATCTCACATAGGGATTACAATAACGAATATATTTTATGATGAGGAATATCACATATTAAGCACAAGACAAGTAGGAGATAATATCTCCAATACTTTTAATTCAACAAAACTATCATGATCTTATAATTGCATTTTTTAGCATAGAAATAAAATGTTAAAGAATCTGAATGTGTGTGATTTCACAGTTGGAAATCATGTTGTTAACAAATTCTCATGGACTATAAAGTTTAGGAATTCAAATTCTAATTAATATATTTCCTTCTTGAAGTTCATATAAGTCTTAATGAACTTTAATACAAGTCAATTGGATTCATCTTAATTTGTTGGAGGAGAGATTATTATCTTTGCCCACTCACTTTTAATTAATTCAATAACATAATGTAATATCATTTTTTAAATAATTATAATTATATATATATATATATATATATATATATATATATATATTCACTTTTTATAAAATAAATTAAAAATTAATTCATAATTAATAAGAATTCATATTTTATTTTTATTTTAGTTAAATGATAGCATTCCATATATTATAATTAAAAGGAGTTGTTTTTAGTGTGATTTTTTGGAAGCTTTTCGGATGGGTTTTTTGGGTCTAATTTCTCTAAAATCCAGCAGGAATTTATTGAAATTACAATTTTCATGGGTAATATTTGCACAATCCAAGTGCCCTAAGGTTTTTTCAAGGTGTTGAATCCATATATATAGTCAAAAAACCAGTTTAAATAATGCAAATCAAGATTTCAACTCAAATTGTTCTACCGGATTCTATGACCGGAAAGTCCAAAAAGTCGCACTAAAGACAACTCCTAATTAAAAAAATAAAAGATATATCTAATTAAAATAATATAATCATCATTACAAAACAATAATAAAAAAGAAGTAATTGTTTATATTTTTATTAACTAAACAATTTTACAATTATTAAATATTTTTTTAACTAGATAATATTATTTTAATAAAATAAAATTAGCTTTGCCCATGGGGCGTAGAATAGATAGGGATGGGGTGTACTGTTAAGTCACTTTGTGATGTGAAAATTATCAATTCGAAACTCTCTAGGAAAAAATCCAATCATATTAAGGGTTGGTGTGGCCCAGGCTGAGTGCGATCCCCGAGTAATTTTGACAACTCAAATGCTCTTGAGTTGCGGTTTCTCAAGCTAAATATTAAGCCTACAGTCATCCCTAGAGTACACAGAAAACTTGGAAAACAAAAGAAAATAACTTTTCTTGTAAAAATATCTATATGAAATAACATACCCATTATTAATTAACAAAAAAATATTTTATAACTAAAATTTGTATAATTATATTCCACGGGGGTTCACTCGATGAACCTTTGACATATCACATGCGTTCATGCCATATTAAATAATACCCTTAATTTGACTATATACTGGAAAATACCTCTAAAAACAAATAATTTAACCCCCTACCAATATGTACCCAATACACCTTCCCAATTAAAAAACCCCTACATTCACTAAATATTGTAGGTATCCATTTTTTCATTAATATATTTTACACCCCTTTATTTTTTTTTCATTAACTTCGGGCTCCATTTTTTTATACCTGCAAATATAAAAACCCTTTACCCCCTATATATCCCCAATATATTATGTCATTTTTACCTCAATATATATCCCCCAATATGAACCCACGTGGTATTATATTGCTCCCCCAATGACGCCCCCGTGTTATATTCCACCATGTAACTTAATTAAACTTGATATGAAGTATTATGTAAACCATAAGATTTAAGGTTCAAATCTTCAATAAATCAAACCAACAAAAAAAAATCCATAATTGTAAAATGAAATTATTTTTTCTTTATAAAATTGAAATATAATTATTTACTAAATACTAGTTTAAAGAATCTGAATGTGCGCGATTTCACAGTTGGAAATCATGTTGTTAACAAATTCTCATGGACTATATAGTTTAGGAATTCTAATTAATATATTTGCTTCTTGAGGTTCATGTAAGTCTTGATGAACTTTAATACAAGTCAATTGGATTTATCTTGATTGGTCGGAGGAGCCATTATTATCTTGTCCATTCACTTTCAATTTAATTCAATAACATAATGTAATATCATTTTTAAAATAATTTTATCACATTTAATATTTATATAAAGATATAAATTCACTTTTTATCAAATAAATTAAAAATTAATTCATAATTAATAAGCATTCATATTTTATTTTTATTTTAGTTAAATGATAGCATTCAATATATTATAAATAAAATAATGAAAGGATATATCTAATTAAAATAATATAATTATCATTATAAAATAATAATAATAAAGAAGTAAGTGTTTATATTTCTATTAACTAAACAATTTTACAATTATTAATTTTTTTTAATTAGATAATATTATTTTAATAAAATAAAATAGCTTTGCCCATGGGGCGTAGAATAGATGGTGATGGGGTGTACTCTTAAGTCACTTTGTGATGTGAAAGTTACCAGTTTGAAACTCTGTGGGCAAACATCCAGTCATATTAAGGGTTGGTGTAGCCGACACTGAGTGTGATCCCCGGGTAATTTTGACAACTCAGATGCCCTTGAATTGTGGTTTCTCAAGCTAAATATTAAGCCTATAGTCATCTCTAGAGTACACAGAAAACTTGAAAAAAAAAATAACTTTTCTTGTAAAAATATCTATATGAAGTAACATACCCATTATTAATTAGCAAAAAACATATTTTATAATTAAAATTTGTATAATTATATTCCACCGTGTAACCTAATTAAATTTGATGTGAAGTATTATGTAAATCATAAAATCAAATCTCCAATAAATTAAACCAAAAAAAAATCTATAATTATAAAATAAAAAAATATTTTTCCTTTATAAAATTAAAATCTAATTGTTTATTAAATACTTATATAATTATTTATTAAATACTTATTAAATACTAGTTTAAAGAATCTAAATATGTGTGATTTAACAATTGGAAATCATGTTGTTAACAAATTCTTGTGGACTATATAGTTTAGGAATTCTAATTAATATATTTGCTTCTTGAGGTTCATATAAGTCTTAATGAACTTTAATTCAAGTCAACTAGATTTATTTTGATTTTTTGGAGGAGCCATTATTTTTTTTTAACACATTTGGTTACTTTTTATATATTGCAAAAAAAAAAAGGGAAGGGAAGCTAGTTTCTTGTACATTCAGAGGAGGGCTGGTTCAAAAATAGTGCGCAAAATGGGAACACAGTCCTCACAACTACTTTTACAGCCTGTTTCAAAATAATCATCTTTACAAAATAATAATAATAAAGAAGCAATTGTTTATATTTGTATTAACTAAACAATTTTACAATTATTAAATATTTTTTTAAGATAGATAATATTATTTTAATAAAATAAAAATAGTTTTGCCCATGGGGTGTAGAATAGATGGTGATGGGGTGTACTATTAAATCACTTTGTGATGTGAAAGTCACCACTTCGAAACTCCCTAGGAAAAAATTTAGTTATATTAAGGGTTGGTGTGGCCGAGACTGAGTGTGATCCCCTGGTAATTTTGACAACTCAGATGCCTTTGAGTTGCGGTTTCTCAAGCTAAATATTAAGCCTACAATCATCTCCAGAATACACAGAAAACTTGGAAAACAAAAAAAAGGCCTTTTCTTATAAAAATATCTATATGAAGTAACATACCCATTATTAATTAACAAAAAAATATTTATAATTAAAATTTGTATAATTATATTTCACTATATAACTTAATTAAACTTGATATAAAGTATTATGTAAACCATAAGATTTAAGATTCAAATCTCTCATAAATCAAATCAACAAAAAAAACTCTATAATTATAAAATGAAAAAATATTTCATTATAAATATAATTATACGATTCTTTAAAAATAAATATGATTCTTTAAATAGTAGTTTAAAGAATCATATTAAAACTAAGTAACCACTACGGTAAAGCATCGGGAGAAAGTGATGGGTCAAAAGGGCTCAGCGGCTTTCCAAGATATTAAAGTTATTGGGTACCAAGATATTCTTCACCAACCTTTCCTCCCACTTTTACCTTATAAAAACTTACAAAGGATATCATATTGAGATAACAACATGGGATGAACATGCTTCCCATTGGCTTGCAACTCGGGTTTAGATCAGAGGAGTTCATACTTTGTTAAAATAAATAATATTCACATCATTAATATTAACCACTTAAATTACCTTTTTCATATAAATATATAATTTTTTAATTTATTATTTTAAAATATTCTAATTATTTTAGTTTTTAAATATAAATTATTTTAATTTATTCCTTATATCCAATTTTCTTTTTATCTTATAAAATATTAAAAAACATAAATCAGTATGAGACAAATTTCCTACTCTGTTAACCAGATAAAAGATTTTGTATTATTTATTAATGCAAGGTTGATTGGTATATGAATTTATTAAAAAGCATAAATCAGTATGAGATAAATTTCCTACGATGTCAACCAGATAAAAGATTTTGTATTGTTTATTAATACAAGGTTGATTGGGTATATGAATTTAGGGATTTGATCAATTTAAATTTGTAATATCTTTAGAACCTAATTCCGCCCAAAAACATGAGCTTGGTAAGGTAATATATATTTAGTTTGATTTTCTTTGGGAGAAAATCTCTCCTCATCAGCTTAAAGGAGAAGATCATCTTTTTTACTAGAATACATCCATGTTTCATGCCTTTTGAGACTATAATGCACCTTGCAAGACTACACCAGAGCGTTATAACGTTGGCCATAGACTAGTATCCTACGTTACCCTAGTTGTTAAAGAATTGTATATTCATGGAGCCCGAGTTACCTTTGTCAGACTCATAAACTCCTACAAAGAAGATTTGAGCCATTCTTTTTTTACCTTTTTCTCGCTCCCTAGGCTAAAAAAGATACCACGAGTTTTCTTTGTCTAACTTGTTTCAAAATTTACAAAGAATATCGAGTTTACCTTGTTCCCCTTGTACTCATAAAAAAATGAGGTGAACGTCTATTAAGCATAGGTTTATCACTTTATCCAGACTCAATAAACTAACTATGGAAAGGGAACTATGTTGGGTATAATATTAACCCTTTGTCACACTCGGTTACTAACCATGACAAAGGTACCCCTTGGGAGTCTTCTTAAACTCTTTTCAGGCTCTCCAAATGTGAAAAGACTATCAATTTTATCCTTTCTAGATTCATTAAACCTAATCAGATTGGGAAAATTTTGGAAGAATTAATGGCTACTATATCTATATCTGATGGAATTTTTGGCAGCGATTTATTGTCTAGCCCTTGAACATGGCACTTTTTCCAGTACATTCCTCTTTTGTCAGCTTCTCCAAGAACCCTGCCATATTCTGAGTCTGACCTTGATACTAGATGTCCCTACATCTTCGTATCCTACTCCTCCTCGTATTCTTGAATCTAAGTTGTCTGGTCTTTTTGGTGTCATGCCTTCTATTGTTCAAGGAATCATCTACTCTCTGTTACCTTTATCGACCATTTGATAATATTTCATATTTCTCTGAGTCAGTTCATCCTATTGTTCTACACTATCTTCAAAATCAATCATTTTGTCCTGTTTTGTGTCAATTGATGTAGGACTCCTTATTTCCTACCTTTGATAGATCCCTTCCTATCGACTTCAACACATTATTTGGGAAGCGGAATGAGAAATACCATAGTAAACTGGAGCTTGCGGTCCTTAGTGGCTGGTTTTTGTGTGTTTGATTGGGGGTTTTCACTATTGGCTCCCAATTGAATGATTCTATGAGTGTTCGACATCAACTCCTTTATTCACACTCGCTAGATTGTACCACGAATCTTGGAGACCATCATCCTTATCAGTGGTCATCCTTGCGTATGTTAATGGTTTTCATCATTGGCCGATACTTAGACGATTTCTCACATTTTTTACTTCAGCTCACTCATTCACATGTGTATAATTATCTTATTATGAGATGATTACGAAGACCTTGCATAGAAGCTTGCATCACTCAGCCTTGTTTCCTCTCCCAAGTTGTGACTATTGTATTTTGGAGACAACTTATCAGCTTGATCACATTATGACATCTATCCACATTGTCTTTATCAGCGGACACAATCTGTGAGAGATATATTGGACATCATTTTGGTTTACTTACTAAGCATGGGAACTATTATGAAACCAGCTCACAAAAAGATATAAAATATAGATGAACGCCTTAGAAATAAGCCTCTTCGAGGGGGAAACCTCCTTTACATTACACAAATGAACAATTCTCTGATGATACAAATGACAAGACCTCCTTTCTATATATAGGAGTCTAAGGGGTCATAATATAATCAGAACCAACATAACAATAATAATGTAAGGGCACAATAATAACAATAGTGAGCTTCTATGGGGCACATTAGTAACAATATGGGGACCACATGGACACAACAATATAATAAAGGGGTTGTACTAGTAACAATAAGGGGTTACACTAGTAGTATAGGGACCTAACATGCCCCTCTCCTTCAAAAAGTGTTGTCCTCAACACTTGAGTAGTTCTTGATGCTTTTGTATAAATTCTTGTCCTCCCATGTGGAACCTTCAGCGGGCAAGTTCTTCCACGATACTCTGAAATTGATCTATTTCATAGCTGTCGATTTCTTGGTTTTGTGACTGCTTCAGGTTCCAATGTGATTTTTCCTTCCTTCTCAAGTTCTCGCAATACTATTTGAACTAGGACCTTTTGCAACTTTTGAATGAGTTCCCACTCCTTTGGGCATATGGATATCTGTAAGGCCTGATGTTCGAAGGAACACTTCCTAGAATCAAATGAATAGCATGATAATGATTACAAATATGTGGGAGGCCTTTGGGAGTGTCAAATACCTTTTGTAATAGTGGTACACCATGTAGATCAAAATATTTCTCCATCTGTACTATCCAATTTATCGGATCCTTGCCATCAAACTTCCTCATCTAGCTTTTTCTTTATTTTAGGAGCTCGATCTTGAAACGACTATAACTCTGTACTTTTGGATCTTTAAGTTCTGAAATTACGATCTGTGGTAGCCCTCTATGTCCTCTTTCCAATGCCACCCATCTGATCGAAATTGGATTCTCCAATAAATATTTATGCACAATCTCCCAAGATAACTTGATTATATACCTTTTCAGAAGAGCAAACTTGTACAAAAGTTCCACGTGTCACTTTTTTGACCTATGGACCTGAAATTGATACACAAAAATCTATAGGACGTCCTCTTTCTATAACTTCTTACGAAACTGAAATCTGATTCTCAGAGAGAAAGTTATGATGATTTTCCCAAGGTGACCTGTTTGGAATGTAATTCGGGGGTCTGCAAAAACCCTAATTTCTTCAGAACATATCTCCAAAAATATAGTGAGACCAGATCTGAAACTTGGAGCCGAGGTTTAGACCGATTTCAGATCAAATGGGTTTTTTTGTTAGCTTCTAAAACGTCGCAAGAAAAATGTTATAGTGAAAATTCCACGATGACTTGTTTGGAGCATCGAAACCCTAGAATCCAAAGCTCTGATACCAAATGTTATGAAAACAGCTCACAAAAAGATAGAAAAGATAGATGAATGCCTTAGAAATAAGCCTCTTCGAGGGGGCAACCTCCTTTACATTACACAAATGAATAATTCTTAGATGATACAAATGAAAAGACCTCCTTTCTATATATAGGAGTTAAGGAGTCATAATATAATCAAAGCCGACATAACAATAATAATGTAAGGGCACAATAATAACAATAGTGGGCTTCTATGGGGCACATTAATAACAATATGGGGACTACATGGGCACAACAATATAATAAGGGGATTGTACTAATAACAATAAGGGGTTACACTAGTAGTATAGGGACTTAACAGGAACACCTGATTCAAGACATGATGATGTTTTTTTGACATATATTTGTTGTTTTCAAACCTCCTTCCATTTCGAAACTCTAAAACTCTCTCTCATCAACTATGTTATAAAGTATTTCAGCCATCGTCTTCTCCGCTGACCTAACACTTTAGGGGGAATATGTTATACAAGAAAATCCCTCCTCATTAGCTCAAAGGAGAAGATCATGCAGAAAATAGCAACAAGAAATGCTAAAAAATAGAAGTGCTAAAAATAGCATTGTTATAAATAGCAGTTTGGGTACCAGTGCTGGATTGGGCAACAGGGAATGAAAAATGGAAGTGCTAAAAATAGAGGTTCTATTTTTAGCAGTTCAGGATGGATTCTTATTTTAGTCATTCCCTGGACTAAACATAGGAAGTAAAATTCTAAATTGATATCAACAGCAGCTTGAAAATTAATTAATTAATTCATCTTGAGTTAATTAGTTAAGGAAAATCAAACTTGAAGTCTATGTGAGGAAATGCAACAGTTTCTCCTTTGATTGAAGAATTTAACCTTCAGTTAAATAGATAAGGATGAGTTGTAATATTGAGTTGTAATCAGTTGACTTAGTTTAACTTAATCAAATCCAGTTAGATTAATTTAATAGTTTGTTAAATTAATGAGAGTTCAGTTAGTTAATGCTTGCATGCATGTAACTACTGTCTTTCAGATAACTAAGTATTCACTCATGGATAACTCATGCATGTCAGTTCAATCAAAGACCTAGTTGAGATCAGATGGAGGGACAATGTACTATCAGTTGCTAGGATATTCCTTGGTGAATATTCCTTGCATGTAGAAGGAATAATATTCCTTATGGATTGCGCAGTTGGACCTAAGGTTACAGTGAGTGTGATGAGGCCAATTCACACATGTGATATCATTGAACCCCAATCAAAACTGCGCAAGGAAATAGGAGGCTTGGAGGGCTTGAGGAAGATATATTCTATGTCTATTGAGTCTATGAGTTGTATTGTTTGAGTGCAGAGAGATCAGGATAGCTTGAGAGCTAATTATTTTTGTAACTTGAACAAGATTTCCACTTGTATGATAATACAGAGTTGGGGTTTTAGGTTGGTGCTTTCCCCAGTGATATATTTTCTGTGCTATGGTTGATGACTTCTCATTCTCAGTTATATCTATTCATGCTTGATGTTTCTCATGTTTGATTAAGCTTCTGCTCAATTGTTGTAGAAGTAGATCAAGTGTTTTGCTTTAGTACATTGCATTACCAAGTGATCTACAGTGGGAATTTCTACATGGTATCAGAGCAAAGGTGATCAAGGCAGAACAATATACAAGCAGGAAAAGTAAGAAGTTTGGTTTCTGAATATTGAATTGAGTTCTTATCACATCTATTTCACCGATGGTTTTCAGTGGTTTAAGACTCGAATATGCCCTTGATGGCAGTTCAGATTATATAGTCTAGAAGGATCACATGGAGGTAGTATTGGAAGATAACAGTCTCAAGGACTTCATTGATCAAGAAGTCCAAAAGCCGACTGATGCTACTCAACTGGCGGAATGGAAAAAGTGTGTGGCTAGAGCAAGGAGAATCCTCCTGGAGGGAGTTCGAGATCACATTGTCTCGAGCCTCCATGGGAAGGAGACTCCATTTCAATGTGGAAAACATTGAAAGATCTTTATCAGAATAGCAAGGATTAGAGGAAGCTGGTGCTAAAGGACAAACTTCGAAAGATCAAGTGCGAAAAGGGCAACACAATCTCTACGTTCCTGAACAAGCTCACCACCTGCAAGGATGAGCTTGCAAGTGTAGGGCTCATGACTGCTGATGACGACATGGTGAGTCTAACACTTATCAGTCTTCCAAAGAGCTGGCATAGCTACCAAGACTCAGTTAATGGAAGAGAGAAACTGCCAGATTGGAAATGACTTTGGTCAGATCTGATGCAGGAGGAGATAAGGCATAGCACCAGGGATGGATCTTCATCAAAACAAGATGATGAAGAAAATCTAGCTTTAGCGAGTAAAGCTAAGAAAGGGAAAGGGAAGGCGTCCCAATCCAAACCTTCTCATGGTGGGAAGAAGGTTGACAAGTTGAAGGTGTGATGCTTTCACTGTCATGAAGTGGGCCATTATGCTATGCATTGTCCACAGAAGAAGTCCAAGAAGGGTTCCTCTAAGGGATCTGATGGTGATGCACTAGCTTCATAATTTGAGTTGGATTTCTTGCTTATCGCATGCATGGTTTCACCCATGGTGGTATGTGTATTGTACCTGGACAATGGAGCTTCTTTCCACATGTCAGGTGACAAGAATATTTTCAGTACATTAGAGGAGAAGGATCTCCAGATTCAGATCGAGATGGGCGACGATGGAAAATACTATGTCTCCGGTGAAGGTATAGTTGTGTTTCAGAGGGAGCATGGTGCTCCTCTCACCCTATCTATTGTTAAATATGTACCAGGTTTGAAAAATAATCTTGTGTCTGTTGCTATGCTAGAAGATAAAGGCTATGATGTAGTCTTTAGTAAAGGAAAAGTGTTCCTGAGGCATATTGGCACTAGACAGATCAATCGAATAGGGATTCGAGTAAATAATCTCTACAAGTTGGAGGTAGATGACTATGATACACTGAGTTTCAAAGCAGAGGTGGTGCAAAGCCAAGATGTTGGTGATCTCTGGCATAGAAGACTGGGCCACTTGCATCATGGGGCCTTGAAGATCATGCAGCAAATTTCTACCGGCTTACCCAAGGGAAAACTGGAGCAAACAGACACATACAAAGGATGCACCCTGGATAAGTATGCGAAAGCTTCCTTTCAGGATCAGGATAGCAGAGCTGGAGCAATCCTGGAGCGAGTTCACTTAGATGTATGTGGATCATTCTCTACAGCCTCCACTGCTAAACAAAGGTACTATGTTATTTTCATTGATGATTTTTCTCGTAGATGCTGGATCTACTTTATGCAAAAGAAGGATCAAACCTTCTTGAGGTTTTGTGAGTTTAAAGCCTTGGCAAAGAAAGAATCTGGGAAGAAAGTAAAAGCCTTGCGTAGCGACAATGGTGGAGAGTATATTTCCTAGAAGTTTAAATAATTTTGTGCTACAAAAGGAATTAAACGGGAACTGACGGCACCTCATAACCCACAACAGAATGGGGTGGCCGAAAGGAAGAACAGATCTATTGTGGGAGCAGCTCGAGCAATGTTGCATGACCAAAGCCTACCACTTCATCTGTGGGCTGAGGCATGCAATACAACAGTGTACCTTCAGAATAGAAGTCCTCATCATGTTTTGGGGATGAAGACACCTATGGAGGCTTTTTCGAGGAAGTGACTAGATGTGAGTCACTTCCGCATCTTTGGATCACCAGTTTTCTGTCATGTGACCAAAGATGCTCGGAAGAATCTAGACCCAACAGCTGAGTTGGGGATACTTGTGGGGTACACAGATACACCCCACAACTATCGTGTGTTTCTACCTGCCAGTCAGAGGACCATAGTGCGTAGGGATCTGAAGTTCGACGAGCAGAGAGCCATGCAAGTGTCACTTGAGAGGGAGCTCAAGTTGCATGGTAATGAGAAACTTTTAGTTCCAAAGGAGGAGGAGCTTCTTGATGATGTGGATCAGCCACATGTAGAGTATCTAGTAGTGGAGATCACCACTTCTGGAGAGTCTTCTAGATACGGGCGGAAATTCTCGCGAGAAGATGACAGATTGATGTAGGATGCGAGAGAGAATGTGGAGCAGCCATCCTCTCAGCGTAAAGAGAGGAGATCTCCCGAGAGATACACTGGCTACATGGCCCTGGTTGGGGAGTGTGTAGCGACCGAACCTTCTTCTTTTCAGGAGGTAGTGCAACAACCAGTCTGGGTTGATGTAATGGTAGAAGAGTACGATTCTATCATGTGGAACAGTGTGTGGGATGTTGTCCCTAGACCTGCGGACAAAGTAGTGGTTAGTTCCTAATGGCTTTACAAGGTAAAGCAGGCAGTTGATTACAATGTTGAGAAACACAAGGAAAGGTTTGTTGCCTGAGGTTTCTCACAGGCAGAGGGATCACATGTAGCCATACCTCCAACTAGGAGGTGGGGCAATGTGGAGTTATCATCCCGAGGAGGAGGAGCAGGATCCTTGAGGTACCCAACCTCTTTGATTCAACCTTGCTACAGGAGCCCCGATGAGGAGTAGCAGGACTGACTGATTGGGTAGAGACAGATGCAAATGGAGCGGCAGAGAGAGCTACAGTTCAGGAGTCCCAGGACTGTGTAGAGCTAGGAGGCTGCAACAGTGCGAGATGCATGGAGTGTTGCAGCAGCTCAGAGGTCAAAGAGGGAGCACTTATTAGCAGCAGGTAGAGCTTTAGCATCAGAGTATGTTTCTAGCCCAACAGAGAGGTCAGTTGGGAGTTTTTTTTTGTTCTGAGAGTTGTTGGAGCAACCACAATTGGTAGAAGTGTTGCATGCAGAACATTCCAGAGGTATAGGATTGGGTTCGAGTTGAAGCCTTTCTTGTTGAGAGGGAGTGTTGAAAATAGCAACAAGAAATGCTAAAAATAGAAGTGCTAAAAATAGCACTACTATAAATAGCAGTTTGGGTACCAGTGCTGGATTGGGCAACAAGGAATGAAAAATGGAAGTGCTAAAAATAGAAGTTCTATTTTTAGCAGTTCAGGATGGATTCTTATTTTAGTCAGTCCTTGGACTAAACATAGGAAGTAAAATTTGAATTTGATATCAACAGCAGTTTGAAAATTAATTAATTAATTCATCTTGAGTTAACTAGTTAAGGAAAATCAAACTTGAAGTCTATGTGAGGACATGCAGCAGTTTCTCCTTTGATTGAGGAATTTAACCTTCAGTTAAAGAGATAAGGATGAGTTGTAATATTGATTTGTAATCAGTTGACTTAGTTTAACTTAGTCAAGTCCAGTTAGATTAATTTAACAATTTGTTAAATTAATGAGAGTTCAGTTAGTTAATGCTTGCATGCATGTAACTATTGTATTTCATATAACTGAGTATTCACTCATGGATAACTCATGCATGTCAGTTCAGTCAGAGACCCAGTTGAGATCAGATGGAGGGACAATGTACTATCAGTTGCTAGGATATTCCTTGGTGAATATTCCTTGCATGCAGAAGGAATATTATTCCTTATGGATTGCGCAGTTGGACCTGAGGTTACAGTGAGTGTGATGAGGCCAATTCACATATGTGATATCATTGGACCACAATCAAAACTGCGTCAAGAAATAGGAGGCTTGGAGGGCTTGAGGAAGATATATTCTATGTCTATTGAGTCTGTGAACTGTATTGTTTGAGTGCAGAGAGATCAGGATAGCTTGAGAGCTAATTATTTTTGTAACTTGAACAAGATTTCCACTTATATGATAATATAGAGTTGGGGTTTTAGGTTGGTGCTTTCCCCAATGATATATCTTCTATGTTATGGTTGATTACTTCTCATTCTTAGTTATATCTGTTCATGCTTGATGTTGCTCATGTTTGATTAAGCTTCCGCTCAATTGTTGTAGAAGTAGATCAAGTGTTTTTCTTTATTACATCGCATTACCAGGTGATCTACAGTGGGAATTTCTACAAATCATCTTTTTGAAGACTACATCAAAGCATTATAATGTTGGCCATAGACCAGTAACCTACGTTACCCTAGTTGTTAATGCATTGTATATTCATGGAGCCAATGTTACCAAACTGTCATGTAGAAACGAGAAAAAATCATGAGTTGACTCGTTGTGACTCTCTTGTTTGCTCAAGTAAACTCTAAAAAGGTGGAAAAAGATTTCTCAATACCATCCATAGATGTTTCCTATCCTAACAAAGCATACTAAAGTGAGAGAAAGCAATAAAGTAGAGGAAACATCTTCCACCCTATGGATTTTTCCCAAAGTGAACTGAAGGAAGAATTGGTAGTCTTTTCAGCCTCCCCTTGCCTATATATTAGACGTTATGCCATTGAGATTGGGATAAAAATTCATGTATTGTTATGCTGCCAAGATGTTGTTTGAGAGAGAGATGTTGAAGAGCGAGGAGATGGAGGAGGTCATGTTGCAACTACTTATGGTTGTAACCTTCCTTCATTTATTGAATATATAGATCTATTATTTTTCCTTCTATATCGTTGTCTATTATTCATGCATTCCATGTTTATTTAGTGATAACTTGGAAGATGGTCTTATGCTGGTATGTTCAATGATGTATTGTTGTTCATTTATTGATGTTTGAATTGATTAAATTCTATATGTTGTAAAGGTTATCTTTGCTCTCTTTTTTGTGCAAGATTGATCTTTAGAGCTGATTGGGATAACTTCTCAACCACATTGAATGCTCCAAATAATCTACACAAAAGGATCATCATGTAACCTCTCACCTTTTCTTTATCAATTTCATGTTATTACTTGCATTGTTAAATACATCCAACCATAGTACAATCGATCCCTTGATTTGTCTTCCTTAAGTTATGGGAAAACCTGAGAGGGTTTCTTGTTTTTCCATCAGAGCATAAATACCTATAGAAACTCCTTCAATCATAAACCTAGAAACATACTGAGCCTTACATAGACAATTCCATTGCCATTTGGAGAAAAGGTGTCCTCAATTTTGTTGATTAGATACATGGAGCAATGGTTATAAGTTGCACTTCAATGGGATTGTAAATTAAATGAAAAATTTTCCTTCCATGAATACCTAATCAACAACAAAAAAATATTATTGGATAACACAATTTAAGTGCTTTGAATCGAGAGCCGTATCTCTAGCCATCCAGCACATGCACCTGATTGTAGTTGTCATTCAGTTTGGTATCATGAATCATTTGAAGAAACCCTAGCTTGGTTCTGTAATGGTTTTCAACTACCAGTTCAAGGAATGTATGAGGGAGGGAGGATGCCCTTTCTTATGGGAGGGGGGATTCATGTTTTACTCAATATCATTACATTAACATTCATTGGATATTATTCCTTCATTTTATTCACACAATGGGGATGGAGGTTTAGCAGCAGTGGATGAGTCCCAATAGCTTATGAAAGTGGTGAGGGATGATATTTAATTGTTGAATTGGGTAAGGAGGAGCATTCACAAGTACCCACATATGTGCTTTAAGGAATGCTACATCAGTGCTCTCATTAGACGAGAGTTGGACATAATAGAAGAATCATGTGTGATCAATTTTGTGTGTGTCCACGAAAATGATGGAACTCAACCCATGTATTGAACATGGGGGGATTCATGTTATACTCGCTATCATTATATTAACGTTCATTGGATCTTGTTCTTTCGTTTTTTAACACAATGGGTATGGAGACTTGACAGTAGTGGACTACTCCCAAGAGCTTCCGAAAGCGGCGATGGATGAGATTGAATTGTTGAAGTGGATAAGGAGGAGCATTCACGAGTACCCACATCTATGATTTAATGAATTCTACACCAACACTTTCATCAGACGAGATTTGGACAGAATGAGGGAATCATGTGTGACCAAGTTTGTATGTATCCATGAAAATGGTGGAACTAGACTCATGTGTTGAATATGGGGGATTCATGTTTTACTCACTATCATTACATATCGTTGGATATTATTCCTTCATTTTGTTCAGACAATGGGGATGGAGTCTTGATAGTAGTGGAATACTCCCAAGAGCTTCTGAAAGCAGTGAGGGATGAGATTGAATTATTGAAGTGGGTAAGGAGGAGCATTCATGTGTGCCCACATCTGTTCTTTAAGGAATTCTACACCAACGCTCTCATTAGACAAGAGTTGGATAAAATATTTAGACAGAATGGGGGAATCATGTGTGACCAAGTTTGTGTGTTTTCACAAAAATGATGGAACTTGACTCACATGTTTAATATGGGGGGATTCATGTTTTCTCACTATCATTACATTAACATTTATAGGATCTTTTCTCCTTCGTTTTGTTCACACAATGGGGATGGAGTCTTGACAATGGTAGAATACTCCCAAAAGCTTCTGAAAGAGATAAGCGATGAGATTGAATTGTTGAAGTGGGTAAGGAGGAGCATTCACAAGTACCCAAATATCTTCTTTAAGGAAAGATACACCAGCAATCTCATCAAACGAGAGTTAGACAAAATCAGGAATCATGTGTGACCAAGTTTGCGTGTGTCTAAGAAAATGATGGAACTTGACTCATGTGTTGAATATATGTGATGTAGGTAGGTTACCTTGGTTGCCAATAACCCCAGGCTACTCCACACACAACTCCATATTTAAATCTATTTCAACAATATTTCATGAAACATTATCATATGCAGTCAACTCAAGAATATGGATTTACTTTGATAAATTCCATGAGATATTTTTCTATCATCTGCCACTCTTTTTCTCACCTCATTTGATGAATCCAATGACATATGTTTCCATTTAACAAATGGTGCAACAGGCAGGCCAAATGGACATTTAGAAACCGAACATGCAGTCCCATAATTTTTTTGTTCAGTCGCTACGAAATGATTTCGCAGCACCCATTAAAAACGTGTAGACGTTGCGAAATGATTTCATACAACCCCTTAAGAAAATATGTATTATCGTTTCGAGAAGGTAAAATGACTCAATTTTGTTCCCAATCGAATCTACACATCCATGAATTTCTTCTTAACACAGTAATCAAATTATTTTTCCCTTCTTCACCAAGATTTGCAACGCTCATTCAAATTTAGCAGACATAAATAAAATCTAAAAGGGTTTGGACCCCATTCAAAATAGGGTACTCCGTTTTTACTGCAACAACACTCAAATCGCTAAAAAAATGAAGCATTAGTTGTTCCAAAACACAATGAACATTCCTCTATGGGTTTTGAAACAATTACAACAAAATGCCAAAGATGCATGACTAAAGCACACAACAGTTGAAGTCACCAGGTACCAACTCTTAATATCAATCAATTCAACCAATTACAAGGTCTCAAAAATGACCAATTGCATATGGATAAACTATGAATTAACAACAGTTCACAATAGGAAATGATTCAGGTAACTACAGAACTTCAATTCAATTAAAAGTCACACAACTTACAACCCCACGTTGTTTTCTATTACGCCATTCACACAAAAATACCTTCCATTCACACATATTGAAGGTAAAGGCATCTGCAAAACCTCAGAGCTGTAGATAAAGTGAAGAACAATGATTTACTCTCTTCTCTCCCTCTCTCCTCTCTTCTCCCAGGATCTTCTTATCTTCCCTTCTCTTTTCTTCTCAAACACTCTTTTTTTATTTTTCCCAAAATAAACCGATCATGACAACAAAGAGTTACAAAGGGTGAATCATTTCCCCTTCTCCACAAAGTAAGGGAAACTGAAATCTATATTTACATTAGAAAATAATTTCTCCAACTTATTCTAAAATCAAAACTCACTTCCTAATGTAAACATTTACAATTTCTTACAAAACATTTAAAAATTCCTCCCAGTATTACCATGTGACCATCCCATCCCATTCGTAAGCTCTTGTCTAGACTCTCACATCTTTTTCTCAGTCTATGCACCTGCATTGGAATCCCAAGGTGAAAAAGATTCATGGTCTCTTGACCATGTGTTGTTGAAGTGAATCTTCCTTGATCCCAAAATTTATGTTGTAGTTTGTCCCTATCCTTGTCAAGTCATTACTATACTATTTTCTCTTGTTGTAGTCTTCCTCCTCCTTTGCTGATGAAAACTTGCTTACCATCTACAATATGCTATCCTTTATTCTCCTATGCCCTACATACCTATTATGTTGAGGCTTCTTCAACATCAACGTCCTTACTTCTTCAATCTTGATGTCCAGCTTATCTTTGGGCTGGATCAAATCATTGCTTCCTTATTGAACTTTATCATTGTTATCCCTTACTAAAATCTTGGTGGTTGAAAATAATTCCTCCACTCCTCAATATTCCTTGAAGATGTTGTATCTATATTGGGGTTGATCTTTGCTACCCTCTACTAGTTGTTTTGTTTCCTTCATGGAAAATTTTCCTTTCAACCTCCCCACTTCTCATGTTCATGTTCTATTCCCATGTTGCCCCCATGGGGGGAAGGCGCTGGCCCCTCCTTTCCAAATGTGGTGGTCAGCTGCTAAACCAACAGATCATGCGCATACCTTATAATGCCCAGGATAAAGTACTTGCAGATACAACACTTGGTGGGCAACTTGCAGCAACAGGACCTAGTTTTCATGCAGATTCAATCCCTCCATTAGAATTGAAATGCATGCAATCACAAACATCTAGCCCTTATCAACCTCAATCCAAAGAAGTGATGCACTTAGAAATCCCGACGAAAAATCTGGGAGTTACAGTGGAATGCATGAAATAATATGCAATCATTTGCGATTTTGTTGGCCTATGGCCTGCCGAGCGGGCTCTAGTGAATTGGATAAGAAAAAACTGGGTTATTAAAGGAGAAGTGGATCTAAAAATAGGCCAATGAGGATTTTTCATAGTGATTTTTAGTAACATAGAAGGCATATACTATTGGAAACAATTTTAATACTGAGAGGCGGGGTGAATTAGTATTAAGGCTAATTTTAGCTTGTATGCAAATTTATTTTCATTCAAACTTGGCATCCATTATATGAGAGGAGCCTTTAACAAACCATAACAACAACCATATAAATCAACACAATCATGCACATCATGAGCAAAAAACACATGAGACATGAAGGTTTTATGTGGAAACCCTTTCGGGAAAAGACCACCAAATCTTGTTGTTGTTATTGATGTAAAATAAGAGAATCTACTCTATTACATCAACCTGTTTGTGAGCCACTAGTCACAGGGAGCACTAAATCCCTTTGATTGTTTGCTAACACCCACTAGTAGGAAGCACCAACTCCCTCCTTTTGTAGGCACCTTTCCAACTTACCAGAAGCACCATGTGAAGCACCAATTTCACAGATTTGTTTCAAGCACCAACTTGCAGCTCCTTGGATTCTTGCAAGAACCAACTTGTAGGAGGCACCAACCTACAAGCCTTCTCAAGCACCAACTTCGTGTATGCAGGCTCCAAACCACACTCAAATAAGAACTAATGTTCATTATATTTCGCAGCCACTATGCCCGATGTCAACTATGTTCTCTTCACCAGCCTTTTGGCCCATGAAGCACTTTGTTCTTTGCACTCTCTATTGCAGCTCATTGTTCTTCTCAACAACAACCACTAACACACAACACCCTTTGCACTCTACGCACTCTACAACAACATACTCAACTCGAATCTATGCTCTTGGCCTTCTTTCTGCATAGGCACACATGGCCTCATCTTAGCAGCACACTCACAATCGGAGTTCTTCACACGACTCACACTCCATAGCACATGCTCTTCTCTTGGCCTTCTATTATTCCACAGACTCTCTTAGCCTCACAGAGTAGTACTGGCTCACTCGGGGTCTCTTTTCTCTGCTTAGACACTCTTATCCTTTTCTTATTAGAACATGCTCACTTGGCCTTACAGAGAAATGCATACACCCACACAGAGCTCTCCTCATAACTCACTAAACAATTCTGCTTGCCCCCACATTGTTTAATTATGCTGCTCTGTTTTATTCCTATGTTGCACATTGGTCAATGCTGCCTCTATTGTCCTTCTCTCTACCATTCACGCTACCCAAGTGTGTACTCCTACAAGGCTCTTCATCATGTTGTTGCATCTCACTTGGCCACTGCTACCTCATTAATCACTGAGAATGGGCACTTGAGCGATCTCCATACTGAGAATTAATTCTTGGTCCACCTGCACACTCCAACAAGGCTCTCCATGCTTATTCATGGTTCACAGAGCTTCACAGTACTTCAGGATGGCTTCTTTTCACTTCGTTTAATTCAATGAGGTGTGCACAGGAAGATCAGAGATGGCTTTCTTTCAACTTCAAGACATGCCTCATCATTGTTTTCTGCACATCGTGGTCCTTATTTTCATTGACTCTTGCCTACAACAATCACCATTACTTCTGTGACCAAGTCCCCTTCTCTCATTTACTCTCAGTTGTAAATTCATTCATCCTTGAATACGCCTGTGTTGCAATATCGAAGCCCTTTCATTTCATAACTTTTATTAAAGGAAATGTTACGAAAACAAGAGATCGTGAGGTTCCTAGCCATTTTTTCTTTGCCCCCTTCTTGTTTTCCTCCATTGGACTGTTGCCTGTGACCACCGGTACAATACTTAAGTGTTGCAATATCAGAGCCTTCATCTATCATAGATTTTATTAAAATAAATGTTACAAAACTATGAGGTCGCGAGATTCTAAGCCCCTTCTTGCTTAGCCCCTTCTTGTTTCTCCCATATGACTGGGTGTTGTGACCGGGGGCATAGCACATAGGTATTAAGGCCTTCAAGCTCCTGTCGGGGGCCTATCTTATTGTATATTTTCTCCTTGATTATTTAGGTTTCTAATACCAAATGTGTACCACATCAAAAGCCCCTAAGCATTGTAACTTTTTCAAATATTCATTTACACATGAGTTATGAAACTCCGAGCTCCGATATGCTCCATAGAACTTAGGTGCTAATCTTGCTCTATGCCCTTGGTTCCTTGGGTCTCCATGACCAATTTCCAAACAACATCGAAGCTCCCAGACATCGGGTCTTTCACAAAAAGTAATTACAAAGGAGTTACAAAAACTCCAACCCCCAAAATTATTTATAGCACTTAGGTGTTAAGCCTTCTATGTGCCCTTAGTTCTTTAGGTCCCCACGACCATGTGCCAATCAACATTAGAGCTCCAAACATCATATCAGAACTTTCCTATAATACAATTAGACAGGATTTACGAAAACTCCAACTTTTGATATACCGACCTTCGAGATGACGTCATGTTGATGCCATAATTGCCATGTGGTGTCTCCTTAGTGGTGACACATGTCATACGAATTTTCCCTATTAGGCCACCCAAAATGTTGAATATGACTGCCACATGTCCTCCATACTGCCACGTCATGTTGACATCATCTACCTTGTCAGCTTCTCAGGGCTAATCACCTACTTCCATGTGTCCTATTGGAGGAGAGAGAAAGGGGCCCCTTGGTCCTTGGCTTTTCAACGAATTCATTTGTAATACTTATTTCCTTGTAACCTCGGTGCTTTCAAATAATTCATTGATAAGAACTTACAAAATCCGAGGTTGTGATGGTCTCAACCTTCCGAGGTTCCAGCCTGCTTCAATAATCCGATATGTTGCCTTCCAGTCCTTCCGATATCGAGTCTCGATGTTTTGAGCCATCTCCGATATCCAATGTTCTGAGAATCATCTCCTGATGGTCGGCCTACTCCTTTTGGGTCTCTTTTAAATAAATTGTTGAGGAAATAAACTGTCAAGGTCCTCGCCTATTCCTTCCTTGTTCTCAAATTTGAACTTTTCTCAAAAGGAATTTCATTGAAGTTATGAGAACCTAACCTCCAATATTACAAGGTCTTGAGGTTCATGCCTGCTCTGAGGTTCCGATATGCCATCTTTGGTCCCTTTTAACTTTTTTATCATGGCTTGAGTCACCAAACTTTGACTTGGAATAACTCCTGATCTAGGAGGCCATTTGCATACTTCCACATACCATTGGAAAGCTCTTTCAGAGAAATTTCTAGTGGAGAAGGTCCAATGTAGGATTTGAGCCCATTTTCTACCTAAAAAATGGCTGAAAAATCTCTTCCATTCTTTCCACCTTGGCTCTTATTATTCTGCCGAGAACCTTTTCTTTGGAGGCATTTTTCAAGGTTCGAAATATCATTGGAGATATATTTCAGAGCACTAACCAACTATGCCATCTACAAGATCTCTTGAGGCAGAACCTCTTCCAAAGTCTGGTACTCCCAACCACCATCGTCATCATTTTATGGCTTCTCTAATAATCCTGCTACTACGGTGATTCTCTACCGAAGACTGCAGCAGCCATAGGACCCCCCTTGAGGTTGACACATCAAGCACATCAAACCAGCCCAGTTAACATCACAGCTAGGCTAGGGAACATCAAAACCAACATTTTCTGCCAGAAAACATACATGCTATCTGGTTGACATCAATGCCAACAATTAGACAATGGCATCTTCCTAACACATCTCCCATCATGATTGTTTACGTCAATGCCAACACACTTACAACCACTAGCAATATAGACAATGCCAACTGTCTAACAGAGACAACATTTTTCAAGGAGGTCCATACTTCATGAACTTTACAGGGCTCTTTATGAAACCCTAGATGCCTAGATTTCATTTGGAAAAGGAGGAATTCTCTATGCTCCTAGTCTAGTTTAGACTATATTTTGTACCATATGAATTTTGGGATGAAGAGATTCTTGCACACATAAGCAATAAATTGGGACGTTTTGTCATGTTATCATATGTAATGAAGAAGGAAAGGTATACTTATTATGCAAGAATCTATGTTTATATGGATTTAATAAAGCCCCTACTAGATACTATATTACTAAGAAGTGATGACATAGTATGGCATCATCCCATAGATTATGAGAAAATACCTTTCATATGTTGCCAATGCCATGAGTATGGGCACCTAGCTAAGGATTTCCTGATGAATCAAACACGACAAAGGGGTGGAAGGAGAACAACAAAAGAATTGAGAGACAGTGAAATGGCTTTGTCCCAGCCAATAATAGGTGAAGATTCATCAGGAGAAAGAATGAATCCTCCCATGCACAAGAACCTCAAGATCAGAATCCCTACTATATCTTATAGCAAATGGAGGAAGAGAGTGCCCTATAGGCAAAGGAGATGCAAACTCTAGAAAAAGAAGGGATAGGGATCAAGGAAGAAACCAACCTCATACATAAAAAATAAAGGGAAGACCCTGATCAAATAAATATATACGATCTAGTTCTTATGGAATAAGAGGAAATAGAGGATCTGGAGTTGCAAGTTGTTAATATTCATTAAATCACTGAGGAGTGGATAGATAAAGACTTGGTTATCATTTCATAAGAACATGTGCAATTAGTCACCAGAGCCTACTTGAGACACTAGGGCCTCATGCTTCATAAACTCAACAACTCAAGTAACATCTCCTCACTCTCTAATTTTCTTCACCTACAGGGAATTAAACACAATGCATATGTCAATCTACCGTATCAAAGGAAACAAAGAAAAAGGGAAGGAGGTCAAAATCCCATCTCCTATAGGATTTAGCTGAATATCTAGTTAACTCAGGAAGGGTTGCTCCTATGCATACCCTTTTTCCTCCCCTACCAAACACCAGTCAATGAAGTTCATCACTTGGAATGCAAGAGGCATGCATGGTAAATCTAAATGCAGGCTTCTTAAAAGAAAAATTTCCAGATAAAATTTCGACATTCTGCTAATCCAGGAAAACAAATTCTCTTTTGACACCCTCCATCACATGATTAATACCTTCTAGAGATCCTGCAATTTTATCTTCCAATGCACAGCAGGTGCCTCTGGTTCCCTAGTGGAATCCCTCAACTGTTGTTCTAAAAAACGCTTTCTCACTGCCAAGAATATTGTGAACTCAGTTCCAACCCATAGGATCTAGTTACTCTGGAATCATAACCAACATGTATGGTCCCAATATAGCTCAGGAAAAAATAAAATTCATCTCTAATCTAAATTTTGTAGCAGAAATAATTGGATCCACTCCTTGAATTCTCGTTGGGGATTTCAATCTAATCAGATATTTACAAGAGAAAAAAGAGGGCTTAAGGAAACTGGAAGAGGAATCTCAATCCTTCAACTTCTTAATTGAAAATTCAAAATTAGTTAATGTGCAAACCTCCAATGGCACATTTACATGGACCAACAAAAGGGGATTCTTCAATCAAATTGCCTCTCAGATGGATCAATTTTTGGTTTATGAACCCCTATTCACATAAAGGACCACATTGGAAGCAAAAATCCTCCACATCTATGGCTCAGATCATTGGCCCATTTCGTTGATCCTGGGGTGGTCTGGCTCTCCGCGAAACAAGCCCTTTCGATTTGAATATTTTTGGTTGTGCCATCAAGATTTTCTCACAAATATAGAATCATGGTGGGAGAAATCACCTTCTATTACAGGAGGGGTAATGCACATGTTCCAACAAGGATTGAAGTTCTTAAAACAAAAACTGAAAGAGTGGAACATAAAGGAATTTGGAAACATCCACCAGGTTAAGCACCAACTGGAAGCAAGAATGGCGTAGATTCAGTAGTCATTAATAATGGAAGGGAGCACAAAATCCTTAGCCAAAGAGGAAAATGAAACCAGTCACATATTAAATCAGAGGCTTATGTAGGAAGAAATTATTTATAGGTATAAATCCAAAGTTAAATGGCTAAAATAAGGGGAGAAGAATACAATTTTTTTTTCATAAATCCATGGTGAATTATAGACAAAGGAGCCACATTCATCATATTAAGGATCCTTAGAATATAATAAGGGAAGAACATCAGGAGATCACTCAAACTTTAATGGATCACTTCCAGACCTTACTTCAGGATCCGATTCCAGATAGGCGCCCGACTATTGAGAAAGTGATAAAACATATCCCCAAACTAGTTATGGAAGAGAAAAATGTGCTCTTACTCAAGCATGTAACTTTGGAAGAAGTGGAGGAGGTAGTAATGGCAATGCCCAAAGATATAGTATCAAAACTAGATGGATTTACCATTGAATTTTACCAGGCTTGTTGCCCCATCACGGGTAAGACATTTGGAGTGTTGTTGAGGATTCCAAAGGCTTTGCATCCCTTTCGTCATCCTTTAATGCCACTTTCATCTCGCTAATGCCTAAATCTAAAAATGCATCTTCCACGGCTGATTTCCCTCGATAGTTCTTTGTAATGTCATTTATAAAATCATCTCTAAAACTATTTCCAATCAAATCAAATCCCTCCTTCCCTCATTAATCTCTCCAGAACAAACTAGTTATGTGGAAGGGTGGAAGATTCTTGACAACATCATTTTGGCTCAAGAGCACATACATTCTTTGTGCTCTCAAAAACTCTCGTGCATGCTTCTCAAACTAGATATGTCAAAAGCCTTTGATAGGGTTAGCTGGAAATTCATGTTCCATATTCTATCTCCTTTTGGCTTTCATGAACAATGGTTCTTCTGGGTAATGACCTTGATTTCCAAATCCTTCTTCTCCATCCTAGTTAACAAATTTCCTTACCCCACCTTTTCCCCATCCAGAGGCATAAGTAAATGAGATCTTGTATCACCCTATATTCTTCTTCTGGTGCTCGAGGGTTTGGGATGCTTCATAAAATCTACTCTAAGCCAAGAAAAACTCAAAGGTCTTCCACTGGGATCCAATCGACATTTTTGTGCTTATCATCCATTTGTCAATGACACACTCCTCATGGGTCACCCCTCCATCAAGGAATCCCAAGAATTCAAAAGGATATTAGGCACCAGCATAAATAATAACAAGTCTTAAATTTTCTTTTTTAATACTCCCTTGGTAGTCCAACTTCACATCTCCATATTGTTCGGCTTTCAGAAGAGCTCCCTCCCAACCAACTATCTTGGTGCCCCCTAACTACCAACCCCCTTCATCAGGTAGTGTGGGAGAATATTTTGACTAAATTTGAGGCAAAACTCTCCAGTTGGACCTTTAGAGCACTAAATTTTGCAAGAGGCTTCACATTACTCAAAGTTGTTCTTCAATCTATGCCTTTTTATCTTCTCTCTGCCCTTGCTACTCCTAAAGTAATACTAAAAGACTTGAGACAAATAGAAAGATATTTTATGTGGGGAGGGACCAAACTAGAGCACAAATGGGTTCTAGTAGCCTGGGACAAAATATGCCTGCCTAAAGTTAATGGAGGCCTTGGCCTTTGAGACCGGCTCCGCTAACACTGAGTCAAGCCCTTAGTGCCAAGACCTAGTGTAGATGAATTAAAACCCCAATAGTGCTTTGGAGCCAAACATGGTCAAGAAAATTTGCTCTAGGGGTGCATGAATCCCAGCTAATAATATTGGCCTTCATCAAAACATGATCACACATCTAGAATGCGGCATGGAAAAACAGAGCATTTGTGCAAGATCACAGCTTTTGGGAAGTAAGCAATGGAAAAAGTGCTCTCTTCTGGGAAGATTCCCGGAATAATGGTTGCGTATTATCACCCTGTCAAACTCTAGACCAATAAGGGTTGACATAAATAGTAGAGGAATCATCAAAATTGAGCACTACTGAGATGTCCACAATCCAAATCCTCCATGGCATAGTTGGAATATTCACTCACAAGAATATGCAAGCGATCAATGAACAACAACTTCTCTTAGCAATGTTAGCACCTGATGGTACATATAATTTAAAAGAATCTTTTTAGATACTTATAGGGAATTATTAGGGGGAACCTGCTCAAATATGGCGACACTTATGGAAATTGAGGCACTAGCCAAAAATCACATTGTTTTTCTGGTTTTTGGTCAAAGGAAAGACTTTGACCTGGGATAGACTGTTGAAGTGGGGTTTTATCGGGCCTTCAATCTGTCACCTATGTCAGTCCCAAGGGGAAGACCCAAACCATCTATTCACATCCTACGCCTTTTCCTTTGTCCGGTCGGATGACTTGGCTCAATATTTCAGACAAACGGATCTAGTTCCTTCTAAAATCACTACAACCCTTGACAATTAGAAAGAGAATCGTTTCACAAGCCCAATCCTTAACTGGGCTTGGTCGCTTACTCCTGGCTTCATGTCATGGAACATCTAGAAGGAAAGAAATTACCTTACTTTCAAGGGGAAAATTTCCACTTGAAACCAAGTCTGGCATGTCACACTATTAATGCTCCAAGAAACTATTTCCTTGACTCCATGGCTTCCTCAAGATTGGGATTCCCCTCCCATGGAAAGACACTCTTTTCAAAAAATAAGCATCCAGCATATTGATCACTCACCCTCGGTGACATCTCTTCTCGCCAGGGCCTCTAGCCCTTCTTCTTGGTCCCTCCCCCCATAGGCTTTTTTAAACTGAATTTTGACGGAGCTTCAAAGGGTAATCCAAGACCAACAAGTTATGGCAGAGAATTCAGGAACAGTAATGGCCAAAATATTTGCATCTAGCTGGGAAGTTGGGCTACAATACAAATAATGAAGTAGAGCTTTGAGGGTTGGATCAGGAACTAAATTATCTGCATCTACGATGGGAAGTTAGGCTACAATACAAATAATGAAGTTGAGATTTGGGGGTTGGATCAGAGGCTAACAATAGACATTAAGCATGGATATCATTAACTAATCATTGAGGGGGATTCACTTTTAATATTATCGATCCTTAGGAAGCTACAACATGGCATCCCACTATACGAAGTTTCTAACAACTAGCGCATTGAAGCTCACCATTCAAGAGTTCATTTTCTGTTAACTAAAATATGTGGTCCTTTGCTCTCACACATTTGTCGCTCGAGCAACAAACTGATAGACTATTTGGAAAACTATGGGCTCGATGCAGATCATCACCTCCCAAGTGCTCAATGTCTAGAGGAAATCCCAGATCAACTCATAGATGTTTGTCTTCCCAAAGTCGATCAAGACACAAGGAGATCAACAAGCATCAGTGGTAAGCTATGAAGGGTCATGGGATCATGGTGAAGCACACCCAAGCATTAAACATTCAGATGAACAGTGGCACATTCCCTTGTCATAGAGTTAAGATGGTGAAGATCAACATTCTATTAAGGTCAAACTCTTTTGAGTCGAGGTTTTATGAAGGTGGAGGGACGACTTATTGTATTCTATCTAGCACATTACTAATGGCCTCAATACTATGCATTCAATGGTAGGTAGTCTATACAAGTAATGATTGCAAATAATTGAAGTAAATCCTTGCTACATGGTATGATGCTTACCTGGTAATAGAAGGCTCGTGGCGGTTATAAAGGAGTAACCTGCAACAATTGAAAGGGACTCACAGTGGTGAGGGATTGGTTTGAGGGACATAATGTTGCGAGGATCTGAAGTCAGACTGGAAAATGGAGGACCCCGCTGTAGATTTAATCATTTATATTTTTCATTGCATCAACCTTCCCGGAGCAGGCTCAAACCTTCCCACCGAGTAATTGGTCATCTTATCTTATGGTACATGTTTTTTGAAAATATGGTTATCAGATTATATCACTCCATTAGAGAAATTTTTATGTTAAAAAGGGGCCTAAAAAAATGTACAACCAATATAAACTTTATAAGAACCAATAGGATTGAAGATGAAGATGTTAACCATCGAGGATGGCCAGTTTTGGAGTTAAAAGTAAAAATATTAAAAAATAGAAAAAATATTTTTTCAACTTATCTCCCTACAGTTTTACTTAAATTTCGAGTGGGAGCAATTGTTGGATGCAAAATTTAATTCTTCATCCAAGGGGCACCCATATTGCATATTTTTTATGGACCCTACTACACGAAAAATGAGAAATACATGGAAAAACGTGATTGGAATCATGCTTTTTCATGTGTTTCTCATTTTTCATGGGGTCCATTGAAACTATACAACATGGATACTCATTGGATGAAGAATTAAATTTTTCATCCAACAAGTGATTCCGCTCGAAAATTGAGTAAAACCATAGGGAGATAAGTTGAAAAAATAGTCTTTTCTTTTTTTTCCCTATAAAATTTGATGATGTAATTTCATCTTATTTTATTATTCCACTATTATTTTATAATATTCCATAGGAGGTCATGTCTAAAATAAAATTTCTCTAACGTGTATGCCAAAAGCTAGTCACTTATCGAGACAATAAGGGCAATAGTCACAGAAGGCATTACAAAATTCTTAGAAAAGTTTTTTGGTTGTGAGAGAGCATAATCTTATTGCATCGGATTTGTAATTTGAAAATCATCAACTTGTGCTATTGGGTTAGCTTTCCAACTAGTAGACTAGTAGACAGGTCATACATATATTGTACTACACCATTTGGGTAATACAGTGACAAACTTTCACACACAAAAAATAAGCTTTGTTTAATTGAACAATGTTAATGATGCAAAGTTGCAGCATACTACATGATGATAACAAGTTGCACTAATAATTATTCCCTTAAGCAATTCGTTATTCCCTTTCTACGGTTATTTCACTTAATGATTGTGATTATATTATTTGATGCTCAGTTACGGAATATGTGATAAGTCATTCATGAAATGTTATATGTTGGTAAAATTTGTAAAAAAAATTAATCTTTGTACAAGATACACTGAGAGATATTACAAAACTTAACTGAAATTTATGTTATATTTTTAATTTATTTTCAAAAATTAACTCAAAAATTTTAAAAATTAGCTCAAAAATTTTAATTCAAAAAAATTTCAAAAATATAACTCAACTTGAAAAACTTTATTAAAAAATATAAATTTATCCATTTATTAATTCCAACACCGACACCTCAATTTCAATCACCTTAGCCTCACCTTAGCCTTTAACTTTAGGATTCTTCAAAATGAGAGAGACACAGATGCTTCAACGGAAAACATGTCAAGTTGAAAGTCCAACCTTCATATAGAGGCAATGGTTAAGTATCTATGATCTCAAGAGTTCTGTTGTGGCAGAAATTGTCATTTGTGTGTTTTAACATGAAAGATCCTATCTAGCACATTACTAATGGCCTCAACACTATGCATTCAATGATGGCAGCGGCTAACCAGCCTGCCATAGGGCATTAAATGCCCGGGGAGATGCAGGCTGGATAGCCCGCTAACATGCAAATTCAGAAACTGGGCAATAAATAAGAAATGGGAATTTGCGTGTTAGCGGGCTATCCAACCTGCATCTCCTCGAGCATTTAAAGCCCTATGGCAGGCTGGTTAGCCGCTGCCTTCAAGGATAGGTAGTCTATAAAGGTAATGATTGCAAATAATTGAAGTAAATCCTTCCTCCATGGTATGATGCTTACGTGGTAATAGAAGGCTCGTGGCGGTTATAAAGGAGTAACCTGCAACAATTGAAAGGCAATCACAATGGCGAGGGATTGGTTTGAGGCACATAATGTTGCGAGGATCTAGAGTCAAACTAGAAAATGGAGGACCCCGCTGCAGATTTAATCATTTATATTTGTCGTTGCATCAACCTTCCTAGAGCAGGTTCAAACCTTCCCACCGAGTAATTGGTCATCTTATCTTATGGTACATGTTTTTTGAAAATATGGTTATCAGACTATATCACTCTATAAGAGAAAATTTGAGGTTAAAAAGGGGCCTAAAAGAAAATTTGTGCAGCCAAAATAAACTTTATAAGAATCAATAGGATTCAAGATAATGATGTCAACCATGGGATGACCATTTTTGGAGTAAAAAAAATAATAATAAAAAATCAACTCATAGTTTCAACTTATCTCCCTACAATTTTATTTAAATTTCTAGTGGGAACAATCATTGAATGCAAAATTTAATTCTTCATCCAAGGAGTATCCATATTGCATATTTTTTATGGACCCTACTACATGAGAAATGAGAAAAAAGTGAAAAACGTGATTGCAATCACGCTTTTTCATGTGTTTCTCATTTTTCATGGGGTCCATTGAAACTATGCAACATGGGTACTCCTTGGATGAAGAAATAAAATTTTCATCCAACAAGTGCTCCCGCTCAAAAAAAATTGAGTAAAACCGTAGCGAGATAAGTTGAAAAATTAGTTTTTTCTTTTTTTTTCCTATAAAAATTGATGATGTAATTTAATCTTATTTTATTATTTCCACTATTATTATATAATATACCATAAGAGGTCCTCTCTAAAATAAAATTTCTCTATGTGTATGCCAAAAGCTAGTCACTTATCAAGACAATAAGGCTAATAGTCACAAAAGACATTATAGAATTCTTAGAAAAGTTTTTGGTTGTCAGAGAGCATAATCTTGTTGCATCAGATTTGTAATTTGAAAATCGTCAACTTGTGCTATTGGTCTAGCTTTCCAACTAATAGACCAATAGACAGGTCATACATATATTGTACTGCAACATTTGGGTAATACAGTGACAAACTTTCACACACAAAAAATAAGCTTTATTTAACTGAACAATGTTAATGATGCAAAGTTGCAACATACTGCATGATGATAACAAATTGCACTAATAATTATTTCCTTAAGCAATTCGCTATTCCCTTTCTACAATTATTTCACTTAATGATTGTGGTTATATTATTTGATGGAATATGTGATAAGTCATTCATGGAATATTATATATTGGTAAAACTTGTAAAAAAATAATAATCTTGTGTATTTTATACAAGATATACCGAGAAATATTACAAAACTTAACTGGAATTTATGTTATATTATTATATTTATAAATTATTTTTAAAATTTAATTAAAAATGATATTAAAAAATTAAAAATATTTTACTATAATTAAAATAATTTAAAATTTATTTCGAAAAATTAACTCAAAAGATTTAATTTAAACAAAAAAAATTCAGATAAATTAAAATATAACTGTAATTGAAAAGCTTTATTAAAAAATATAAAATTTATCCATTTATTGATTACAACACCGACACCTCAATTTCAATCACCTTAGCCTTTAACTTTAGGATTCTTCAAAATGAGAGAGACATGGATGCTTCAACCGAAAACATGTCAGTTGAAACTCCAACCTTCATACAGAGGCAATGGTCAAGTATCTATGATCTCTAGAGTTCTGTTGTGCAGAAATTGTCATTTGTGTCTTTTAACATGAAAGATTAAGTGTTTAACTGCAGACATTTTGTTGTGACTTGACCAGTTAAACATCTTGTAATGAATTAAATATTTAGATTATAACATCATAGCTGTGGAATTTATTATTGGTGTTTAAATATTTGAATTAGAGAGGATTGAAAATGATGTTTGAAGTGAATTAGCTAATTATCATGGCTTGAGATCTGATTAATTTTGTTTATAGATTATTGATAGTTGAAAAACATGATTTGTGAGTAATTTAAATACTTTCAGCAAATGGAAATTATTGACTCCTATGTGTAGACTGTGGTGGAGGAATCCACTACCATAAACTTTTCATGTACCTCAGCAGCTGTCCAAACTGAATTTTTAAAGATTTCTTTTGGGAGGGAAATTGAAAAATTATGTGAAAAAAAAAATTATGTGAAAAATAAAGCATATTTGCTATTTTGTTTATTTTCTTGGTAACCACATGCTCCATGCCATATTGTATTAAAAAAATTCAAATCCATTATATATATATATATATATCCAAAGTGATGTTCATGGGTCTTGGATAGATGGTGATCGAGTGTATTATTAAGGCACCCTTGGATGCTAAGTCATTTATTCAATTCTCCATCGAATAAATTCTCCATCATGTTTGGGTGGACATGCCCAGCATGTAGCCTCACAAATGTCAGACTTACAATTTTTTTTTTCTCAAAGTGATTACTTCCCCTAAGTGAAATAGTTTTTTATTAATATGTGTTTTTTTGGGAATAAAAAATTATGTGGAAAATAAGGCATGTATTGATGGACTATTAGTAACATTGTGTGTTTAGCAACATTTTTTTGGGTGTAATGTTGGAAAAAGTGCATACCCCTTTTCTGTTTCGTTGCTAGTTATAATGTCCTTTTTGTTTGGTTGCTAGATATAATATACTCTAGAGTTTGGTAATGTGTTGATGTGTTATTTTTATCTAAAAGATACACACACATAAGTACATTTTAGTGGGTTTAATGGGTAAGAGTATGTGTTTTGTTTTAAGAGGTCATAGGTTAAAAACCAAAAGGAGGTTAGAGTATGTACAATTATATAGACTTTAGGAGTCAGATCAGCATGCACAAGTAGGATCATGCAAAGGCAAGTCCCTTGTCTAATAAACAATGGGATCTCATACACCAATTTGGTGTTTGGCTTGGTTGTGACCTTAAAAATAGATTATTTTGTACATCTTGAGTGGGCCTAATACTTAAGAGAATGTGTAGCATGAGTGGGCATGATGCTTGAGAGCATGTGTTTCCTTCTAAGAGGTCATAGGTTTAAAACTTGAGTACATACATCTTAGTGGAATTTAGCAGTCAAATTATTGTGCAAAGTCAATAAGTTTAATTTCCTTTTTCTTTGTCATTAATATGGACGTTCATTGTTTTAGAGAGATCATTTACCAATTCATAACAACTTTTCAAAGCTTGGTAACTAATTTAAGTTCATTTTTGTTATGAATTTGTTTTTGTAGGAGATGATCAATCTTGTAGCAATTTTCCCTTTAGTTATTAGAATTTGCAATACAAAAAGTTCAACTTTTAAGTCAAATTGTTGTTGTGAGCCAATAAGTTTAATAACTTGTTTCTTTGTCATTAACATGGAAGTTCATTCTTTTAAGAGAGATTATTTACTAATTAGTAATAACTTTTTAAAGCTTGGTAATTAATTTAAGTTAATTTTAGGTTTTGAGACATGTTTTCCACGATAATCACATCGAAAATTCATTTGTTGTAGCGTTTATGGAAAATTTATTTGTTGTAGCGTTTCAAACCAACTAGTGGTTCATACAAGATGAAGAGGCAGATCATGTCATGAGAATAAATAGAGAGAAATGTAGAGACTCACATTCAATTAATGGTAATAATAAATGGCTAATATATAAATAATATATTTTTATTTTTATAATTTCTATAAAAAAGGCTAGCTTATAAATAATAATTTTGTAATGGTTATTTTTTTTTATGATGATGATGGTGGTTAACGTCCACTAAGACCAAATTGGTCTATCGGACCTATAATTTTCTTAGTTTCTAATTGTTTGGCTCCTCGTCTTTCTTGGCGAGATTGGTGCTATAGTTTTTTTTTTTCTCTACGGTCTTCCAACTTTCTTTATCTTGCATCTCCTTCGTCTCTTTTGGTTCTTGGGACATTGGTGTCTTAGCTTCGCGGTCTATTGTGTTCATCCTTTTGAAGATAGTTGGAGAAGAAGTTTGGTCTAGGAGATCTGCTTTGCTGTGAAATGAAGATTTATTTTGTGCGGTATTCGAATCCTCATACCTGTTGATGCTTGAGGGGTTGTCGAGTTCACTCTTTTGTTGTTGGGTGGGGCTTTCCCCCTGCTTGTCTTGAGAGTTGTTTCTTTCTTGCCCGATTTCTTGTAATTCAGAGTTTTCTCGAGAGTATTCTTCTTTGATGATAGTGTAGTGTTCTTTTTGTGCTCCTTCCCACCATGTAGATCTGTGGTGATTTTTCCTAGCAGAATTTTTTGGGAGGCTTTTGGGCAATTTTTGGCTAGGTGGTCTATCTTAAAGCAGGATCGAAATCTGAAGAGAACACTTTCATAATCGAGTTTCTGGTTACACACATAGTCTTTACTCTTTAGGTGTATTTCAGCTGGGAATCCGGCGCTGAAGTCCATTTCCACACAGATGCGTGCATAGGTGGTTCTGGCATATTCCTCTGTTTCTAGGCACCTGCAATAAAATTTCCAAATTGCATTTCCAATGACTTTTAGCGAAGAGAAATTCCAGAGATGCAAGGGTAGGTTTGGCAATCGCACCCAAGCTGGTACTGAGGTTATCACTGTTGTTGAGGGATTGAATGATGGGTTCCATGGCCTCATGAATAGCCTTGATTTTACCCAAAACCAAGGGCCAGAATCTAGAATACATTGTCTGCTTTCAGGGTTTTCAAAATCTACTATAAAGAAACCCCTAGCATAGGGGTAGATATTAATTGCATCAGGAATTATAGGCTTCCATACCTCCGAGATCCAACTGTGGAGAGCTGTCAGCCGCGGCCAAAAACCATTGAATCGGCAGATTAGGGCACTTTCAGAGAACTTCAAAGCCTCATCGAGTGAGGCCTGGACCACCTGGACAGTGGGAGCTGGGGCTTCACTGACGATATGGGCAGGAGCTTGCCCCCAGAGGCGGACGGAACTGAGCCAGCAACTATTTTCGTGAAGCTGGGAGCCATCTAGAGAATGCTCTCTTGCTGAGTATAAAAGATTGCCGAAGAAAAGGCCACAGAAGATTGTCGAAGATAAGTGAAAAGCCGCAGATCTATAAACCGCAAAAAGCCCAATTAATAAAAAGAGAAGTGAAAAGCCGTAGTTCTATATCACGACTTGGTAAAAGCCGCAAATCTACGGTAGCAACAAGATTTATTTCAATTTATAAATAATTATTTTTCAAAAAAAAAAAAAAAAAAACCTTTCAAAGTCAAAAACAAAAAAATAGCAGTGAAAAATTACCAAAGGACTAGCAAAGTCAAAAATTACCAAAGGACTCCTGACCAGGACCATATTAATAAGAGTGGAGCGAAGACCTTATTAAAAATATAACCAATGAAAAAACAATGCTAAAAATAAAATTAATAGTTAAAAATTAAAAATTAATTAAATAAGGAAAATTAATCAAATTCAAACTCAAAGAAATGTATTCAAGAAATAAGGTCAAAAAAAAGGGGCCCAGGTCAGCATAAGAAAGAATAAGGAAAATAAATTATTCAAAATATTTGGGAAAATTAAAAACAAAAAAAAAGAATTTTTTTTTCTTTAAGACAGAACAGGATTTAACTTTTGCTAATATTCCAAGTATCGTCTATATTCAAATTATTGGGTCTTCTTTCTATTTCTAAAGTCTCCCTAAATTTACAATGATGGAATGACTAACCAAGGCATCCTCAATGCAAATGTGATGTTTAGATTTATCTGCGTCTTCTATCAATGCAAAGAAGTGGGTCCTGCCATAAATTTACGATAATGGAAATGACTAATCATGACAATGACCTTAGACATCTTCAATACGAATGAGAGACTTAGATTTATCTGCTTGTTCTGCCAATAAAATAACATTGACCCTCTCTCACTAGTACACCAATAACATTGATGACGCATTTTATGCATTTTAATAAGGATGATCCAAAATAAAGCTACCCTTATTGTCTGAATCCAACTCAAGAAAATACAAGTTGTATTCAGTTCAATGTGTTTTACGGTTTTTCAAGGTTCTGAGTTGAATCATAAACCTTTAAAACCCTTGAGGCACGAACAAACATTCCCCCTTAATGGAATACAATGTTGGGTACATTTTATCAGTATCTGTTGTTTTGTGTTTAAAGCAATTATCGTGAATCGTTGGACTTGAAATCACTGAAGGTACTTCATTCACGGCTTTGAAAGCGTGCTGGCCTTGACTGGAACAAGTGACACGTATTATAATTCCAACATTCCTGATCTAAACTTTGATTTGATGAAGACGGCAAGTAGAACCATGCACATTTATAAAGTTCCGGGCAAAAGCCCTAATACATTTATATAGTTTCAGACAAGTACTCTGTATGCTCTGGTGCTATCTGTTCCGCCCCCTGTTCCGCCCTCGAAGGAATAAAAGGTTTCACATTGTTAATTTCATGATGTTTTTTCCTCCTCTTTGGCTAAATGGGATTGACAATTCGATGATTATTTTGGAATTCGTAATCTTTGTCTCCGACTGGCATGGCCTTTATGTTTTTTTTTTTTTTTAAACTAAGCTCTGTACTTGTGCAGTACTAACTTTTCAATACTGTATTTCTTTTTACATTATAATTAGCTTATTCATCACATGATGTTTTCTGATAAATAAAATCACAAAAATATTTCCAAGAAAACACTGACGTGGTCGCCTTGATGATGAAATTTCAAATGGGATTACGTTATATCGAATTGATTGTACCAGAAATCGTAGAGGAGACTTATGATTATGTGTGTCACAAGGTAATTAATTAATATTCAGTGTGTGGGGAGGTGGGACGGGACACTACTCAATGATGATGTTATTGATGTCACTACTCAGAGCAGGGATGGAAATGGGTGATTTGTTCATTAAATATTTGTGAACAATTTTTCAAAAGGTGTTGTTTACCAAGACTCTAGGTTTGTCTGGAAAGTTAATTTTCGTTGGAATTTGGTTTTTTTTTCCCAAAAAATATACTTATAAGAGTGTTTAAATCAATTAAATCAATTTTTTGATGGTGGTAATAGATTCAGCACTATAAAAACTTCTGAGGCATCAAAATCAGGAAGCTTGACAGCTATAACTCAGATTTCCCAAAATTTCTGCCAGATTTTATTCAAAATTTTACTAGAATTTTCACTATTTTTCAGACAAAATTGTGACCTCTTTAAATTACTATTTTCTCAAAACCATCAGCAACAAATACTGTTACTGTTAACAATTATGTGTCACAAGGTAGTTAATTAACAGATTCAATATTCTGTATTCAGTGTGTGTGAGGGGTGAAGTGAGATGAGACACAAATCAAGGATGATGTTATTGATGTCATTACTCAGAGCAGAGATAGAACTTAAATGATTTGTTCATTAAATACTGTGAACAATTTCTCAAAAGCCATCCGCAACAAATACTGTTACTGTTAACAATCTCTCAGAACCATCAACATTCTTCCTTTACATTATCAAAAACAAACATTAATATTGTGAAAACAGCGAAATTTGACGGGTCAGATTTTGAGATTCCAACCCTGACTGAAAGTGATCTACCATGTCCATCAACTCATTGGCCATTGACAGTCAGTACCATGTTTGTTTTATAGTGTTGATTCTTTTCTTTAGTAAATTATACGTGAAGTTTATCAATGATATCCAAATCGTCTGTAAAGGGGTTAGGTGAACCCCACAAGCTGACAGTCAAACGTTATGTAGCTTTTTTTCCCACTTATGTCAGTTAGCATCATTGTTGTGGGTGGTTGAAATGGCCAGTGGGACCCGACATGAAGAAAATGAGAGAACGACTTCCATAAAGCTTTGTGAGGAAGTGATGTGCTCACTCCAGGTCATAAAGGACTTACCAACTCTCCAACATATGTGTTATTTTTCCAAAGAGAAATTTGTCTAACATTTTAATATATTTTAATGATCTGAAAGACATAGTGCCAATATCTTCTTCACCAACTCTTCCACAATATTGTTACCTTATGAACAACCGAAAGGATGCCACGTTGAGATCGCACCTTCAGATGGAGCATGCTGCCTACTAGTTTCCAACTAGGGATTAAATAATAATGGTCCATACTCGTTACAAAATTTTTAAATGCATTTGTTTTGGCCTAAAAAGATATGTTAGGCGCAGAGCATGTACACCTTATCTGAATCCATAACCTGACTTTAGTCATTCAAAAACTAAGGGTACTGTACTCAAAGTCATTCAAAAATTAAGGGTACTGTATTCATTTGATGACAAAAAAATTATTTGGACATTCAAGAACTAATAAACTGGAGTTATTTGGTGACAAAATTATTGGTAGTCAATCCTCCATCATATATTAGTATGGATTCCAATGTCAAACAATAATATCACAAACTTCTTATTGATATACAATTTTCCATTATATATTAAAATATGGATTTCAATGTCGATCAATAAGATCACTTGGAGATATGCCCTTTTTCTTGTAAGCTGATAACTGTCTCATACAGGCATTGTTTCGCTGGTGTAAATTCTAATCCGAGGTCCTTGAGCTTTTGGTTGGAAACCTTCCAAGGCTTCACCCTTGGCTTCCCATCTTCCTTGACCCTACATCAAAACAACAGAGGACATGGGTAAGAATATATCCAAGACATTAATAATAAAAAACAACTAATGTTGCTAAATGCTGGAGTACGAATTATACCACTGGGATGTATAGATTGTAGTAACTGCTGCAAGTTAGAGAGAATGTTGACAAGGCATGACAATAATATGGTGGGTCCCCAGTGTTAGGTACAGAAGAGAGGGAGGAAGTCATTACAACAATCCACAGACTTATGGCCTCAAACAAATTTCTAAATTTGCAAGATGATAAAGATATGGTTGGTCATCAGTGTTAGGTGAGGATATTATCACATCAATCCAAAAGCTCACAACCTCAAACAAATATCTAAATTTGCAAAGCTTTTGATGCAAGCAATGCCTTGATGTAAAGTTGTAAACCAAGTCTAAAAATGTATCTAATGTCTTTGTCCCTAACCCTTCTCCAAGGAGGCAAGTGTAAAAGTTGTTCAGTCAAAGCACTGATGTTGTGTGTGGATATGGCATGTCCACAAAGCATGATGTTTTTGGCACCATTTCCTATCAACAATCTCCTTATGATCCACGCAATTGGGGCTCCTTAACAACGAAAATGAAAGTTGTGTAGGATTTAAGATTTGTGTTAAATGGTGTGAACCTCCCTGGTGGGCTAATAAGCTCATGCATTTTTAGCATTGGTAACTAAGACAAAATGACTGACTAATCCTCTAAGATTAGAGAGGTTTTTGGGACCACTAAATAAGAATTGACTGTAAAATCTTCTTATGATCCACACAGTTGGGGCCCAACAAAATGGAAACGAAAGTTAAGTAGGATTTATGATTTAGAGTATTGAAGAGTGTGAACCTCCCTGATGCCTAATAAACATGGAGTTACGTTGCAGCCTTAGATTCACACCTATACAAAAAACACAAATTAAGAAGATTGAAGAAATGCTGACTCACTTGGTAGGAATTGGATATTGAGGGAACATCGATGCCAGCAAGTCAACCACATCACCACGGTGGAGAACACTCTCGGCACATAAATAGCGGCCTGAAGCTGATGGGCTTTCATAAACCAGGATGTGAGCCTCTGCAACATCTCTGACATGGACATAGGCCTGAACTGAGTTGGCATAGGTCTTAGCAGATCCAGTCAAATACTTGAGTATATGAATTATGCTGGCATTAATGGAGGATTGCAGCACAGGACCCAATACCACACATGGATTTACCACTACCAGGTCCAACCCCTTGTCCTTCGCTCTTTCCCATGCAGCCTTCTCGGCCACTGTTTTTCCATAGCAGTACCAGTTCTGTAAAGGAACCAAATATATAATGGTCAGATTAGAGTTTAAAAAACAGAGACATGTTTTTATGACGGTCGGACTAAGAATTAAAAAACACAGAAACATGATTTTACACCGAAGAATAAAATTGGGTTTTGTAATTGGCCAGATATGGAAAGCATGAAAAACTGCAGCTTTCTGACAGTCTCTAAATTGGATTTATTATGGTGTTGTCTTGGCTCTAATGGCCAGGGAACCGACATCTTTTATTATCTGTGTTTTGAGGTAATTAGAATCAGAAAGGATTTCCTCATAGGCTTAGCTGTCTCATGAAGATTGTGGTTACAATTACACAAAAATGAACAAATGTTCTTCAGAACTAGGGCTCTGGGCTTCTTACCAGGGAAACTTTCAGATCGGTGCAGTGTGGCTTGAATGATTATTGCAGCTTGCCAGGATTAGTTAAGAAGATGGAAGTGTGAGAGACCACTAGAATCGCTATGCATAAAATTATAAATGGATATATGTGATAATTAAGAAGTTATAAGAAGCTGATGCAAAAATCTCTAGCCAAGTTGTGAATTTAGGTGCCTTATAAGCATGGCGTTCCATTTGAACCTTGAGTTTCACCAGAATAAAATATTAAGAAAAAAACAAGATTCTTGATTGAACAATCCATGAACTTAAATTACACAAACACCTCTGAATTTCTGCAAAAATATTTACAGATTGAATGATATAGATTAGAATTAACAGAACATAAAATACCTTTGTCTCCTTGCAATAGTCAAGGTTGCTCCAACAGTTCTCATCCACAAGAGCATCATAATCCCTACTTGGGTCCATGTAAACTGCCCCAATGGAGGAAGTAAACACCACACGGCGCACTCCAGCCACTGCACAAGCATCCAGGACGTTCTTTGTCCCATTCACAGCTGGCTCCACCATTTCTTCCTGCACCAAGCCACAGTGAGAACATTGTTGCCCAATAAGCACAGAGTTACATTCAATCCCATCCCTCAGCCCCCCCAATTCAAAATCAAAACGAAAATAAAATGTACAAAAGTTTTTCTCATACATTTAAAGAACAACTTAACAGACGCATAAAATCATGCCAAAAGTCAAAAAAATGCCATAGATTTTGCAGACAAGTTATCATTAACCGCTTACGGGATCATCTGTGACAGGAGAAGCAACATGGAAGACTCCTTGGCAGCCATTGATGGCATTCAAAAGGCTGTTGTAGTCCATAAGATCTGCTTTTACCAATGTCAGCCTCTCTTCTGCACCTTCCAGCTGTTTGAGATGAGCATTCTTCTGATCCTCTGTCAAATTATGCAAATACAGAATTGTTAATGAGCAACTAGTATTTCCATTTCTCTCTGTGTAAATATAACAAAAGACTCTGTATATCCATCTATCTAATTAGATAGTTTGGAAAGACTATATAGGTAATGGATGTGAATGTACAGGGCTCAGAAATGATATTGGGTATCCAGGACTTTCAATTTTTCTATATATATAGAGAAGATTATAGATTATAAAAAAAAACTGTATACACCCATCTATCTGTATCAAATCAAATGGATAGGCTCTATACTAACTGGGTGTGAATGTACTAAGCTCAGAATTTACATTGGGTAAAAATACAGGGGAAAACTCTGTATACCCATCTGTCTACAACAAACCAACTGCAGAGACTCTACTGCTAATTGGGTGTGAAGGTACTCAGCTCGGACTTGATATTAGGTATCCAGGGTTTTCGATTGGCTATGTATATACAGAAAATATAGAAGAAAAGAACTGTGTATATACATCGATCTATACCAAATAAACTGGAGAGATTCTGTTGCTAACTTGGTGTGAATGTGCTAAGCATAGAAATGTTACTAGGTATCAAGGATTTTCAATTCTGTATGTATATAGAGAAGATTATAGAAGGAAAAACCTGTCTATATCTATAGCAAATCAATTGGAGAAACTCTATAGCTAAATGGGTGTGAATGTGCTACCCTCAAAAGTGTCATGGGTATCCAGGATTTCTAATCCTTGATGAATATACGGGGAACAGATGAATGTAGAAAAAAAATTAAAACTCTGTATACCCAACTATCCACATCAAATCAATTGAAAATAATCTTTTACAAATTGACTTGATGAATATACGGGGAACAGATGAATGTAGAAAAAAAATTAAAACTCTGTATACCCAACTATCCACATCAAATCAATTGAAAATAATCTTTTACAAATTGAGTGTGAATGTATTGAACTCAAGTTGTTGCTGGGTATCGAGCATTTCCATTTCTACTTGTATATACAGAAGACAATAGAAGAAAAACTGTGCATATCCTTCTATCTATATCAAATCAATTGAGGCGGCTCTATAGCTAACTGCGTGAGAATGTACTCTGCTCAGAGTTGTCCTTGGGTATCTGGGATTCTCAAATTTCTAAGTACATGCGGAAGAATATAGATAAACCAAAAATAATTAGAAAAAATAAAAATAAATGAAAAAACTCTATATACTCATCTACCTAATCAAATCAACTTGAGAGAGCCTGTCGCTTATTAGGTGGAAATATATAGAACTCATATTTGTTATTGGATATCCAGTATAATCAATTCTTTCTCTATATGCAGAGGGAGAAAAACAGTGTATATCCATTGGATATCCAGTATAATCAATTCTCTCTGTATATATAGAGGAAAAAAACAGTGCATATCCATCTATCTATATCAGAGACACTGTAAAACATTGGGTTTGAATCGAACCAGGGTTGCGAACTGTTCCTCGCACGGTATAACCCCTTTCAAGCAGCAGCTTCACCAGCCATGAGGCGATGAATCCTCCGGCTCCTGTGACACAGACAGTCTGGCCTTCCTCGGTTTGTTTACCTGCAGTCATGGTTATACTATCTATGGACACCAATATAGGTAATTCACAGACCCAATTTGCGTTATTTGGGTTTCAAGTGAATGCAATTGTAAGTCTGCAGGGCTCGGATACTGGTTCTCCGAGGGACTTGTATATGGGGAAAGAAAGCAAGAATTCAGACTGCTCACAGCATTTTAGTTATCTATGGATCACTAGGTATGGTGTGATCACAAGAAGCAGCGGAGCCTGACAAGAGGACTCCCGTTAACAATGAGTTGGTAGGAAATGTGAGGCCAAATTTATAGAAATTGAGACACTGGAAAAATCCCCCACGACTCCAAAAAGTAAAGCGAGGGAGGGAAAGTGGGTTGCTCAGAAAGTGCGGTTGGTAGTTTTAATCATAGTTTGGTTTGATTGACTCTTGAATTGACTTGTTTGGGTGGCTACCAACTTCATTGAATAGCTAATGGTGGTTGGCCACCCTCCCTCTGCGATTCAGATTCATATGCTTCGTTTGGACTCACAGGCTTTATATCTACATAAGGAAATCATTTTGGTGTAAAATCGTAATATTGGGTCATTTATTTCATTTATGGAAATTATTTTGGCGGAAAGTTAATATTTATCTGTGGCTTGTAAAATTTATATATATCTATTATATATTGAATTATATTTATTTACCGATCATAAATTTTTGTTTAATTTTTTAAATATAAAATGAATTATTAATCATAATAAATATAAATAACTAATATCATTTTTATTTATAATATAAAATGATTTATGAATGGAATTGTTTTTAGTGATTTTCTCACGCTGGAATTTGGTGGAAAATTTTGAAGCGAAATTTTGATTTATGTTATTTAAACTATTTTTCATTGTATATATGGATTTAGCACCCTGGAAAACCTCAAAAGCTTCCAAAAAGTCGCACTCGAGACAACTCCTTTATTAATAATCATTATTTTAATATAAAATTATTATTTATTCTTTATAAGTTAAAATTATTATTTATTTGGTAATAGTTAAAATTATAGAACTCACATTAACAATTGAGTTGTGATAAGATTTTCTAACAACCGGTTTATTAATAATTATTATTTTAATATAAAAAACTCATTTATTAATAATTATTATTTTAATATAAAATTATTATTTATTCTGTATAAGTTAAAATTATTATTTATTTCGTATAAGTTAAAATTATAAAAATAGCTAAATTAACCACAATTGTTGGTTTGAAACGCGTTGGCAAATGAATTACGATATGATTTTCACCAAAAACTATTTTCTATAAACAATTGAGTTGTGATAAGATTTATATATATATATATATATAATCATTGGTTAGTAAGTGATTGCCTATAAAGAAATACATCAAAAATTAATATCCAAAAAGCTCAAAACTTGGTATTGATTATTAACTTAGATTTTCCATGACATTGAATTCATTTTATACATTCAAAAATACATTTAAAACAAAAACAAAAAATCACAAAAAGAAAAAGAGTTAAACCTTAAATAGTTAAATTGGGTTAATAATTATTATCATTTTCAAAATTAAACTTACAAAATTGATATTTATTTATGATAATTATTATAATATAAAAATTGATATTTATTTTTATTATATTAATTGTTTCTCGTAAGTTTTTTAAGTTGAAAATATAGAAGCAATTTACATTATTATTTTCAAAATAAAACTTACAAAATTGATATTTATTTATGATAATTATTATAATATAAACAATGATATTTATTTTTATTATATTAATTAATTATTTGTTTCTCGTAATTTTTTAAGTTGAAAATATAGAAGCAATTTACATTATAGATAAAGTAGGAGTATAATCAATGGTTGGTAGGAAACCAAGTAAAAACTTGGTATTGTTTGTTAACTAGTATATCAAAAGAGTTTCGTTGGCTAGACCAAGTGGTTTGGGATAATTGTTCATTATTTTCTCCACCCAGTTTCAATTCTCGTGAGGCACATGTTGGCACATTGTGATAAGGCTCGAAGAGTAGGCACTTTGTGATAAGGCTTGAAGAGTAGGCGACCCTTTGGATATAGCTCCCTTGTGGAGTTTGGGATGTCTTGGCTCTTCCTATGCCATAAGTTACCTGTTAGGTTCTAGCTTGTGGCTCTCTGGCACTAGCCTAGGGTTTATAGTAGCATTGTTGACTTTGAACATGGGTCATGCCTAGGTAATCCTAACGAGTTATCGATCCCACTATATAAAAAAAAAATACCTAATATATCAAAAAGGAAATTTTGATTTAAGGACAAGTTTCATATGATTATTCATAACAACATAAAAGCATAAAAAAGAAATGGACAATACTCTAGCCAAGCATCGACCAGGTATGGTGGCAAATTTTTCTTGGGTTTCTTTCCTTGGTTCTGAGTTGAGGTTGGAAGCAAGATCCCTCCTTCAGGGGTGATTGGGTTGGGCTAGCTACCAACTGACCCACCCACTTTCTTTTAAGTGGTTGCCCCCTTTCAGACCTAGGTGATGGAGATCTAAATTTCAAATGCCCCTTGCACATGGCTTTGAATTTACCTTCAAATATTTTGATTGTATGTAGAATGTCATCATGGTGTTCTTTATTCTTCTCCAAGGCTTGTGTAATGAGGGGCTTGACCAACTAATATGATTTTGCAAATTTGAAAAAATTAGTCTCCCTTTTGCATGAATGGATTGAGCTTAATACCAGTCACTAAACCTTCTTAGTCATCCAGGCTCAAACATACTTCTCCTTTTCTTCTACACATATGTCTCTAGTTGCTTTGTTTCCTATTTTTCTCTCTTCCAACATTGGCCATGGTAGAATTTCTTAGCCTCCCATGCCTCACCAATAGCCTTGGATGAATGAATGGGATGAGAAGAGGAGGATCCTCTACCAACCCCAACACTATATTTTTGTTTCCTCCTGCCTCCAACATAGCTAACACCATGAGCCATATGACCTCTCATGATAGAAAACCTCCATAAGACAAAAAGTAGACCAGAAAAGCCACTAAGTAGGAACCATAATGAATAAATGATGTCAAAGTTGACCCCCATCCGCCTTAGCTCCTCCTCTAAATCGATTAATACTTCCACTGTTATGAAACCAACTCACAAAAAGATAGAAAAGAGAGATCCACGCCTTAGAATTCAGCCTCTTCGAGGGGGCAACCTCCTTTACATTACATAAATGAACAATTCTTGGATGATACAAATGACAAAACCTCCTTTCTATATATAGGAGTCTAAGGAGTCACAATATAATCCAGCCGACCTAACAATAATAATATAAAGCCACAAAAATAACAATAGAGGGATTCTATGGGGCACAGAAATAACAATATGGGGGTAATAGGGGCACAACAATATAAATAAGGGGTATAACTACAATAGTAATGGGGTAATCACTAGTATTATAGGGACCCAACATGCCCCTCTCCTTCAAAAAAGTGTTGTCCTCAACGCTTGAGTAGTTCTGGATACTTCTGCATAAAATTCTCATCCTCCCATGTGGAATCTTCAGCGGATAAGTTCTTCCACTTGATAAGATACTCTGAAATTGATCGATTTCGTAGCTGTCGAGTTCTTGTTTCTGTGACTGCTTCCGGTTCCAATATAATTTTTCCTTCCTCGTCAAGTTCTGGCAATATTGTTTGAATTGGGAGCTTGTCACCTATAACCTTCTTTAAACATGAAACATGGAAAACTGGGTGCAATCGAGAAGCTGCAGGAAGCTCCAATTTGTATGCCATAGTACCAATCTTTTGCAACACCTTGTACGGACCATAATACTTTGGTGATAATTTATTATCCTTCTTAGCTTGCTTTAGGGACATTTGCTTATATGGTTGTAGCCGTAGGAATACCCAATCACCTACATCAAAACTTCTTTCACTGCGATGTTGATCTGCCTGTTGTTTCATTCTATTTTGTGCCAACACGAGGTTATCCTTTAAGAGTTGGAGGACTTGTTGTTGATGTTCGATGTGATGTTCCACTGCCTGAACCTTAGAATTTTCTCTTAAATATGATGTGATGGATGGTGGTTGATACCCATAAAGTGCCATAAATGGGGTCATTTTTGTTGCTGTATGGAAGGAAGTGTTATACCACCATTCAGCCAGAGGCAACCATTTGACCCATTGTGTCTGTTTATCAGATACAAAGCAACGAAGATATCCTTCCAAACATTTGTTTACTATCTCAGTTTGCCCATCAGATTGAGGATGATAAGATGAGCTATGAGCTAACTGAGTACCAAGACAAGAAAATAATTCTGTCCAAAAATTTCCAGTGAAAATGGGATCTCTGTCACTTACAATAATCTTTGGGTTTCCATGTAGCTTTTGAACTGTTTCCATAAATGCAGTAGAAACTGTACTGGCTTTAAATGGATGTGATAATGCACAAAAGTGTGCATACTTGGTAAGTCTGTCAACTACCACCATGATGACACTCTTTCCCTCAGACTTGGGTAAACCTGTGATAAAATCCATTGAAACCTCCTCCCAACGTTGGCTTGGAATGGATAAAGGTTGTAATAGACCCGGTGTCTTAATTGTTTCAACTTTATTTTGTTGGCAAACCAAACATTCCGCCACAAACTTTTGAATATCTGATTTAAGGCCATCCCAAAAAAATTCCTTCTTAACCCTGTGGTAAGTTTTTAAAAATCCTGAGTGCCCTCCTAAGGGAGAAGTGTGCAATTCCATAAGAATCTTTTGTTTTAGCTGGGAATTCTTACAGAGGTATAAGCGATCTTTGTACCATAACGAATCATTTTTCCAGCTAAATGTATCAGAAGTACTGGAATCTTGTTGTAGCTTTCGAATAAGTGCCCACACTTCTTCCATTCCTCCCTTGCTTCGTTTATCCAATCTGGTTGGATAATAGAAATGGCACACAACAATGCTTCCACATCCTCATCCTTTCTTGAGAGTGCATCTGCCACCACATTTTGCTTCCCTTTTTTGTAGATGATTTCAAAGTCATAACCCAACATCTTTGTGACCCACTTTTGTTGCTCTTCAGAGGATAATCTTTGTTCTAAAAAGTATTTAAGGCTATCATGATCCGTTTTTACCTTGAAGTGTCTTCCCATTAGGTAGGGTCGCCATTTCTTAAGTGCATGGAGTATTGCCAACATTTCCTTCTCATAAATAGCTTTGCTTAAAAACTTTCCCTTGATTGGACGACTTTCAAAAGCAATGGGTCTTTCATCTTGCATTAGAACAGCACCAATTCCATTTCCTGAAGCATCACATTCCACAATAAAGGTTTTTGTGAAGTCCGGTGTAGCTAAGACCGGTGCTTGGCACATTGCCTCTTTAAGATGTTCAAAGGCCTTTGTTGCTTCCGGAGTCCATGAAAATGAATCTTTCTTCAATAATGTTGTTAGAGGTGCTGCTATTCTCCCATAATTCTTAACAAACTTGCGATAATACCCTGTCAACCCAAGAAATCCTCGCAGATGCTTTATGGATGTGGGGATTTTCCATTCCTTAATGGCTTTAATTTTGCTAGGGTCTACCTTAACTCCTTCATGAGATACAATATGACCCAAATATTCCACCTCCTGGACTCCAAAGAAACATTTGGATCTTTTTGCATATAATTGTTTCTCCTCCAATAGTTGTAGCACCCTGTCAACATGTTCAACATGATCCTTCCAAGACTTGCTGTAGATTAGTATATCATCAAAAAATACTAACACAAATTTTCTAAGGAATGGTTTGAAAATTGAATTCATCAAACCTTGAAATGTTGAAGGTGCATTGGTAAGGCCAAAAGGCATGACCAAAAATTCATAATGACCCTCATGAGTTCTAAATGCCGTTTTCGGAATGTCTTCAATCTTCATTCTGATTTGATGATATCCCGAACGAAGATCCAACTTGGTGAAGTAAATTGATCCATGCAATTCATCCAGTAATTCATCAATAACAGGAATGGGGAACTTATCTTTAATAGTGAGCTTGTTGAGCTCCCTATAATCTGGACACATGCGCCATGATCCATCCTTCTTGTGCACCAATACTACTGGAGCTGAGAAAGAACTTTGACTCGGTTGAATTATACCAGCCTCTAGCATTTCTGCAACCATACGTTCAATTTCACTTTTTTGGACATAGGGATATCTGTACGGCCTGATGTTTGGAGGAACACTTCCTGGAATCAGATGAATAGCATGATCATGATCACGCATAGGTGGGAGACCTTTGGGAGTCTCAAATACCTTGGAATGATTGTCCAAGACTTTTTGGAGATCTGGAGAAATAGATGATTCCAATGTGGAAACATCTAGCGAACATAATTGTGCAATTACACCTCTTTGCTCCTTTTTTAGAAGCTTTGTCATACCATTAGAGCTGATTATCTTTCCTGGTTTCCCTGCAATACCCCTTAATTCAACTTCCTTTCCTTCCGAAGAAAATTTGATGAAAAGTTCTTGAAAATTAAAAGCTATTGTACCCAAGGATTGTAGCCATTGGACTCCTAGTACAACATCAGCACCTCCCATTGGAATGGAAAGCATTGGGCTAGTCAATACATATTCTCCCATGGATAGCTTGATATTATGGCACTTTCCAGAGCAATTTATTGTTCCTCCATTTGCAATCATCACTTGACACTCTGGTGCTGGATATAGGAAGCAATTCAATTCTTTTGCTACCCTACAATGAATAAAATTGTGGGTGCTTCCTGAATCAATCAACACTATTACCTTTTTTTCTTGATTTGTCCTTCTATCTTGATGGTTTGAGGAGTGGTAATTCCCGCCAATGCATTACAAGATATGGTCGGATTTATTTGTTCTTCATCTAGGCTTTGTTCCTGGAATATATCCTCTTCTTTTGACCTTTCTTGCTCCTTTTCTTCTTCCTCTTCACAATCTATGTAGAATAATTTCTTCTCAGCACACTTATGACCTTTTGTGTATTTGCTATCACAATTGTAACAAAGCCCTTTTGCTCTTTTTTCTTCCAATTGTTGTGGTGTCAACCTTGTAGGTTGTGGAAGACTATGGGCAACAACACTTCCGTCTTTATAGTTGTGAGTGGTATGCTTCCTAGTTGCCATAATTTTGCTTTCCATTTTTCTTGCTAACCTGAATGCCTTCTCTAATGAATCAGGTTCCCAAAGGCGCACATCATGTTGGATATTATCCTTTAAAGACCCTATGAACACATCAATCCTATGCTCCTCTGGAATATCTTTTACCCTTATGTTCAATTTTTGGAACTCCTCAATGTGCTCCATTATTGAACCCTTTTGTTTGAGACTTATCAATTGGCTAAAAAAAGTGTTGCTTTTTGTATCCTCATAATGTGCTATCAATTCTTCCGTAAAAATTGCCCAAGTGATAAATTGTTTACGAGAACAAAGCCATTGATACCATACAAACTGATTTGGTTCCAAATATAAAGTTGCCATACGTACCTTTTGTGTGTTTTGCACATTATTGAGATCGAAGAATTGCTCCATCTGTAATATCCATGTGGCGGGATCCTTGCCATCAAACTTCCTCATATCGATTTTTGGAACATGGTGAGTCTTCGATCCAACATTAGAGTCTATGGAATCATGATTAACATTTCTTTTGTTCTCATCATGAGTTTCCTTTACTACCTTTTCACCATTAGTGACCCTTTCTTGTAGCAACTTCTTCAATTCATCCATCTTATCATCCATGCCATCAATTTTAGCGTCCATGCCATTCACCTTAGCTTCCATGCCATCCATCTTAGCTTCCATGCCATCCATCTTAGCTTCCATGCCCTTTATCTTAGATTCCACGCCATTTACCTTAGATTCCACGCCATTTATCTTAGATTCCACGCCACTTATCTTAGCTTCTGTTAGCTTTTGTGAGCGTGACATTTGTTGCACTTGTTCTTGTAATTTTGATATATCATGTAGCATTTCTTCCTCTTCTTCATGAGTCATGCTAGAGCTTTCAGGTTCCTTACTAGGTGTTTGCATTTTCTTTCCTCGGGGCATCAGTTACCGATAATAATGCTTTACTATGCCCTTTGAATTCCGTTAAACCAAGCTTACACAAAAATTTAAAAAAAAAACTACACACCTTTTTTCACTTTATAGAAGCCTGATATTGAATCTGATGTATCTCTGTAATTTCGGATCATCCAGTTCTGAAATTGCTACCTGTAGTAGCCTTCTGCGTCCTCTTTCCAATGCCACAAGTCTGAGCCAAATTGGATTCTCCAAGGAAGAGTTATGTGAAATCTCCCACAGTGACTTGCTTTTAGACTGGTTCAGTAGAGCGAACTTGTACGACGTGCCACGAGTCACTGTTTCAACCTTTGAATCTGAAACTCACCCACAAGAAACTACAGTCCGTCCTCTTTCTGTACCTTTTTACGAAATTTCAATCCGATCCTCAGAGAGAGAGTTATGACGATTTTCCCCAGGTCACCTGTTTTGAATGTAATTCAGGAGTCTGCAAAAAGACCAACTTCCTCAGATCATATCTCCGAAAATATTGCGCTAAAAGCTCTGAAATTCGGACCCAAAGTTCAGCGCCAATTCTTCTCAAATGGGTTTTTTTTGCGACTTCTGAAACGTCACAGAAAAAAAGTTATAGCGAAAATTCCACGATGACCTGTTTGGAGCAGCGAAACCCTAGAATCCAAAGCTCTGATACCAAATGTTATGAAACCAGCTCACAAAAAGATAGAAAAGAGAGATCCACGCCTTAGAATTCAGCCTCTTCGAGGGGGCAACCTCCTTTACATTACATAAATGAACAATTCTTGGATGATACAAATGACAAAACCTCCTTTCTATATATAGGAGTCTAAGGAGTCACAATATAATCCAGCCGACCTAACAATAATAATATAAAGCCACAAAAATAACAATAGAGGGATTCTATGGGGCACAGAAATAACAATATGGGGGTAATAGGGGCACAACAATATAAATAAGGGGTATAACTACAATAGTAATGGGGTAATCACTAGTATTATAGGGACCCAACATCCACCAACAAAATCACCTACTAAACCTAATCCTTGTACACCCCCCCAAAAATGCAGGAGCTAGGTGAAATAGAACAAGGTACAATGAGGGAAAATCGTGCTACATGTCTACAAAGTGGTAAGCAAAGGAAGAAATAATTGTTCAGTGTGTTGCCATTTTTCCCTCCTTGTCACTAGTGAACTTAGGACGAAACACCAACAACAAACCATTTGAGAAGGAAGCTCAAATTGGGTCCATAAAATGGGTTTGGTGTATCTTTCCATAACTCTCCCTTATCTCATCATGATTGCCTTGATTAAGATCCATCTATGCTCACCTCCTAAATGATTTGGACCAAGCCCTCTAGTAATTGTGGTCAGTACCACATTCTAAGACCTTCAACTACCATCACCTCATTAATCCAAATGTAGGGGAAGCTCACACTTTCCCTATCCTTTCCCCTCTCTTTATACTAAGTGGCCAAAGGACAAAGCTTGCCTTCCGTATTATGATGGTTAGTTGATAGGGGTGGTGGATGTATGACATGCATGGGTTATTTACATCCCCATGAGTGCTTTAGTTCTTCTAATTCTATGATATAAAATTACTATATATTTATGACTAATTTTTTAAAATATAATTTAATTATTTAATAAATACATTCTTATTATTATTTAATAATTAAAATCAATAAAAAATATTATTTGTTAATATTTTTAAAAATAAAAAATAGCACTTATTAAAGAATTACTTATATGAGTTATGAGTGTTAGCTTAGTTTGTGGAGTCCCCATTTTTAAAGAACCTTTGTTATTGAGAGGTTGTGGGATCAATAGGGTAGATCTGCCTGGTACAATTATTTTTACAATTATTTTGTGGATGTAGACATCACGAGGCCATGAACAAAAAAAAACAAAGAAACAAAAAATGAATTACTTGTATAAAAATTTCATTATAGCTCATGTAAAATTAACAAATATTTTTGCGTAAAAAAAAGGTTAAAAATAAAAATAACTTCATGGTATTCACCCAGGGTATGGGCTCATGGTATTCATGTGGAATATAGCCTATTTAAATGGGGAAATTAAACCAACCTAGATCCATCTTAACTTCATATCTACCAAATGTAGAGAGGGATCAAAACCTTCTCAGCGCTTGGTAGCCTAGGCTAGTATAATATAAATGAATGAATGAATGATATTTTAACGTCCACAAGACTACAAATAATGTATGGGACCACCAACCTCCCTGTATTTTGTGTTTTGCAATTCAATCATTTTCTTACTCAAATTGATGATGAGCTGACCTAACCTTCTAATAGTCCCCTCACTGAAAATTCAATGCCAAGGAATTGATGCTAACATATTGCCATAATTGTCCCTGATGTCTCTGAAAGCATCACATTCCAAAATGAAATGTTTTTCCGATTTCACTACCCCAAACGTGCAAAAAATACACATCCATTCTTCCCAAGCTTCTTTAGGTATCTTCCACCATCCTGTTTCAAACCGAAGTTGATAGAGTTAGTTCTCAATTAAGAAATTCTCTCCACGTAATTCTAGCTCCAATGTACTTTTTATGTTGGAGATCACAAGTGGGGTTGAACTATTGAACATAGTACTTCTTCTTTTTACCCAACTCTTTTCCCCATATACGCTTCGGAACTTCTCCATAACAAAATTCTTTAACTCCTTGTTATTGGTGGGACGGTCATTGAGGTAAATATTCCATTTTTGCATCCATTTGTTGTTTTGTCTCATCCTTGACTTCTTTCTTTCACTCATGCCTTCATTGAAGATAACGTTTGGTCATCTACCTACTCCCATTTGCTCAATTCTTTTAGGTACCTTATAATATGCACCATAGCAATTGCTTCAATGGGAGTTGCTCATGTTTCACTCTACATTATCTCATAAGGAACCAAATTTTTATTTTGAACTTTCTCATGATCAAGCATTTTTGGATTTTTTTCAATTTGTTTCCATTTTGAAATAGGGATGATGCTAGCCCACAGTTCACAACCATATAATATCACTGGATAAACTAGGAGTCCAAAAAACACTTTAATCGTTTTCCAATCCCAGAACTCTACCTCTCTACATCTGTTTTGAAGTGCATATAATGCTTTCCACCCTCCTAAAATTCTCTTCTCTCTGCAGTCCTCCCAATTAAGATTGTTGTTGAAATCAATCTCGAGGTATTTGTATTCATTTACTTCTTGAAGAATGTTTCCTTCAAAGAAGAGCGCATGTTGGTTATGCTTCCTTTTAATAGAGAAAATCATTACTTTGGTCTTACCTCGTATTGACTTCCATCCCCACTTCTTTACAAAAATGCTCAAGGGCATATCGGCGCATCTGCAATCCATCAGCCAATTTAGCAATCAATACAAGGTCATCAGCATATAAAAGAAGCTTTATCACAAACTCCCCCAAGAAAATTTAGCTACTCTCCCAATTTATCAATATATAAACCAAAAAGAGTAGGGGATAAAGGGAAGCCTTGCTTGACTCTGATGTCACTTATAAAACTTTCTGAAATGCCTGTTGAAGTTCTAATTTTGACTTTCACCTCTTCATAAAGCCTATGGATAACGACTCTATAATGCAAAGGAATTTCAAGTTCTTCCATTCTATGCCACAACTTATCTCTAGGGACCGTGTCAAATTCCTTTTTGAACTAAAAAAAGCAGCAAAATACTTCTTCATTGTCCCCCCAAACCTTTTCAATAATGTGTCTTGGTGTGATACCATTATCTACTGTAGAATACTTTCGCCTAAAACCTGCTTTCCCTTTTTCCATCTTTTCTTTTACTTCTGCCCACTTACTTATTCTATTTTCTACCATTCTACTGGAAATATTTGCAAACAAAGGATTGATCATAATGGTTCTATAGTTAGAAGGATTATTAATGTCTCCACTTTTAAAAAGGGGTATTTCTAGACTAGTTGTCCAATCTCTTGGGAATCCTTGTCGAATGACGTTGTTGAATATTTCCATGATGTGCGGTGCCAGAATGTTCATTCCCCACTTTAGATATTTTGCTTGAAGTTCAACCAAGTCCTTTGCCTTCCCTATTTTCAACTTCTTAATTCCTCCCTCCACCTCTTGTAATGTGAAAAGCTTTGTAGTTGTGTTGATCCTGGGGGGAGGCTCAACCTTTAATTTTTTTTCATAGAGTTGTCTTGCATAGTCAATCCACTAATTGGTTGTAATGTTATTTTCAATTTTCTTCTTCCTTGGTTGAAATTCTTGCCAAAAAAACTTTGGGTTATTCTTGCCTAGATATATTTACTCTTCTCACCTTATTTGAATGAAATCATCTCTTTTCCTTTTTAAAATATGCTTATATAACTTTACATTCATCTTCTCCTCATCTTCATTTTTCAAGGTTATCTTTGCCATTTTTCATTCATTATCAAACCAAGCATTCACAGGAAAACAATTTGATGCTAATTTCCTATTTTTCACTCTTTTGCACTTCTCAAGTGCACCTTGGATTATATTTGTTAACTCATGACTGTTGAGGCTTTGGGAACCAAGTTTCTCCTTCTGAACAGATCTCTCCATCATTGTTTTGAAGATAGTGTAATTTTCTTGCATTAGAAGAAAATTTCCCCTTGATATCGATCGTCGAGAACATTGGGTTTTCCTCCTATGATGCCTTTCTTCTAACTAAGATAGCTTTATATAAATTGGGTTATGGTGTGCTTTTAAGTCCCAAATATACTCTCCAATCTTAACTTCATCTATCCTTTCTATTAAGCTTTGTGAACAAATAACATAGTCAACAACACTTGCCCCATTGTACGTTCTAAGTGAAGTTCCCAGACATTTTCCATCTACCTAGACCATTGCAGATGAGTAAGTTGAAAGCACCACACAACGTAAGAAAATCCTCTCTAAAATGATTACTAACTTTGTCGTCTTCTGAACATCTCAACCATTGGAGATTCTCCTCTTCAATGAGCCAAATAGGATTTTGATCCTCTTTGCAACAAAGAATACTATCTTGTTGACTTATTGTTATAACATTGAAATCTCCCACTAAAAGAACTTCTCCCTTCTAATAATATGCGACAATATCTTTCTCTAAAGCTTCATACAGATCCTTGTTGTCCAACCCCTTAGTTTTGTAATTTTTTGATACTTGAGGTGGAAAATAGCATGTTGAAATTCGTATGTGGTTCTCATTCTCTATTATTTGAAACATAAATATTGTTTACTTGTATCTTATTTCACTAACTAAATGTGACAACCTTATTTTTCTTTCACTAAAACCAATATTCCTCCGTACCCTTTTCCATTTTGTGTTGCATCGTTCCAAACTGCTAGCTTCAAATAACCGTCAAACCTAGGAGTTTTGCAACCATCATGTTCATGAGTTTTTGTGAGACAGATTATGTATCTACCTTATGCAATAGCCCCTATCCCAAGTCCCCTCCTCCGAGCATAACCTTATAGTTCCAACAAAATAGACTTAGGTAGACATGGGTAGGATTTGATTGCTATGTAGTTTAGCACACAAGACTCAAATTTGAGTCTTCACCCGTTTTCATCCATGTTGATCCTATTGTTTTCCTCCCTATTATACAATTACTATTTTTTCTTTACTTCTATCTTGCTTCCCTATTTTTCCATAAGGCCCAAACACTACAATAACTACTTTACCATTATACAACCATGCTCTTTTCCTTTTGTTTTTTGCTGCTCTAACTTTCTCCACTTCTTCTCTTTTTTCTTCTTCTTGTTTTCTAGTTAAATCTTCATCTAGGAAGAAGTGCGAGCCTTTCAAGAGTTTCATTTGCTTAAGAGATGGTGTTTGTCTTGCACACTTGCCATGATGACTTTTATGGGTTGAGACCTCTCTTCACATATCTTTCCCACCCTCCTTGCTTGGAAAATTTTCTCTCCCCACTGTAATTTCTCTTTCAAAAAGTCCCTTGTCAAATTGAGAGTGCTTTCATTCTTTCCATAGTCTCTTATTCACCTGGTAATAAAGTTTTTTTTATCTATCTTTTCTTTCTTTGTGTTCTCTTTCCTATGCTCTGCGAGCACTTTCAACTTCATTTTCCTCCACCTTGTAACCATTAGTGTCCTCAACTATAGTTTTGATTTCTTTTGGAATGTATGTCCTCTTGTTCTCTTTTGGCTTCTTTTAAAAATGGACTACTTGCTGAGTTATTTGCTTATGTACCTGAGTTGTTTTAGAGATTGTCATATCTTTGTTTACTACCATTGATTCATTCCTGGTTTTCCATGTTGCCTTCATGTTTTCCCATTCTCTTTTTCCTGCTTCTAAAATATCATGTAACATTGTTACCTACTCTTTTAAAATTCTATTACCTTCCATTAAACATCGATTTGCAAGTGTGATCTTTGAAAGTTTTCGGTCCCTCCCCTATTCTTTGGCTCCCAAAATTTCTAGCCTTGCCCTGAGCTTCATCATTTCTTGGACACAGAGATCTGATGACCAAGTAATAGGTGTAGATGTGGGACTGTAAATGGTTGACTCTTCTTTATTTTTGTTTCTCTTATTTGTTTTCTTTCTCTGGGACTATTTTATTCTTCTTTGTTCTCATTTAAAGCGGCCAAGTCTGCGCTTTAAAATGACCTGACATTGTTTTACATTTACCGAAATCCACTTCCTTGTTTTGTTAGCTGAAGCAATTTTGACTTGACCTAAATGATTTGTTTCCTAAGACGAAGTTAAAATTCATTTATGCCTAAATACAAATGGTGGTTGTAGTTTTCATGATTCTCTTGGTATTTTTTAATATAAAATTGAAAAAAAATGAAAATAATCATTATTATATTTCTTTCATTTAAGTATACTAGCATAGATCCATCTTAACTCCTCACCTACCAAGCACCAAGACGAATCAAATTTATCATGGTGCAAAGAGTTTTTTGAGTGTAAAATTGAGGAAAGGTTTTTGGTATATTTGGAGTTAAATGAATCTATTATTGTTTTGAGTAACACAAGAATAAAATGTTTTGAGTAAAAGAAAGTTTTTTTATTTTCACTCAGTGTTTTATAATATATACATAGCTGATATTGAAATATTTTATTTATGATTTTCATTCATTCTTACATAGTACATTGAAATATTTTATTTACCAGCCTAGATCCATCTTAAGGATCTACCAAGTGCCTAAATGGTCTTATTTGATCCCTCTCGAATCTTGGTAGATCTAGAGTTAAGATGGATCTAGGATGGTTTAGTTAATTTTATGATTTGTTTTTAAATCTTGGTAATGTGGATATTATGAGGTAAGTGTTTTGATGCCTCTCAATGGTTACCAACCATTTTTATGGAAGTAAACTTTGAATTGAGTTTGAAATTTATTATTGAAATTGATCATAGTAACATTCTCTTCTTTTTAGATATTATCGTCATCAATTTGATGGTGTTCTCATCCACCAAATTTATAATGAAAATAATATTTCACTTGTCTCACTATCGCCTAGTCCAAAAAATGATAATTTTAAAAACTAATTATTCAAATTTAGTTATGATTCAGAATGAACGAGCTCACTTATTTAGAATTTTGATATATAATTACTCTTTATCTTAAATTAATAAAGTGTTCCATCTACTCATTGTTATCACCTAGATTGAACCTTAGGCTGAAGGAAGGCAATGCCAGGGTAACCACAAACCACGCTTAGCCAAGTAGCTAACCCTTCTAGGCCAGGAGAGGGTTCTCTCCATAAGGATCTCAGTCAAGATGACTGGATCAAGAATGATATTAGGTTAGGTATAGTAGCACAAGGTTTGATTTGATTTTGAAGGGTTTTTGCTGGATCAGGAGGAGCCAAACAGTTAGGGCAAGGAAATTAGGTCAAAATTGCAGGGTTTTGATGGGGCAAGGTAGGCAAAAGGCTCAGCACTTTAGGGTTTGATGGGTGAGGTGATTCAAAGACAGGTGAGGAGCTAGAAATAGCATGCAAGTAAACATGGATTCTTCCTAAACTGAAGAAAACATAGACTGTGAAATGTCTACCCAAAACAGAGCATAGAAGTTATGGATTCTGCCTTTCGGACTTGTATACATTCACATAAAGAGCATGAAATGATGAAATGGAATAAACAATACATTTTAACACATGAAAACATAAGAAAAACTGAATTGAGCATCATACCACATGGATCCCAAAGAAATAGTTGCAATTTTTCATTAATCTCCTGCTGTAACTGATACAAAATGATGTCTACTCAAAGCATAAGCATCCAGCTGAGTCCAACCCTTTACAATGAGAAAGAAAAAGAAGATATAGACCTAAATTCAACCTCCTCCCATCCTTAGGGGTCAAATCCCTAAGATGAGGAACTAATCCATCAAAAGCTGAACAAGAAACTGGAATCTAGGCAACCCTAACAACTTGCCTCTAAAATCAAGGAAATTGATTCATTTGACTTCAAGAGAACTTTTGATCTAATGAATCTACCCTCCAGTAAATAATATTCATCCTATTTACATGCCTAGTCACAATTTACATCAGTAAAAACATCATCCATGAGAGAAAACCCAAAAATTATAGTCATGGCACAGTAAAGTGCAAATTTAGCAGAAAATTGTCTTATGCACAATCCCAAGCTCTATGCGCAACAGTTTTTGCAGGGCCATTTTGGAGGCCTTCCCGGTGTCCAAATTGGGCCAAAAATAGCTTTTTGGAAATCTCTTCAAGTATACTTTCTTGAAAATCTTAAATGTTTTCATTTGAAATTCATTTTACCCCTCAAATACTGATTCTCCTGAGATTGCTTCTATGGCTCAAAAAGAGGGCAGAAAGGTCATTTTTTAGGTGTTTTTTAACCTTTTGGTTGACTAGTTTTGCTCCAAAAGCTTAGAAAATGCATAGGATGCATGTAGTCATCATTTTGAATCCAAAAATTTTGACCATTTCCTCATTGGATGCCCCTAGGAAAAGCGCAACGCCACTTACAGCCAAAATTTTTGTGTCAAAAACTGCTAAATTCTTCAAAAATGCAAAAATTTTCAAAAATTGCTCAAAATTGCTCAAAATTTGTGGAAAACCACCACCATCAAGTGTTTTGGTCATCCAAGGAAGCTTCAGCAAGAAAACTAAGCCTATCACCCTCCTTTTGGCCTTTGAGTGCTTGTTTTAGCCTTGTCTTCATTTGCTTGACTCTTATGTTACAAATCTTATTCCGGGTCTTTTTCTCTGTCCCTGTTCGTCATCCGGCTCTCCATAATCTTCATAAGCCTCATCAAGCTGAAACTTGGCCTTCTCAACCTCCCTCTTTTCCTTTATGTACTTGTTTTGCATCAATTACTGCTTGACCTCTAGCTGCGTGTTCTCTTGCTCATAAAAGGAGATGATATATTTGGCCCTTTGTAAACTGGTATCAAGCTTCCTGATTTTAGCATCCTTTGATTTCAAGGCAGCTTTAGTATTTTATATTTCTCCTCATAATCTTCATCCTCTTTATCCATGTTTTTGAGTTTGAAGCTTTAGAAACCCTAGGGAAGGTAATCAGGAAGTGGGAGTTATGGTGAATAGGGATAGGGGAAGGGGAGAAGAGTTTGTGTGATGTAGGATGAGATATGTATGATGTGAGAGTGAGAAGGAGGGGGTATTTTTTAATAGGGACTATTTAGTAAATAGGGGTTTAAGGATTTTGTTTTGGGGGATTAGGGTATAGGGGATAGGTGTAGGGATTTTGTTTTGGGGATTAGGGTATAGGGGATAGGTGTAGGGATTTTATCAACAGAATGTGGGAATAAAGGATATGATAAGTAGGGAATGTTTTTTAGGCAACCTAGGGTTTGAAAATTTAAATAGCAAACAAACTTCAAAATCATGAAATGAGTGTCGGGATGATAGTTCAAGGAGTGTACTTACTTGTTTAGAGGCTCTAGATAACAAAAGAGTGATTTAGATGGTTGATAGGGTGGTCTTGGTGTTTGTCAACCCTATGTGTAGCAGCTTGTATAGGTGCACATCGCTTCGGTTGTATGCACAACATCATGCAAAAATGCATTGGATAACATGCCCTATGCACAACACTCCCTCCTCTATGCACAATGCCTCCTGCTCTATGTGCAATGCCTTTTTTCATGCCACTTTTGGAGGCTTTCCCAGTGTCCACATTGAGTCCATGATAGCTCGTTGGAAAGGTATCTATCTTGGCTACACAATGGACCTATCAAGTATTGAAAATGATCAATTATAGCCCCTAAAAAGTCAATTCTCCCAAAACTGGTCAAAAAGTGTAGAATGAGGGTGCAAAAATGAAGTGTTCTCTTGCAGGAAATGTTTGGAGGTCTTCCTCAACTCCAAATTGAGTGTATGCTAGCTCATTGGAAAGATATTTTTGTCTTGTTATCATTTGAGGCATCAAAAAAGTCATTTGGAGACTATAGATAGAAGAAAAAGTGATTTTTCCAAAGTCGCTCCAGAAGTTCAACAAATCTCTTGTAACAACAGTATTTTTGACATTTCTCTAAAACCATGACACCTGTGTAAAATGTGAAGGAGGTTTTTCATCCTTGGCCTATTATGGACAAAAACCTCTCTCACTTTTGCCAAATTCATCCTTGTTTCGTCTAAAACATAGTTTGAAGAAAAACCGGCCCTATGTGTGGCAAATGATTTGTCCCTTGGAATGACTTCTTGAAAAATGATGGAGACATGATGTTTATGAGTTGGAATGTCCTAATACTTTATGAAATGACCTCCCTTATACCTCATATACTTAGATGTCTTTGATTCCATGGCCAACCCTAGTTCAATGGGTGAGGAAATTAGGGTTTAGTGCTTGTGGAAAATGATGATTTGGACATTGTTGGGAAAAGACAACTCCCTTTGGCATGCACTTAACCCTTTGAAACTTTACCCTTTCACTTGAATATTTCCTTTGACAAAGTGATCTTTTGATGGTTTGGCATTTTTGGAACACTGAGTTAACAGCTTGGGATGGTGAAATTATTACATTTGAAAGACATAAAATTACATAATGAAATAAGCATTTCTCTTTAAAATCATCTTCACATGGTGAAGGGATGTTATTTGATCAGCCTTTACTTCTTGGTCTTATAAAATGGAATGGAACCTTGGCAACCCTAATGACCTAATGAAACCTTGAAAAAGCCTAAAAGACCTAATGAGACCTTGAAGGACTGAATTTCAAGATGACATAATAACCTCATGACTGATACAAATGGCATGATAAAAATAACTTTATGGATGATGCACAGTCAACAAGATATGAAACTATGCCAACAAGTAATCACATTTAGGGAAGAGTGATGTTTTTGGACTAGGACTACCATCAATGACTAATTTTTTTACATGACATAGTGGAATGATAAAATACTTCTGTGTGGGACACCTAAAATGAATATGAAAAGAGCAATTTTGATCATTGATGGGAGTATGAAAATACTCATTCTAACACTCATCATGGTAACTTTGTCATCCCTCCCCTTCTTTTAATTTCCTCATCCCTCCCTTGTTTCATTTCCCCACAATTATCTCTAAGGTCTGCCTCAAGCTAGATTTAAAAAAAAAAGCCATAGATATAAAACATTATTTTTAAAGTTTACTAAACCTTCAAACATTATTGTGCCATTTAGCCACCCAATACCTAACCATCTTTAAATTGTCATACCTCCATTATTTTCACTTCGCTACCCCAAAACTTGCCTATTAAATCATATTTTAAAAGTTTGAATCATGAAGATTAAAAAATAAAATTAAACCTACAAAACTTTCAAAAAATATTACAAACTTGCCAAAAACATACCAAATACTCAAACAAAAAGTTTATCAGATTCCTTGTTATTCTAGTAAATCATACATGGAATAAAACAATAATTTTTTTGTTTAAATTTTTTTAGTGGATAATTGATAGTCATATATATACTAATTGGAAAAAAAACTAAAATCACTGTTAAATAATCCTTTGGGATATTATAACATTATTAGATTAGAATTGATAGTTTAGGTAGTTTTTGTTTTACAGTTAACAAAACCACCATACAATTGAGATATGGTAGCTATTCTCGGTTTGTATAAATGCTTTATGATCTTACTTAATAATATTAGTTTTATTTTGTGGAGTTCAATGGGCCTATAATAGTGGTATAAGAGTGACGAGGTTTGGATAGCATCGAAGTAATGATCCATTGAGTCTCGTTTGAACTCCGTTGATGTTTTGGTGCGTGGGACTGCGTCATGTTGACTGTGCATAAGACCTTGGTGGTTTTAGAAACCTGCCATGACATCATAGTTGGTGGTATTAGAGATTCGGGAGAGTGCCCCCGTAGTAGCTTAGAGTTGTTGATCAAGCGATAGGCCGTTTTATTGAAATCTTGCCCTGGGAACACCGATCTCGTTAAAATTCGGCAAGTTTTGTGTCATCATACACTATTGGATCTTTCAGAGATGATCCATACCGTTGTTTAGATTTGGCACGTGCGGTCATCTCTTTTGTCATCCCCACTTATCTCAGGCTCATTATTTGTCGTAAATTATATTTCCTTGTCGTTAATTAACATCGGTTGGATTTAGTTGATGATCATTACATTGATGTCTATTGTGAAGGACTTACCACATGACCATTGATAGCATACTAGATACTTTCAATATTCTTTTATAAACAATGACATATTTTGTTGTTCATTAATTTTTTTATTAAAGATGACATCCATAATTTATTTGGTTGGAGTTGTCCTATCTAGGAAAGAAAATTACCCAGAATGGATAAGAAAGCTAAAGAGTGATTTGATTTTTAATGATTTGTGGCAAGATGTTTGCCAAGGAAAGAAAGATGCAAAAAATAAAGAAATTGCACCAGAAGCTCTAGAAGATGGAAAAAATCATTTTATCTGGGAAGTCAAGAACAATAAAGCTTGTTCTATGATTACAACATTAGTCTCAGAAGAGGTAAGAAGATACATTCATTCCTGTAAGACAACATATGCAACATTAGAAATTTTAAAGGAACTCTATGATTCACATTTAGAATTAGAGATTATTCAGTTGTTATTGAAGTTATTTAATTTGGAGATGAAGGACAATGATCCAATGAAATTGGCTTCTGAAATAAAGGCTATTTTCCATGATATAGAAGCCACAAGTGTTAAAGTAGATTTACAATTGATTGCCTTCATCAAGGCCCTACACCTTGCATACTCTCACTACTTGGAATCTCTCCAAGCTAGTGGACAATTAAAGGATATTACTTTTGATAAGTTAGTAAATAAAATTGTAGAAAGAGAAAAGGCTTTTGGGAAGAAAGAGTTTGTTTCTATTGCTAATACATAAACCTTGTGCCATGCACAAAAGGAACATAAATCACAAAATGATTCTACCAAAGGTGGCAAGACTCACGAAGATGTTTCTGCCGAGGAAAATTCATGAAGATGTTTCTACTGAGGAAACAATGGAAGATAATATTATTTTTGTAGAATAAAAAAGTGTTCCTGAATAAGTTCCTAAAGAACCTCCACTTCAGGATGAGCAAACTTCACAACCACCTCAACAATCTTTGAGAAGATCCACTTGTATTCACAAACTTCCAAGAAAATATGATGATTATGAGACATGTAGTTCTTCTACAGGTAATGTTTCTCATGATTGTAATTATTCCACAATTAGTGAACCTAGTTGTTTTGAAGAAGCTACTAATTGTGATGAATGGAAGGATGCAATGAAGAAAGAATATGATGCCCTTATTAAAAATGGCACATGGAGGTTGGTGGATCCTCCTATTGGCATCAAACCTATTGGTTGTAAATGGTTCTATAAAGTCAAGTATAAAGGAGATGGTTCACTTGACAAATACAAGGCCAAACTTGTAGCTAAAGGCTATGCTCAGAAGGAAGGTGTTGATTATACAGAGACTTTTGCTCCTACAGTGAAATGGGGCACAATCAGAACTCTGTTTTCTCTTGTAGCACAAAAACGATGGAAGATACATCATATGGATGTGGAAACAACCTTTTTGAATTGAGATTTGAAAGAGGATATCTACATGTTTCAGCTTGAGGATTTTGTTGTCAAAGGCAAAGAAAATAAGGTATGAAAATTGGTCAAGGCATTATATGGATTGAAACAAGCATCCTGTACTTGGTATGAAAAGTTAACTGAACACCTCCTTAAGTTGAATTACAAAATTTTTGACCTAAATGATGCAACTTTATTTGTCAAAAAGATTGGAAAAATATGTTGTATATCTAATTGTCTATGTTGATGATTTAATTATTACATGAAACAATGATAGTTATATAGCGTCTGTTAAAAGGGAGTTACATAAAATCTTTGACATGACAAATTTGGGTATGTTGCATTATTATTTGGGAATTGAAGTTGCTCAACAACTCAAACACATTTTCATTTCTTAGATGAAGCATGTTGGAAAGATATTAAATAGATTTGGAATGTAGAATTGTAACTCTATTTCTACTCCTATGGAGCAGAATTTGCAACTTACTTCCACTGAAGGAAGTACTTTTGATGACCCAACAATGATCTAGGTGGATCTTCAAATACAATGGCATGGAAAAAAAATAAAAAAATCAGAGTAATCGAAAGGAAGTCAACTCAGGACCAGAGCAGAGATCTCGTCTTCTTGATTCCAATGGCACAAATGGTGCTTCAATCCGAGTCCGGATGATGAAGTTATCGCATCGAGAAGGATGATTTAATCCTTACGGAAATGAGGATTTTCCTTTAAAAATGGGTCTTAAATCCTTAAAGGCAAATTGCAATCAGAGGTTGCATAAGGGCGGATTTAAGAATGGTACAATGGAACCCTTGATCGTCGATCTCCGATTATATCGGATCGGCAGATCGGAGGCAACCAGGTCAGAGGAATTACATATAGGTATATTTGTGGTGGCAAGTTGCGATCGGCGATTAATCGGATCGACAGTTATACATATATATCGATGGTCATATATATATGGTGATCAATGATAGGGCAGCGGCGATATATGTGTGGGATGCGACGCGATCGGCTGACGCTGATATTGGTGATTGACGATCAGCGGTCAGACATTCTCGATAACTAGGACAGGGACACCCCAATATGCCGATTTGCGACCTTAACACAGACTTGATATGGAAAGTAAACCCAATTTTATGTTTTATGCAGTCCAGGTATATGGTTTTTGGGCAGATTTGCCGTGTTTTATAGGATTTTGAAGCTTTATTGTTTCAACGATAAAAGACCATCTTTGAGAGGCAGTTGCACCTTCCGATTATTCCACTCTACCAGACTCTGTTAAGAGCCAGACAAGCCCTGATTTAAATGGGATCATGTCCGAGAATCCATTATAAAAGAGGATTGTTGGAAAGAGCGAGGAGAGGGGAATTTTGGTGGCAGCACGCTGTTTCGCAGGAGGTCGAGAGCATATATTGGTCTGTTTTTGGACAGTTTACATACTCCAGCCGCTTTTACTGTTGCAGGAAGCTTTGGTGTTGCATACCTTTCCATCTCAGGTATCCATTTCATAGGCCATCTTGCAGATTGGAGGTATAAGCCTCTTGTGCGACAGTTTGATGAATGTAATTCTATTCTTTCACGCCATTTAATAAGAAAGGCCTCCCCATTGTTGAGCTGGGGCCGGAGACGTAGTCCGAATTGGATGAACTCCATTATCAAGCCTTGATGTATTCTTTTGTGCCTTTTTATGTGTTTACTTCTTCTTTTCCTATGTGCACATTTCTGTGTTAAGCTGCAATTTTACATGTGATTCTTTTCCATACATCTATAAGCCAAAACATCCTGGATCAAGTGGTATCAGAGAAAGGATTTTTAGATGTGATTTGCATGTTTGCATGCTAACAAGAGGCACACTTCAAAGAGGTGAAGGGAATCTAGAATCTTTCGATCCAAAAGCAGGGCGTGCACCTCGAAGGAGAAACATGGCTGAAGATGAAGCTCATCTTGAAAAGGAGCGCAATTTTAGAAAGACTTTCTATTCAATGGCAGAAAATACCAGTCAGCTGGTTATAAGACTAGAAAAAGTAGAAGAGAGGAACCTAGAAGGATAAGGTTCAGCACATGGGAATGGTGGAGAAGACCCCCCTCCTTCTCCTTATGGGAGTGAAGGTCCTTCCTCTCCCCACCATAATTAGAGAAATCCAAAGGATGCATCTAAGAAACCTTTTTTTAAATTAGATGTTAAATTTGATCTTCCTGTGTTTAATGATGAAAGTAGCATAGAGAAGCTTAACAATTGGATCGGGCAGATTGAGGTTTATTGCAGGATTCAACAAATCGTAGAGGATGAGGCGAAGATCTAGCTGGCCTCTCTACAACTGGGTAGCATAACTCTCGTTTGGTGGGAGAGCAAACTGTAGAGCAGTAAAAATGTGGGTAAGCTCTTTTCCTCATGGTATGATTTTACTTCTGCGTTAAAGGAACAGTTTTATCCCTTAGGATACAAACTTAAAACTTTGATGAATTGGAAATATTTAAGGCAAGGCAAAGGGCAGGATGTTCAGAGTTTTACAGAAGAATTTAGGAAGCAAGCACTGAATTTGGGTATTGCAGTTGATTCACGTGAAGTTGTAACTAAGTATATTGGCTCACCGCATAGTTATATTAGGCATTCATTGTTATTGTTTGAACCAACCACCATTGACTCATCCAGTGTGAAAGAAATTCATATTGAGAACAAGGGCAAGAATTAAAGAGAGGACTAGTCCAGAAAGCCACCATTCAAACCTCCCAATGGCAAATCCAAAGCGAAATGGAAAGGAAAGGAGAAGAGAATAGCAACAGCCAAAGAAGTAGAGCGGCCTTATTGTAATCATTGCAAGAAAGAAGGCCATGATGATGATCACTGTTGGAAGCAGCACCTAGAAAAGCATCCAAAGAAGTATGGAGGAAAAGGGAAGCAAAAAACAGTGGCAGCGGCACAACAAGACCTTGGATCAGACTTAGGAAATGAAGCGCTGATCACAACAGTAGGAACAAAAGGTACCCTTACACCTTCTGTTGATTCTAAATCGCATGAAAGCACCAGTTATGTAGATGAGTTCTTTTCGAATGTTAGAAAAAGAATTTCCTTACTTGCTGGGATGGATACATGATAAAGCTAAATTGAATGTAACCCAACAATGCAAGGTAAAATTTGTGATTGCGTCTAAGCTGGTAGATGAAGTAGAAATGGATGTAATCCCACTGGATATCTGCGACATGGTATTAGGGAGCCCATACCTGTATGACAGGAAAGCAACATTTTTCCACCATGAGAATAAATACCACCTCACCAAGGATGGGGTAGAATAAATAGTGCAGGATCATCAAAATAAGATTAATTCCAGCCTCGTAAGCACTGGGCAGATGAAACGACTGGTGAATTCTAGCAAGACATGCATGCTTATGGTCGTAAGGGAGAAAGGGGCCGAATTTGCTGACGCGTTCCAGGGCTGTGATGGGAAGCATAAATAGGAATTGATGGACTTAATTTCTGATTATAATGAATTGTTTCAGGAGCCATGGGGACTACCTCCAAAGAGGGAAATCCAACATGAAATCCACCTGTTGCATGACGCCCCTTTGCCAAATATTAGCATGTACAGGATGTCAGTAGTTGAAATGGAGGAGATCAAGAGGCAAGTGTAGGAATTACTGGACCAAGGCATAATTAGGCCGAGCTCCTCTCCATGCGGTTCGCCGATTGTTCTAGTGCCCAAGCAGGATGGAAGCTAGAGGATGTGTGTGAACTACCATGCGCTCAACAAAATATCGGTGAAAAATCGTTATCCCCTCCCACGCAGAGATGATTTATTGGATCAATTAAAAAATGATGTATATTTCACAAAGTTGGATTTGCGCAGTGGATCTCACCAGGTCCGAGTTGCAGAGTAGGATGTGTGGAAAACCACTTTCAAAACCAAGCAGGGGCTGTTTGAATGGATGGTGATGCCATTCGGGCTTTGCAACACTCCAAATGCGGGTTATGAATGACATATTTTGGCCTTTCATTGATGAGTTTGTTCTCATATATTTAGATGATATATTAGTTTTTAGCAAGAATTGGTTTGAACATATGAGTCATGTAAAGAAAGTGCTTGATGTGCTAAAAAAGGAAAAACTCGTAAAACTGTCAAAGTGTGAGTTCGAGAAAACCTTTTTGGGTTACCTAGGTCATATTGTTGGTAATGGTCAGTTAAAAATTGATCCCTCTAAGGTTGAAGCAATTCTAAACTGGCCTAAGCCTACTAGTGTAACCGAGGTCCGTAGCTTTCTAGGTGCAGTCTAGTATTGGAGGAGATTTATTGCTAATTTCTCTGTTATTGTAACACCTTTGCACACATTGATGAGTGTGAAATAGGTCTTCCAATGGGGAGGAAGACTTTGAGACATTGAAGGAAAAGATCAGCACCGCGCCAGTCTTAGGCTTACCTGATCTCCAAAATCCATTTGAGATAGAAACCGATGCCAATGGTGATGCCATGGGAGCTGTACTGATGCAGCAAAAGAAGCCAATTTGTTACCATTCTGAGAAGTTTTCTCAAGCTGTGATAAACTATCCCACCTATGACAAGGAACTTTATGCCTTAGTGCAGAGTGTGAAAAAGTGGAAACACTACCTGATCGGCAAGGAGACCATCATCCATACATATCATTAGCCTGCAGTACCTTCAATCACAAACCAAGTTGCAGCAATCTCATCATTTCAAGTGGATGGGCTTTGTTCAACAGTTTCATCTGGTAATAAAGTATAAGAAGGGCATTAGCAACAAAGTGGTCGATATGCTATCTCGCCCTCCTATTTCAGCTTCTGTTATTTTGCATAATGCTTCATTATCTTTTGAGAGTTATGTTGAACAATATGCTAACGATGATGACTTTAAGGAGGTTTATGAAAAACTAACCCATGGTTCACAGGTGGACAATTATCACTTATAGGGGAAATTGCTGTATCACCTTGGTAAATTGTGTATTCCCACAGGAGAAAGAGTGCATGTAATTCGAGAGGCCCACACCTCTCTTGTGTCTGGACACTTCGATGTTGAGAAGACTTTATGTCATGTACAAAGATTTTGTTTTTGGCCTCATATGAAAAACATTGTGAATTGCTATGTAAAGGGTTGTGTGATGTGTTATGTTTCAAAGCCCTCTAATAGAAAACTCAGGCTCTACACACCACTCCCTATTCCAAGTCATCCATGGGAAAGTGTGTCAATGGACTTTGTAGGAGGTTTACCTTTGTCTAGGAAGAGCCGCGACTATTTGTATGTCGTTGTTGACCGTTTTAGAAAAATGTGTATTCTTATGCCTTGTAAAAAGCAGATTACTGCAGAGCAGACTGCTTCTCTTTTCTTTCAGCATGTTTGGGTCCACTTTGGATTACCCACATTAATTGTGTCAGATCGAGACTCTCGCTTCCTTGGAGATTTTTGGACCAGCTTGTGGAGGATGATGGACACCAAATTGAAAAGAAGCACGACATTTCACCTGCAGACCGACGTACAGACAAAGGTTGTTAACCGTATCATGGTACACTTATTACAAGGCTATTGTGGGAAACATCCCAAGTTGTGGGATGAACATCTCCCCTATGTACATAATTCCTATAACTGAGCAGTGCATTCATCTACACATCGTTCACCATTTGAGACATGCTTTGGTTACCTGCCAAAAGACCCTTTTGATATGGTCTTTGGAAGGGAAGATGGCTCCAGTGGACGTAATGATAAGGACAAAGCTCAGTAGTTCATTCAGTGAATCCAATTGATTCACCAAGCAGTGCAAGAGTAGTTGGAGAAAAGTCAGGCCCATTACAAGGCTCAACATGATAAACACCTAGTCGACCATCAATTCCAAGTGGGCGACAAAGTGTGGTTCCACATCAATAAAGACAGGATGAAGGGAGAAGGAAAGAAGTTGCGGTCAATCCGGTATGGACCATTCACCATATTGGAGAAGATTGGGAACAGTGCCTTTCGTCTTGACTTGCCGATATATATGCAGATGTACTCAGTGGTGAATGCAGAGAACCTAAAGCTGTATGAAACTCCTTTGATCATGGACACTGATGAGGTGGGAATAGTTCCTACAACCGATGATTTTGCACCCGAATACCTCAATGAGTTGCCCAAAGACATCATCCTCGACAGAAGAACCAGGACTTCATGACGAGGAGATGTAGAATACCTTCGAGTTGGATTCAAGGGAATGTACCCCAGCAAGGCCAGATGGCTGGAGAAAGAGAAAGTGAGGGAATAATTCCCTCACTTGCCAATTGACTAATTAAAAGCTTTTGGCGGTCCAAAAGCTCCTCAATGGGGAGGATTGATCCAGGTGGATATTCAAATACAATGGCATGGAAAAACTTAGAAAATAAAATCAATCAAAAGGAAGTAAACTTAGGACCAGAGCAGAGATATTGTCTTCCTGATTCTAACGGCGTAAATGGTGCTTCAATCCGATTCCAGATGATGAAGTTATCACACCGAGAAGGATTCTTTAATCTTTAAGGAAATAAGGATTTTCCTTTAAAAATGGGTCTTAAAGCCTTAAAGGCAAATCACAATCAGAGGTTGCATTAGCGTGGACTTAAGCATTGTACAGTGGAACCCCCGATCGCCGATCTCCGATCATATGGGATCGACAGATTGGAGGCAACTAGGTTGGAGGACTTAATATAGGTATATCAGCGGTGACCGGTTGCAATCGATGATTAATCAGATCGGTGGTTATAAATATATATCGATGGTCATATATATATGGTGATCGGCGATAGGGCAGTGATGATATATGTGTGGGATGCCGACATGATCGGCCGACGCCGATATCAGTGATCGGTGATAGGGCAGCGACGATATATGTGTGGGATGCCGATGCAATCGGCCAACGCCGATATCGGTGATCGGCGATCGGTGGTCGAACATTCTCGATAACCACGATAAGGACACCTCGATATGTCGATTTGTGACCTCAACGCAGACACGATATGGAAAATAAACTCGATTTTATGTTTTATGAAGTTTGGGTATATGGGTTTTAAGCAGATTTGTAGTGTTTTTGGGATTTTGAAGCTTTATCGTTTCAACGATAAAATACCATCTTTGAGAGGCAGTTGCACCTGCCAATTCTTCCACTCTACCAGCCTCTGTTAAGAGCCAGACAAGCCTCGATTTAAATGGGATCATGACTGAGAATCCATTATAAACGAGGATCGTTGGAAAGAGCGAGGGAGAGGGGAATTTTGGTGGCAACACGCTATTTCGCAGGAGGCTGAGAGCATATATTGGTCTGTTTTTGGACAGTTTACATACTCCAGCCCCTTTTATTGCTGCGGGAAGCTTTGATGCTTCATACCTTTCCATCTCAGGCATCCATTTCATAGGCCATCTTGCAGATTGGAGGTATAAGCCTTTTGTGCGACAGTTTGATGAATGTAATTCTGTTCTTTCATACCATTTAATAAGAAAGGCCTCCCCACTGTTGAGCTAGGCCCAGAGACGTAGTCCAAATTGGACGAACTCCGTTATCAAGCCTTGATTTCTTCTTTTGTGCCTTTTTATGTGTTTACTTCTTCTTTTCCTATGTGCACATTTCTGTGTTAAGATGCAATTTTACATGTGATTCTTTTCCATACATCTATAAGTGAAAACATCCTGGATCAAACAAATTATAGGCAACTTGTTGGAAGTTTAATTTTTTTAACCACTACTAGACCTGACATTACTTTTGTTGTAGGGATACTTTCTAGGTTCATGCATCAGCCCTGTGAAGGTCATTGGAATGCAACAAAAAGAGTGTTGAAATACTTGAAGGGAACTCAATATTTTGGCATCAAATACTCCAAAGTTGCAGATTTCCATCTCACTAGATATTCAGATTCTGACTTTGATGGTGATAAGGAGAATGGGGTCTCTACTTCTGGTTATTTGATGAATCTTGGATCAACAACCATTAGTTGGAGGTCACACAAGAAATTTGTACCTGTTGATTCTACCACCGAAGTTGAATATGTTGCAACAACTCAAGCCACAAAAGAAATCATTTGGCTTCACAAGATACTTGAAGACTTGCAGGAGAAGCAGAAAGATTCAACTCCTTTATTTGTCGATAATTCTTTTGCAATTCAGTTGGCCAAGAATCCAAAGTTTCATGATCGAAGCAAGCACATTAACACGAAGTATCACTTGATTCGACATTATGTAGAGGCCAAAGTTATTCATTTGACACATTGTCCTACTTCAGAACAGATAGCAGACATATTCACCAAAGCACTTCAAGAAAAGTTTGAAAAAATCATAATGTTACTTGGCATGTTAGATGTCCCTTCAGATTAAAGGGGGGAATGTTAAATAATCCTTGATGATATTGTAACATTATTAAATTAGAATTGAAAGTTTAGGCAATTTTTGTTTTATAGTTAACAAAACCACTAGAAAATTGAGATATGGTAACTGTTCTCGGTTTGTATAAATACTTGATTATCTTACTTAATAATATTAGTTTTATTTTATGAAATTCAATGGGCCTGTAACAATCACCTATCATCCATTGTGATTCCTACCATATTAAATTAACATGGTAAGTACAACTTTAATATAATTAAATTCTAAAAAAACTATATAAAAAAATAAAACATTTATAAATATTGATATCAACATATTTCACCAAAATCTATAATCTATATTTTAAATTGAATTGTATAAAAGAAAAATAAAACTTTTATAAAAATTGATAATTTTTTTCACCAAAATCTATCTTTTGTATTTATTTTCAAAATCCCATTAGATTTAAAATAAAAAAAAATAATCTATGGAAATAAAAAAATAAATCAAATTCATTACATTTAAAAATAAATCAAACTTCATTACATTTAAAAAAAATAAAAAATAAATAAATTCATATTTGTAATTAAATCTATTAAAAATATATAACTTTATAATTAAAAAAAAGATAATCATCCAACTTACCATATCAGATTTAGGGTAATATAAAAAAAAAATTGAAAAAAAAAATAAAACCTTTCATAAAAATTATAAACATTTAGGATATTCAATGAATGTTAAAAATTTATAATTTTTCAAAAAAAAATTAACACATGAAGATATTCCACTAAAACATGCCATTCTAACTTTAATTATAGACACTACCTTTAATCATGTAATCAAATGCCTTTTTCATTTACTCAATTAATCAAAGTTCGGAGATCCTCTCCTTTAATCACATAATCAAATACTTTGTTAATATCTACAAAAAGAAACATGATGGGTAATAAATTTATCCTGTTTAAGCTTCTTCAAAGAAACAAGGAATGGTCAATTAAGAACTTCATTATTTGGGTAATAAATTTATCTAGTTCAATTGTCTTCAAGGAAACAAGGAATGATCAATTAAGAACTTCATTAATTCTAACCCAATTAAGAACTTCATTACTTCCAACCTAGTTCAAGCTTTTAAAAAAATCAAGCAAGGATATATACCCTAAATTACATCTCGCAAGCAAAGATGGGTGTTGTCATATACATCGATAAATTACATAGGAATTTCTAACAAGGAAATCTAACAAAATAAATGAATACATCATTGAATATTAATTGAAGTATTACCTTATTCAAGTATAATTGTAGAGGGTCTTGAAAATTTGAATGAGGTTTATAGTTTCCAAAGAAGATTCCTTTCAATGTTTTCTTGTTTAGAAAAATCGCAAGGTTCATTGCAAACATTGCCTCACCCACCAAAACATACAAAATTATGATATCAAATTCCCTTTCACTTATCAACATATTCATTACAAAAATGAAGCAATGATCTTATAGTTTTTTTTTCGATCACTATCATATGCATTCAAGATTATTGTCAACTTTTTCATGAGTTCTTTATGCACTTACCTAAATAAAAAATAAAAAAAATTGATAGCCATAAGTTCCCAAAAAATTTAATTGGAATTTTATGTCTTTAATAGGCTATAGAGAATAATACCATTGGTAAAACTATGAGTTGTCAAAACCGGGAGCCCAAAATCCATCAACTGTAAATTGATTATTTTACCATTTTATTTTATTTTATTTCATTGGCTTATTGATCCTTAGAATCTCATTTTTACATAATACTTCATATCATGGTCATCAGCAAGTTTTAACATTTAATTTTAATTTCATTTTAAATAATTTCGTTTTATTTTTTATTTTATGTAATTTGACGGGGTCAAAATGTTTAGATAACATAGCATAAAAATAATATAACATGAGATTACAACATAGCCCAAAAACTCTAACGAACCCGATAGTAAATTGACTATTTTATCATTTTATTTTAATTTTAAATTATTTTATTTTATTTTCATTTTTATTTTTGTGTAATTTGACCGAGTAAGAATGTTTAAATAATGTAACATAACTAACATAGATCCATCTTAAGCACAAATCTAACATGAGCCAAGATGGATCAAATTTCTTCATGTGCAAACTTCTTTGAAAGTGCAAAATACAATGTGTAATTTTTCATTGTTCAAGTTGTATTTTTGAATGTTATATAGAGTACATACTTTAATTTGTAAATCCAAAAAATCTTTGTTGGATTTCGAAAAAAATCTATATACCTAAAAAATGGCCAAATTGTAAACACTTACTAAACATTTTAACCAAAAAAAACTTTCATTTTTCAATAGCTTTATACAATATATACATAATTTTATGCACATTAAAATGATTTTTTTGTTATTAATATATTTTAAAGTATATATCAATATTAATTGGCATTGAAATATATTATTGATCACCCCATTGAATATTTTTATTATATGCAACATTAAAATATTCTTTTAACATTTTTTGTACTTCTAATTACTTTAAATGAAATTATACTACATCATATGGAAAACTAACTAAACATACATAGCATATTCATTTTTGTTATTTTGTTTTTTGTTTTTTAAGAGATTTCTTTTCTATTTAGAGAATATTTTATTTTTATTTTAAGAGAGACACATGTGGACTCCACGTTGAGGAGGAACATAGTTACACATCACCCTCATACCGGGTTGTAGAATGAGCCTCTCAGCGCAACAAGACATTACAACATCTCTTCCATATTGGGCTAGAGTCTCTCGGCTCAATGATTAATATTCTCTACCTCGTATTGAATTTACCTTCAAATATTTTGATTGTACGCAAAATGTCATCATGGTCTTCCTTATTCTTCTCCAAGGCTTGTGTAATGAGGGTCTTAACCAACTAATACGATTTCACAATTTTGAAAAAATTAGTCTCCCTTTTGCATGAATGGATCGAGCTTAATACCAATCACTGAACCTTCTTAATCATCCATGCTCAAACATACTTCTCCTTTTCTTCTACACATTCGTCTCTAGTTGCTCTGTTTCCTATTTTTCTCTCTTCCAACATTGATCATGATATAATTTCTTAGCCTCCCATGCCTCACCAATAGCCTTGGATGAACGAATGGGATGAGAAGAGGAGGATGCTCTACCAACCCCAACACTATATTTCCATTTCCTCCCGCCTCCAAAATGACTAGCACCATGAGCTACAACTCTGAATCAGTATGGCAGGTTGTGGCTCAGGTCTGCTTGATGTGGTTTTGAAGCTTGTATATGACCATCACGACCATCACTCCCCCCCTGTCAGATACAAGGTGAGAAAATGGAGAAAACTCAACTGCAAGACCTTTTAATATTTTATAAGAAATTCTAACATATGACTGAAATATCTTCTTGGTTTTTGAAGCCCATTACCAAGAAGTGATCCATCCAAGACGAATCTTTGTTCTTGTAAAAGGCGTGTTTTTGAAGCATTTGTGTGAAGAATGAGGACACTGACGACAACCTTTCAAGGATGAAGATGAAAACAATGATCTTTCATATGGCCAACTCGGTCACAGCGTTGGCATTTAACAACTTTTGGCTGTGAATGTGGAGGAGCAGAATTTGGAACAACTGAAGATGAACTGTCATAAATAAATCCAAAGCTCTGAAACTGAATGGGCTTTGCGTAATCTAGAATATGAAAGGACACATCCTTTTCATATCCAAGACCATTTTTGTGCTTGTTATGGACAAGCTCTTCCTAAGGTATGATAATCGGCTTAAGAAGTGCAGACTGAATCTTTGCATCTTTTTGCACATCTGCTACTGAAATGGGTACTATGTCTGCCATTTCTTGTTTCTGATGGGTGTCATGATGCTTATGTTGTTGTAACTCATCTTGTTGAAGCTGTGATTCAGGCTAAAAAAATCAATCTTTTCTTGTGCATTTTACAAGCAGGTTTGAATGTTTGTGAGAGTAATTTTGCCGACTTTTACCATATCATCAATAGTGGATTGTTTTAGGCTATTCAGTGACTCTACTACATTATTAATTTTAGCCATTTTTCTCAACAACTCAAACTTATACTTTAAACACTAATCACAACTATGAAACCAAGAAGCAACACCCATTCACAATACAATGTGATTACAATTAGATTATACAACATATTACAATTGCCTTCAAAATTAATGATGGTTCTCAATTTCAGTTGTGTTTGGTTTTATGTCAAGCTTTCAACCAACATCCGTTGTTCCACTATATAAGCAATGGAAACTTATCCCTCACCACATATAAACTTCATACGCCATTACATATTAACCATACATGCTTTACACTCAACACATATGAAAGAGCATAAATGTATGTATTAATCAAAGACATATAAGGACCATGAAGATTCTCATATTTTATATGAACCATATGTATGAATCAACACACATTAAATCATGTGTGACTCAACACATATATCAAACCATATTTGCCTTAAAAATAATACCATATAACATATACTCTTTTTACTTCTTACCATATATATTATATATATTATATGCTCCTATGGTAATATAATTCAATTCCAACGCATATAAAGTTTTCCTTTTTATAATTCGTATGAATCCACCATTGTTATACCATACGACCTCTTTTTCTTTTTGTTAAACAAGATCTCAACGCATGCCACACTTATCAACCAACGAACATATGTCACACTTAGCAACCAACCAACATAATAAAATCGATGCTCATAGAAAAATCCCAAAGTAGAATTGGATGCACCACATTTCAAGAGTCTTCAAAAACATATAGGTATTCACCGAACAATCAACACATTATTGAAGACACGACCTCATTTTTTTGTTTTTTAACCCACATATGGAGTTATGCAGCATACCATATAAACACGACCATCTCATGGTGGTATGGGCCAGGTGGTGGAGCTGGGAGGATACGAACTACAACAGTTTGGTGGTATGTATGGCATAGGAGCATTGGTATACAACATTGTGGTATGGGAGCGATATGGAAGTATAGAAGAAACGTTCGTGGACTGGTGGTATGCGGAACCAGTGATATATATATATATATATATTATAACGTGGGTGTTATATTATACTAACCGGAGGGAGATACGAGTAGTATGGCAGTTTGGAGGAATATATACCGCGGAGTATGGAGGAGAAACGGGTGGGCCGGAGGACCGGTGGTATACGATTTACCACAACTGCTCTGACTATTCCAAGATTCCAGTATTATAAACAAATGCAAAAAGAATATGTTGAGGGGTACCGTGATGTTAGAACGTTTGGCTAATTGCGGCAATTTGGTGTTGGAGTATAGAGGAGGCCGCAGGCTGGAGCAGGTATGGCCAGCACATGTATATATCACATGATATGTACTAGCATTTGCATCAGATGTTGCAAAGAAAACGCCGTAAGGCATAAAGTGCGGAAATCCATTATCCATGTAGTGTGTGCATTATTCAACAGGGTGGATCTCTCTAAATTTGTTGCAAACATTTATGTTGTTGCATTGCTAATTTATTTAGAATCTACTACTACCTCCTCTTCTTGGAATATTAAATTTCTTATCACCCCATGATGACAATCCCTCTAATTATTGGCATCACAATTTTTGCACTTTAGAGGCTTTACCTTCAACCTAAAAAAACATGAATTTAAGTCACTCAATTAAAAAGAAATTGCTAAATTGCTATTTATCAGATTTTGAGTAAAAACAATTAATAACTCATATTTACAACACTTCAAATATTTACAACCTATTAAGTCTTGTATTTATAACTCATATTTATAACCCTTTAAAATGAAACTAACTATCTATATTTTTATTAATAATAAAAAGAATCTTCTTTATAAATCTAACACTCACATGCTACTCCTATATATTTATCTTATATTTAATATTGAGTGTCCATCAATTGAATGACAAGATGAAAGCTCAACTTAATTGCACATTTTTGAACTGCTTTGTGGGAATTCATGTCCCATTAATTTAATGGCAAATTGAAGTTTCAAATACAGCACACATTTTATACCAGATTCAGAGAGTTCATGAACAAACTTTTAAGGTTTTAATGGATCTAGGTCATTTGTATTTTCTCTCATATTCTGGGTCGTTTGTATTTTCTCTGATGTTGACTATACTAGCAATTGTCCCAAAAGGTACAAACCTTAATGTCCTTTTAATGATCAAGCCTTATGTGAAAACAATCATATTGATGCACTAGTGTACATTGATTTGTTACATTTGTCTTGGTCTATAATAGAGGTGTAACAAATATGCATTGCAAGGTATGTTGAGAATTTGGTTATCTAGTAAGCTTAGAGTCATTCTTGATTCATTATCTTTACCATCTCAGGAAGAAGAAGAAGAAGAAGAAAAGCCTATTGAATTGAAAAAGAGCCCTAAAAAGTATTAGGATCCATGGGTCATTTTTTTGCATCATGTAGCAAGATAACATGGCTAATCGATTATGCCACATGAAGAATTAGCCTTTGCCAATATTTAGGCTTATAACTCGGTGATTTTTTATACTAATATTCTTATACCAATTTACCATGATAATTCTATTCTAAATTAAAACATTGTTTGCAGGCTATCGCGGGAGCTGAGCGTTTGCTCCCTGAAAATATACCTTCAAGGTTCCTTAGGTGGATAGCAGAGCTACTATACTTGACATTGGCAGTTTCTAATGTCGGGCTCTGTAAGGCCACGATGCCCTTTTTGCTTCTTTTTTTTTTTTTTGGGTAAAACAAGAGACACATTGTACCAGAAGACATATAGGGATTCCGCAGAGGATTCTGTTAAGGTTAAAGTCAAATAACTATGAGTAAAATTCATAGGTACTTTTTTGAAGTACTTATTCTATTTCAAGAAAGATCATTCTATTGTACTAAGCAGTGTGAAATGACCCCGCTTAAGTAAATACTGTGTTAGTTCGAATAAGTTTGATAGAATTTAAAATAGGCCATGAACTACTAAGATTTTGCAGAGCTTTATGAATGTTCAGTTAAGTTAGCAAGTTGTTGTCCAGAGGCACAGTTTCAAAGAGAAAATGCCATCTGAAATGAACACTGTTTATTTACTTGTGGAAAATAACCATTAAATAGTCCAATTGAGAGGCAAATGCCAGTATGCAGCCTGCATTTTTTATTATCAAAAGAAGTTAAAGCTTGTTATGCATACCAAATGACAAATACTAATCATTCACATCGCAATAAGGGTTGGAAATTAATAATTCTGGAGGCACCAAATACAAGAGTTCAATACAACGATAAAGCTTATTAATAAACGCAGAGTAGCATTGTCATGCAGGGCACACCAATCACCCATTTGCTACATGAGTTTCCAAAGCATCACTGGACTCTGGCATGATTAGCATTCAACTTGCATTTTACGAGATAGTAAAGATACATGGACAGGGTATCTCTAGAACATGACATCATGCTCTTGAGTAACAAATCTAAAAGAAATCTGTATAAACAAAACAAATACATTTCCAACTGGCTTATCACATATTTCCTTAAAATTTGTGATAGATAACTTACCATAAACAATCCAAAACTCAAACTGGACTGGACGATCTCTTATATCTAAACAAGACTGGGGACTTGAGGCTGTTGTGCAAATTACTGCATACACATTCCATGACAACCTGTACTACAAACTTTCAAATATAATCTGAGCTCCCATATCCCTCTCAAGGAATTATAAGTTTTTCTCCAGCATAGATGGTGTCATCAGTGTACTTATTTGCAGATTTTATTTGATCAACTGAAACCTGCACTCAACCAAGGAAACAGAACCAGTTACACAAGACTTATACAATGGATAGAAGGGAACAAGATGGCAACTTTAGTTTCACATGCATTCAAAAAGCTGAACAACAACTACGCTAAGAAATCCTCTACAATAAGGTGGAACAAAGAATAAAGATACTTGATAAATACAGTGAGACCACTCACCAAAATACAAGAGTTCAATACAACGATAAAGCTTATTAATAAACGCAGGGTAGCATTGTCATGCAGGGCACACCAATCACCCATTTGCTACATGAGTTTCCAAAGAATCACTGGACTCTGGCATGATTAGCATTCAACTTGCATTTTATGAGATAGTAAAGAAACATGGACAGGGTATCTCTAGAACATGACATCATGCCCCTGAGTAACAAATCTAAAAGAAACCTGTATAAACAAAACAAATACATTTCCAACTGGCTTATCACATATTTCCTTAAAATTTGTGATAGATAACCTACCATAAACAATCCAAAACTCAAACTGGACTGGCTGACCTCTTATATCTAATCAAGACTGGGGACTTGAGGCTGTTGTGCAAATTACTGCATACACATTCCATGACAACCTGTACTACAAACTTTCAAATATAATCTGAGCTCCCATATCCCTCTCAAGGAATTATAAGTTTTTCTCCAGCATAGATGGTGTCATCAGTGTACTTATTTGCAGCTTTTATTTGATCAACTGAAACCTGCACTTAACCAAGGAAACAGAACCAGTTACACAAGTCTTATACAATGGATAGAAGGGAACAACATGGCAGCTTAGTTTCACATTCATGAAATGAACACTGTTTATTTACTTGTGGAAAATAACTGTTAAATAGTCCAATTGAGAGGCAAATGCCAGTATGCAGCTTGCATTTTTTATTATCAAAAGAAGTTAAAGCTTGTTATGCATACCAAATGACAAATACTAATCATTCACATCGCAATATGGGTTGGAAATTAATAATTCTGGAGGCACCAAATACACGCCTTCAATACAACGATAAAGCTTATTAATAAACGCAGGGTAGCATTGTCATGCAGGGCACACCAATCACCCATTTGCTACATGAGTTTCCAAAGCATCACTGGACTCTGGCATGATTAGCATTCAACTTGCATTTTACGAGATAGTAAAGATACATGGACAGGGTATCTCTAGAACATGACAACGTGCCCCTGAGTAACAAATCTAAAAGAAATATGTATAAACAAAACAAATACATTTCCAATTGGCTTATCACATATTTCCTTAAAATTTGTGATAGATAACCTACCATAAACAATCCAAAACTCAAACTGGACTGGACGATCTCTTATATCTAAACAAGATTGGGGACTTGAGGCTGTTGTGCAAATTACTGCATACACATTCCATGACAACCTGTACTACAAACTTTCAAATATAATCTGAGCTCCCATATCCCTCTCAAGGAATTATAAGTTTTTCTCCAGCATAGATGGTGTCATCAGTGTACTTATTTGCATATTTTATTTGATCAACTGAAACCTGCACTCAACCAAGGAAACAGAACCAATTACACAAGTCTTATACAATGGATAGAAGGGAACAAGATGGCAACTTTAGTTTCACATGCATTCAAAAAGCTGAACAACAACTACGCTAAGAAATGCTCTACAATAAGGTGGAACAAAGAATAAAGATACTTGATAAATAGAGTCAGACCACTCACCAAAATACAAGAGTTCAATACAACGATAAAGCTTATTAATAAACACAGGGTAGCATTGTCATGCAGGGCACACCAATCACCCATATGCTACATTAGTTTCCAAAGAATCACTGGACTCTGGCATGATTAGCATTCAACTTGCATTTTACGAGATAGTAAAGATACATGGACAGGGTATCTCTAGAACATGACATCATGCCCCTGAGTAACAAATCTAAAAGAAACCTGTATAAACAAAACAAATACATTTCCAACTGGCTTATCACATATTTCCTTAAAATTTGTGATAGATAACCTACCATAAACAATCCAAAACTCAAACTGGACTGGACGACCTCTTATATCTAATCAAGACTGGGGACTTGAGGCTGTTGTGCAAATTACTGCATACACATTCCATGACAACCTGTACTACAAACTTTCAAATATAATCTGAGCTCCCATATCCCTCTCAAGGAATTATAAGTTTTTCTCCAGCATAGATGGTGTCATCAGTGTACTTATTTGCAGTTTTTATTTGATCAACTGAAACCTGCACTTAACCAAGGAAACAGAACCAGTTACACAAGTCTAGAAGACTACAACATCGCAGCTTAGTTTCACATGCATTCAAAAAGCTGGAACACATATCCCCATATTAAACCACATCCTAATCAGAGAGTTGCTATGATTGACAATCCAGGCCATGACATTGCCACATCACATATACACTACATCCACTTTAATTATAATTTCTTTTTGACGGGCCTTCCGCTGATTCTCGGAATAGATTTGCCAGACCCTCTTCTATATAGATCTGATATTTCATTCAACTGGTTCATTCAACATTCCCTTCGGCTTCAGAAAGCTCATGGAATTCTGATAAACACATGCCAAGAAATGGAACCAGCACAAATAAAAGCTCTCAAGGAAGGAAGGTTCTGAGCGCTGTTGAAATGACCCCTTGTATTTATCCCGTTGGGCTGCTAATAGCTTTTTCTCTTTCAGAATCTGAAGAGAAGTTTGAGAAGGAGGGCTGCCTCAAATGGCTAGACCGCCAGCCCGCCTCGACAGTTCTGTTCGTTTCTTTTGGGAGCCGCGACACCCTGTCGGAGAATCAGATTCAGGAACTAGCTTTGGGGCTAGAAGCAAGTGTGCAGCGGTTCCTTTGGGTGTTGCGTAAGGAGCCTCCTCCTCCAACTGAATCCACTATGACTACCGAAGCAGATATGAGGGAGGTTCTACCTGAGGGTTTCGAGACTCGAATCCAGGACCGTGGATTTGTGGTGGATTCATGGGCGCCTCAGATTGCTGTCCTCTCTCATCCATCCACAGACGGTTTCCTTTTTCATTGCGGTTGGAATTCAACGATCGAAGGCATCTTACATGGAGTGTCGATGATCGCTTGGCCTCTCTTTGCTGAACAGAGAATGAATGCCTTCCTTCTAGTGAAGGAGATGAAGGTGGGCATTGAAGCGTAGAAGGGCGCAGATGCATTGGTGAAGAGAGAGGAAGTGGAAAGAGCGGCGAGGGAATTAATGGAAGGAGAGGGGGAATGGAAATGAAGAAGGGGATGGCAAAATTGAGGGGAAGGCCCATCATTGAGTGACAACTGTCTGAAGGATGGAAAACATCACGAAAATGGTTTCTAAAAAGCGCAATATTCTCAACTGCCTACGACATTCCAATAATCTGAACCGCCTACAACATTTTTCACCGACGATCTAATGGCTAGAGTTTATTCCATCGTCTAACAATCGATCTAAAGGGCCATAACGAGACAGCACGGCATGGAGGGGAGTTCCTTTCAGAGGGAACGCCTTACGGCGTAAATATTTCCGAACTCCTGAAAGGGTATACCTATCCACTCTTAAAACTATTTTGCAGATGGTGCAAGGCTTTATGAACCACAACCCCATGCCAGAATTCAAAGAGTTCACTCACGCAGTTGCATAAGCATTCGTGCCATAATCCTAGATTTACTTCTCTGAGCCCATTAGACTTGAATGCTATTCTTCGACACAAAAAATTGCAGACTTCTTCATGCATGGAAAATATCAGTGCTAAATGGTGTTCAGCATCCTTGTAATTATGATAAATTTCAGGTGATTGAATTACGATATAACTTTCAGGCAATTTAATTTGATTTGCAGATTCCAAAACATTTTAGTAATCAAATTTCCTTAATATTCTGCAATCTTGAATTTCATTACGTGTGCTCTTAACAACGCTCAGCAGACTTTGCTAGTTTCGATCAGAAGATTGCACCCTCACATTTCTTTGAAGGATCTGGATGAAATGGCATGTTTATTATTATTACTGGCAATGCAGTATCTATGGCGATCTGGCCTCTTCTGTGAATTCTACTCGTTTACTGGCATTCCATTTTAGTTTCTCTTTGAACCATCTCAGCTCTATGGTTGTTTCCCATTGATAAAGAAAATCCATGGCTTAAGGAGATTCTCATGACAGAGAAAAGAATTGAAAGCGCGAAGTCATACTTGACATACAGAAAATTAAGAAACCATGAAAGAAAAGAATTAAAGGAATCAGAACCATTATATAAATTGCCATTGTTCCATTACAGTTCAAGCAAAATGTGGCTTCTTGATAGAGGAACATAACATGCTGCATTCATAGACATTTAATTGCTTGCTTCCTGGACATGATTTCTCATGGATACCACTGTACTCAAATTGCAAAGGCAAAATACATCACAAATACACAGACAGCAACTAAAATAAAAGAATCTTTAGCTCCTTATTGACCTACTACTACTCATGATGATCACCAGTGCTGCTGTTTCTGTAAAACCCCATCTGATCCTCTGAGCTCATCAAGAGGGACCGAAGAATCTCGCTGCTGTCGCTGGAAGCCCACTCCATCGGATCCACAGAGCTTATGAGCGGCCGAAGAATCTCATGCACGACTATCCATCTGTTGCTGAAAACATCCGCAATCTTTATACCCACATAATTGACAGAGAAGGGTTTGCTGTCGCTCACAGCCAGCGATCGCCCGTGGAGGAGAGTCTTCAGTCTTGTGCCCGCCGGAAGCTGCACCAGATCTGCCAAAGGCAGCCTCATGTTGGGAACCACATGGTACCTCACATTGTTCGAAAATTCTTGGCCTTCGCTTGAGAAAACGGAATCGTCGCTGAGAGTAAAGATGGTGAGGTTTTGCAGGCGCAGAAGCTCAGGGGACTTGATGCGCATGGCCAAGGCGAGGATGTTGTAACCGCGATCTCTAAGACTGAGCGCTGCATCTTGCAGCATGAAGAGCGTTATGACATTCAGGGGATGATCAGGACCAAGACTAGTTGATGATGATGGTGATGGTGACATCATTGCAGGAACAGGGGCTCCCGCAGTTGTGTCATAATTACTGTGATCAAGATCAAGATCAAGAAGCAGCTTGTCGACGCCATGGATCGCTAACAGCCCGTCATTGATAATGTCAGGATGCGAGAGAAGAACTCCATTAATGTACACTGGATGATACTCGGCCGGCATCTGAGTGGAGGGAGAGATGGAATCTTGGCGGCCACCTCCGTGAGAATTACCTGTGACGACGAGGCTGCAGTGGGCGGCAATGGCTTCTAGGTTTGTTCCGTTGGGCAGCTTTTGCAGATCGGCGTAGGTGAAGAGGCCCTTGGCGATGTGGTGGGAGAAGGCCCATCATTGAGTGACAACTGTCTTAAGGATGGAAGACGATCTAATGGCTAGAGTTTATTCCATCGTCTAACAATCGATCTAAGGGCCCATAACCAGACAGCGCGGCATGGAGGGGAGTTCCTCTCAGAGGGAACGCCTTACGGCGTAACAAGATTCTCGGTTGGAATTCTGTGTGGCCAAAAGAATATTGAGTTACGAAGTCAGTGAGAGCTATGGATGGCAATACGTTGTAGAGACATATAATAGCCTTTGATCCCTGTGATCTCGTTCTCTTTCGCTCCCAATAGGACAATTGATGCATCATATTAGTGCACATATCACGCTTCTCTATAAGAAGCTTGACTCCTCCAAAAACAGATAACAATATCAATAACACACAAAGCATGAATGGTATTTCAGTTAAAGCGTTTGGAGAATACATCGTTTGGAGTGTAAGGCGTTTGGATTGGGAGGAGGTCCACGGAGCTAAGGAGTGGCAACTATGTATGTATTGGAGAGGTGGTGTGGGTGCCGCAACGTATGAAGACTGTCAAAAGAACAGAAAATAACGCACAGTTTCGTTGCGCAAGTGGGGAGAGTAGCGTAGTAACTTGGTATGGGCAGCGTGCTAGTCGAAGGAGAATCCTACACAAAAGATAGCATTCAACACATAGAGAATTGCATAAAACTCAGGTGACAGGAAGAGCGCAGGTGACAGGCGTCGGAGGAGCCCATGCTGGTGCCTGAAAGCCTGAAGCGTAGACAAAGAACAAAGGAGTTACTATGACAGAACTGGCAAAAAATGCAGCTAGAATTTATCTGATGGCACATTCATTACATTTGGGACTAATAGTAGAATTGTCATGCACAGAGACGCCACAAAACCAGTGGCTCAAATTTGAGTAGGGTAGGAAATCCCCTGCACTTTTCATACCATGTTAAACATAACCATGGGGAAGACCAAATATGAAGGATAAGTATTGAATGCATTATTATTCACAATAATACACATTTATAATACATAGGAGTGACCCTTGGTTTCACATTCCAAGTGGTCTCTTGGACTCCATTAGACCGTTCAACACCCACACCTTAACCCTTGGCAGATTAGGTGTCCAACAGATTTAAATTCTGGATCCAACGAGCACCACCCTGCATACTTTGGACAGACCCAGAGTGAGATAAACTGGAAATCATGAAATAATGTGTTTCTTGTCAATATTTTGGAGGGAAAGAAAGCAAGCTACTTTTTTAGTCGCATTTTCAATTTATTTCTTTGAAGGTCTATTCAAATTTTAAGTGTACGTACTCATCTGATGCGGAATGAAATTTCAGATCCAACCAATACGCAAAATTCACTTAATGGTTTCTCACGTTTACAATTCCTCGACTCCTTCAGAATGTAACTTTCTCTTTCATAAATATAAAAGTTACAAAGTTTTCCATTGGAAAAATAAAAGAATTTCATTATGAATATTCAGCGCAATGTCGTCCAAATTTTTTAGACCAAACATCAGAATGGAATGCAAACTAAAGAGGGAAAACCAACATCACTAAAAAAAAATCCCCTTGCTGGCAGACTAAATAATATAAATATGAAACAAAGATTCACAAGTAAGAATAAATAAAGCTGCTATGGTTTCTGTAGGTCAAAATAAACAAATAGAGCTAGAGATTTGGAAAAAAAGAACAACAACATATCTTCAACAAAGAATAAACAAAGAAAATAAGTGGAGAGGTCTGTCCCATTGAACAGATAACATCATAGAATTTTGTTTTGATCTGGCTAAAGTGGTTCACAGGAGTAATTGTTATCATCTCCACCTTGCTTCAAACCACACATGTGACATGTTCACTCTTCATGAGCTAATTGTTGATTGAGGCTTTCCATAAGCAATGAAAGTGTATCTCACTCTTGCTTACAGGCCAGAGGGTGGGGTGAGTCTTGAGAGAAGTTACATAAAAATGAAAAATAATATCATAAAATTATCCAAGACAGGCAAACAATTAAAAAATAAGCATCTGAATATTATCATTATCTATAAAAATAAGATGAATCTTGCCAAAAGAATTACTTGTGAAACAATCTGGTCTCAAACAAATATAAAGAAGGCAATAAATGGGTATACATGGGTAATCTGGCATTCTTAAAAGTTAGTCATACAAATATCTGTTGCTTATAATACCTTCTGTTCATAAGGCTCGTATATGGGAATTGTACTGCACGAAGTAGATAGATGAACCACATAGGAAGCATCAAATGAAAACTTTTACATCTAAAATTAAAGTCCAGAACTGATTCTAAAAATAGGTTAGGAATGTAGTGCGATTGGATGATGTCTGGAAAGGCATTTGGTAGAACTATGACAAACCTGGTTAGTTAAAAAGAGGATATCTCTACCTAATAGGGTAAATGTATGTTTTCTCTTTTGTTACCTTACAGATCTTCATATCTTCCTACCCTTTAGCATATCCGACACACTATGGAATGTCCTCTCCCGCAACATTTACAACAGGCTAATACAATAGAATCAGTTCAGCGGATTCAAAATGATCCTTTGTTTTGATCTCGAATAGTACTTGGACTCATTCATTTGCAACTTTCTTGATTATTGAAATATGTCTGCATCGAGAGCCTACTGATAGAAACCGAAAAGATGTAGAGTGGGGTACCAAGACATGTTGAGAAGGAAAAAATCGATATGATAGGGGTAAGGAAGAGGAGATTGGACAACAGGCAATACTCACCTGCTCTCTGACTTCATCTGAAATCTCTAATAAATCATATGGCATGCCATCTAGAATACGATCTAGTTCTTCGGTCAGAGCATGGAATCTACACGAAATTGCTTCACCGTCCAAAGCCTGGATCACGCCATTAAAGTTGAAACCCCAAATTAATCCTCCGCCGTGATTAAAAACCATGAAAACAAACCTCTATGTAATGTGTAGCTGAAAGATAAAGAAATGTGCTCAAACACAATTTTATCTATGAAAATAGGTGAAGCATTGTGTATTCCAAATGATTTTCTGAACGACCAAGAAACATATTGCCCAGAAAGAGTTGATGCAAAGGAGAGGCATAGAGAAGAGAATGAATGAAGTGATCATTACCAGGTACAGTTTGCTGCCATCATGGCAGAGTTGAAGCAGTCTTTTCACAGAATGGAATGTTTTTCGTAGCGAAGAAAAGCACTCCGCTGCCACCCGAGGAAGGGGTCCCTGCAATTCTCGAAGTTCTTCAAACAATGGAAGTAACAGTTGAATCCTCCTAACGAGGTCGAAACAGTCTTTCTTCTGGCTTTTTCTGTAGTCCCTGTTCATGGTACCTCACATTGTTCGAAAATTCTTGGCCTTCGCTTGAGAAAACGGAATCGTCGCTGAGAGTAAAGATGGTGAGGTTTTGCAGGCGCAGAAGCTCAGGGGACTTGAAGAACTCCATTAATGTACAGTGGATGATACTCGGCCGGCATCTGAGTGGAGGGAGAGATGGAATCTTGGTGGCCACCTCCGTGAGAATTACCTGTGACGACGAGGCTGCAGTGGGCGGCAATGGCTTCCAAGTTTGTTCCGTTGGGCAGCTTTTGCAGATCGGCGTAGGTGAAGAGGCCCTTGGCGATGTGGTGGGAGAAGGCCCATCATTGAGTGACAACTGTCTTAAGGATGGAAGACGATCTAATGGTTGGAGTTTATTCCATCGTCTAATTATTATTAACAAGTCAGACCTTAAAGCTAGAGCCTAGAATAGATTAGAAGTCTGGATTTTAAAATGCTAGTTAATGGAGAATTCCAAAAATATGAAGTGCATTCAATTATATTAAATGATTATACACGTCAACAACATTTTTAGGCTATTTGTGGTGAATATGGCACCAGATGATGTTTCTTAACCTCAATTTGTCCCATGATGCAACTATTTTAAGCTTTCAAAACATAATTCAAACTAATTTGTCAGACCTTTGAGAACTGTCTCGACCTTAAACTATCTGTCCAGCACCCTACGTCTGATTGCAACTCAAATGTAGCTGGACCAATCAGAACACTTTAACTGAAATTTCAAGGATGAAATAGAAACAACCAAAGAAAGCATGAATAAGCTTGCAACTTTTAAGTAGAATGTATTTCTTAATAATATGCTTTATTTTATTATTAACAAAGTCACTTACTTCATCAATTATACCCTTTTGGGGTATGATGGTTATTACTCATAGGGAACCAGCAAAATAGAACAAACCTCATAAGCCCAATAACTTATAAAACATTAAAAGGGAAAGTGTTTCAAAGAACACAACAGATTTATCTCAAACAATTCAGACCCTAGTTTTCACTCAAACACTAGTCTAGGGAACATATTTTATTTTCGCTAATCACATTCATTTTATTTTCTCCACACTCAACATTGTTTTGACAGCCACATTGGATAGCACATAAAGGGGGGGATGGGAACGACCTCCATGGCTTTGTTTTAGTCTACCATTTTGCATCAGCAGAAATCAGAAGAAATGAAATGGAACTTCTCCAATCCCACTCTAAACTGCACAATATCAATTACAAAGCATAGAAGAAACTCCGAGGTAGAAGAATGAATCATAAAGGATTTGTGATATTTGGGGCTATGGCTTATAAATTGAGCAAACAGTAGAGATGCATTCAAAAACAAATGAGAACAGCACTAAGGGACCAGTGTAAATTGATAGTGCCAATGAAATATTTGATGTCCGACAACTTTGGGAATGCAATGAAAGCCAATGGATGTTTGTCTAAAAGAAAGATATTTTACACGCAAGCAAAAGGAAAGGCTAAAAAGGGGAATTGCTTGAAGAGAATTATAATTGACCTTTGAGAACTGTCTCAACCTTAAACTATCTGTCCAGCACCCTACGTCTGATTGCAACTCAAATGTAGCTGGACCAATCAGAACACTTTAACTGAAATTTCAAGGATGAAACAGAAACAACCAAAGAAAGCATGAATAAGCTTGCAACTTTTATGTCGAATGTATTTCTTAATAATATGCTTTATTTTATTATTAACAAAGTCACTTACTTCATCAAATATACCCTTTTGGGGTATAATGGTTATTACTTATAGGGAACCAGCAAAATAGAACAAACCTCATAAGCCCAATAACTTATAAAACATTAAAAGGGAAAGTGTTTCAAAGAACACAACAGATTTATCTCAAACAATTCAGACCCTAGTTTTCACTCAAACACTAGTCTAGGGAACAGATTTCCAATTTTTTACTACATATACAATCTTCAAATCATTCAACACGTTTAAAATCATCCTACTTTAATCTGAAATGAAAATTGTGAAGTCAATTCAGATTAATCTAGTCTGCCCAATTATGTAACAACCAAAACTATCTCAAGAAATACTAAAGAAAAGGAGATATGCATATTTTTCAATGACAAAGGAAGCAAAGGACAAAGCCACAGCTAAAAAGAGATAAACTTCCTCAACTCATAAGCACATAGCACTTGATCCATGGAAAAGAAAACAAATTTCCAACCAAGTTTCCGTAAGAAGGGGCAAGTTTCAAGGACAAGTTGTTAGACTCCCTCACTTTTCATGTAACAGCATCCCAGCATCCCATAAAACACATACATACAAGTATAAACTATAGACTAAAAGGATAGACAGAAGCAAAAGACAACAGACTAAAACGATAAACTGCCTTTCCTAAGCGAAAAACAACACAGACTGACAGGATAAATTTCCTTCCCTCTCCTTAAATATATCTGATTATCAACCCATAAAAACATTTGGCTAGTTTCATGCCAGCACGTGTCCAGTTCAAATACCCCTGGGTGAGGTGCACTAGCCAAAATAGTTTACTGGGGATGCCATCTACGAATGTGGAAGCATCCCAGATTTCCTGGCAAGTTTTTACTTTGAAAAAGAAATAAATCAACCCATAAAACAATATAAAATAAAATAAGTAAATATTGCTTGCATAATGTATCATTAAAAAGCAGTCCATGTAAAATTTCCAAATGCAGTTTTCACCACAGAAACTATTAGCACAGGCAGTCCAAATCAGTAAATGTATCCCAATACAATCAGCTATGTATAAATTGTCTAACAAATATGTCTGGATGACGTAAGTTGTTTGTACATATCACAATCTCAGCATTCAAATTGGAGAAACTGACCACTAATAGAAAGCCCACATTCAGTCATATTATGCATATTTTGCAGGATCATCCACTCTATATTCCAGAATTGCTTGGTTCATACAAATCCCACTCATGTCTTCCAAATGCTACAAAAGAGTTTATGCATGTCCTTAAGTAATTTACATAGTTAAGTTTCTTACACAAAGGCAGACAGTCATTGTTAGATCAATTGAGAAACCACTGGAACAAAAAATAAAAATTGTAAATATTTTTGTCAGATTGCAGGCCACAGGGAATGGCCTAGCTCTCTGTATTGGGGATGCCCCAGCATTAGCATTTGTAAGGAATGTCTCGACTCTCAACATTACCTTGATGTAGGGGAAATTCCGTGACATTCTCAAGTCATTGACTACAGAAAAATGGCAGAGGGGCACATTTCCAAGGCATCCCCTATCTCAGGGCACAGACTATAGTAAATCCAAGGGTTGCCTTCTAGACCACAGGGAACATGTGCCCAAGAAAAATAGGAAAATTTAACATTAGGCAATCTGCTCAGCAAGACAAGCTAAATTAATGCCATTACCCACACAATATAGACTATAGGAAATCCTTGGGTTGCCTTCTAGACCATACGGAGCATGTGCCACAGAAACATAGAGGAAACTGTAAAATCAAGTAATCTGCCCAACAACACAAACTAAATTAATGCGATTACCCACACAATACATAGGTAATCATCGTCTTTTTTGACTAAGAATACACACAGGATGTGTATATGAAGAATGTAATTTCCAATCATCTTATGAATGAAATTACAGTTTTTTCTCCAGATAAAATGAATAAAAAAATAGGTATTCGTTAAAAAGTAGTTATCGATTGCAAAGAACTTAAACCATTAGCCTAAGCCTATGCCTCTCATGCATAAGCCTGGATTACCTCCATATTGGATTCAAAAGCTGTAAGTTACCAAACCATTTCCCGTGTATTTCTGTATCTGATACAAGACAGCTGGAAAACACCATGAAAATGTTTCCATGCAATTCGTTGAAGCAGTCTTTTCGCAGCGAAGAAAAGCACTCCGCTGCCACCCGAGGAAGGGGTCCCTGCAATTCTCGAAGTTCTTCAAACAATGGAAGTAACAGTTGAATCCTCCTAACGAGGTCGAAACAGTCTTTCTTCTGGCTTTTTCTGTAGTCCCTGTTCATGGTACCTCACATTGTTCGAAAATTCTTGGCCTTCGCTTGAGAAAACGGAATCGTCGCTGAGAGTAAAGATGGTGTACAGTGGATGATACTCGGCCGGCATCTGAGTGGAGGGAGAGATGGAATCTTGGCGGCCACCTCCGTGAGAATTACCTGTGACGACGAGGCTGCAGTGGGCGGCAATGGCTTCCAGGTTTGTTCCGTTGGGCAGCTTTTGCAGATCGGCCTAGGTGAAGAGGCCCTTGGCGATGTGGTGGGAGAAGGCCCATCATTCAGTGACAACTGTCTTAAGGATGGAAGACGATCTAATGGCTGGAGTTTATTCCATCGTCTAACAATCGATCCAAGGGCCCATAACCAGACAGCGCGGCATGGAGGGGAGTTCCTCTCAGAGGGAACGCCTTACGGCATAATTACACAACAGATGCATGTGGATTAAACACTGGTATCCCGATTATATACCTACTCTCACACTATTGGGAGGTAACGAAGCAACGGTGGAGTGTGGAGGGGAGTCGATACCAGTATATATCATACCAACCCACATAATACATACGATTTGCAAACACAAAGATTTCACCTCAACAGATTTGATAGTCGTCCTTATGTAGCCATTACATAGTCTTTCCAGCGAAGAGAGAAGCCAACGTACATTTAACCAATGCTCAGAAAGTCCACCAGATTGGTGTAACTCGCAGATTGATAGACCTACAACAACATCAATACTGAGGCAAATGAGTTAGAAGGGCAGAGAGCCAAATTTAGAACCTAGAACTTGAAATCTATGCTCCCATACCATGTTAAACTCAAATGGAATGTAAACAATTAATGTGAAAGGTAATCATTGAATTATATTTATCATTCACAATGATACATATATGTAGTACATTAATGTGATTCTTGGATTAATATTTCAAGTGGTCTTTGGATTCCGGTGGATATTCACATTCCACACCAATCCATAGAAGATTAGGTATCCAACAACCCCTCCAAAAATGCAGGAGCCAAGTGAAATATAACAAGGTATAATAAAAGAAAATTGTGCTACATGTCTACAAAATGGTCAGCCAAAAAAAAAACTTGCACCAATAAACTTAAGATATTACTAAACACCAACAACAAACTATATGAGAAGGAAGCTCAAATTGGATCCATAAAATGGGTTTGGTGTATCCTTCCATAACTCTCCCTTATCTCATCATGATGGCCTTGATTAAGATCCATCTATCCTCACCTCCTAAACCATTTGGACCAAGCCCTCATTAATAACTGTGGTTGGTACCATGTTCTAAGAACTTCAACTACCATCACCTCGTTAATCCAAATGTAGGGGAAGCCCACACTTTCCCTATCCTTTCCCCTCTCTTTATACTAAGTGACCAAAGGACAAAGGTTGCCTTGGGTATTATGATGGGTGGTGGTTGTATGACATGCATGGGGATTATCCCCATGAGTGCTTTATTTCTTATAATTCTATGATATAAAATTACTATATGTTTATGATTATTTTTTAAATAAAAATTAATTATTTAATAAATACATAATTATTATTATTTAATAATTAAAATTATTAAAAAATAATATTTATTAATATTTTTGGTTAGTTTTTTTTGAGTATTTTTTTATTAATAGATTTATTAATAATATTTGAACATTATTTTTTCAAAAACTAGTCATTAATATAGTCGATACTTAATAATATTTATTTTTAATAAATTAATATCATAATTTAAATATTATATTTCGAAAATTGCTCTCTATGTAAGCTTTTGCCATGGTTTGCTTCTTCATCTGGTCCTAATGATGAACCACAATTGTTGGTTCGAAAAACATCGGCAAAATTTTTCTCCTATGTGATTTCTATCGAAAAACTTTTCTTAAAAAAATACTTATTTATAAGAATTACTTATATAAGTTATTAGTATTAGTTTAGTTGGTGGAGTTTCCCATGTTTAAAGAACCTTTGCTATTGAGAGAGGTTATGGGTTCAGTTCTCTAGACACTCCCTCCTCTAGGGTATAACTTCCTAGTACAATTATTTTGTGGATGTAGTCGTCACGAGACCATGAAAAAAAAAACAAAGAAAAAAAAAAAATTTGTATAAAAAATTTACAATTATTTTGTGTTTGTAGCTGTTGAGAAATGGCAACAAGAAATACCAGTTTAATTTTGAATTAAACCGTGAATTAAATTCGAATTCTATTCTCATAGCAACTTAAAATTAGTTAATTAAGTTTATTAAACTTACTTAACTGATCCAAGTGGATATTGGTGGCCACCCGCTAATTCCACTTGGATCCCCTCTAGTGCTTCTTACAGTTTTTTTTCAGTTTCCTTAATTATAGCACAGTTTACTATTTTTAGAAGTTTTTGGGGTCCTAAACTTCCGGAGCCGTTTTGAGGCCCTAAACGACGTTTTTTGGGAAATATACCGCCAGTGATTTTTCTAATAAAAATCGCCTTTTCCGTTGTAGTCCTCGGAGAGATCTTTTCAACGAGCTATCATGCACGTCAAACGGAGATAGTACGACCAATTTGCGACCCCGGGAAGTTGATGTACCAACTTACCCAAAAACGGGGCCCACAATTTGGCGTTTCATCTTCTAGGGTTAGGTTTTGGAATGTGAAGGGTTTTCCATTGTTTCTCAACAATAAATATGCCTTTGAGCCTCATTGTAAGACAATTCAGAGGCATGTAGCCACCACATCTCTTCTCAGAGATAAGCTACCATCGCCCTAGCTAGTTTATTTCCATTTCTGTTTGTAAGCATATTTCAGTATTTTATAGTAATGAATTGAGGTATTATTTCCGCTGCATATATGTCTTTATGGTTATCTCTGTATTTTATTGCGTTCCTGTTTAAATCCGGATCAGTGGTATCAGAGCGGTCTGCTTTTCTTCTCTGTTTTTCTCTGCATGTCCCCAACGAGGTCGGGATATAAGGATTTAGGGATTGAACTGGTCGAACCTTTGTAAGATCAGCCTCGCAAATCCCGACGGCCTCCCATGGCGGATGAAAAGAAAGACGAGGGGGCAGGAGATCCTATCAAAATCTTGCTCGAAGAAGCCCTCGAGCGACAAAGGAACGCGATGCTCGACAACTTTGCCCAAATCCTTCAGCGACTACCCAGGGGCGACGCATCAGCTTCCAACAACAACTTTGGAAACGCCACACCATTTAAGGTACAAGTTAATTTTGAAATCCCCATATTCGAGGGTCTGATAGACGCAGATGCCGTCGATAAATGGTTAAATGTGCTAGAGGGTTATTTTTCTGTTCATGATTTTTCCAGTCGGGAAAAGATTATTTTCGCTCTTCTCAAAGCAGCCCCCCACGTCAAGGATTGGTGGGAAACCTACTGCGAGCAGAAGGATGAAAGTACAGGCTCACTATTTTCAGTCGCATCGACTTGGGATTCATTCCGAGATGCCATCAAGGAGTAGTACTACCCTGTCGGAAGCTATGAGGATCAATACATAAAGTGGACCACGCTACGGCAGGGAAGGGACCAAGACGTACCAGAGTTTACCAATATTTTCCATACCCTTCGCACAAAGTTGGGTATCAAGGATACAGAGCAGCATTTGGTACTCAAATACCGTGGCTGCCTGCACAAGTACATCCAAGAAGAAATAGAATTCCTGAACATCTCCTCGCTCGACACGGCATACCGATATGCCGTCAAGGTCGAGCAAAAGTTTAAACAGAAGAAGCGAGACTTTGGGTCTCCGAATCCGAAACAAGGGAAAGGTGCCCCCAAACCGCAGAACAAAGGACAAAGCCAAGGCGGGGCGGCCCAAGACAACCCGCCAAAGCTTCAAGCAAAGAACAGAGCCGTGAAGCCGAAAAAGGACATCGAAAAGTGGTGTGAGTTCCATAAGAGCTCCACTCACAACACAAGTGAGTGTCGGGCCAAGCAGTCACTGGTGGCCGAGCTAAAGGTTTCAGAATCAGATGCATGTTCTGACTCTGAGTCAGAACTCGATAAGGGGAATGACAAAGGGAAGCAGATTATCGATGTGCAGCCCAACGCCACCGTTGCCACCACGAAGATCCAGAAGGAGGAACCCGAAGATCCAAAGGAGGAGGAGCGTCTCTTCCACTGCCAAATGTGGGTAAAGGGCTCCCCGCTACAGTTCATTGTCGACAGCGGGAGCCAAAAGAACCTCATTTCGGCAGAGGTCATGAAACGGCTGGGCTTACCGACCACAGCACATCCACAACCATACACCATTGGGTGGCTGCACCAAGGACGGGATCTTTGCGTGAGCCAACAGTGTCGCCTTCCATACAACATCAAGCCCTTCACGGATGAGGTATTGTGTGACATTGCTCCCCTTGAAGTTTGTGATGTGTTATTAGGACAACCATACTTGTGGAAGCGACATGCTGTGTATGAGTCAAGGCCCCGTGCTGTTATTGTTACTTTGGGAAATAAGTTGTACAGGATACCAGAGGTAGCACCGCCTACCGCCATCTCTTTGGTTACTGCAAAACAATGCAGTAAGCTCATTTCCAAAACCAGGAAGTTTGTTTTCCTGATGATACACCCTCAAGAAAAGAAGAAGACGGTGGCCACGACCTCCAGACAGGGCCCCTCCGCACGACAACTACAGATGGACAAGGTCGTGGAGGAGTATGAGGACATCTTCACCTCCCCCATAGGGGTTCCTCTGCACTGTCAGGTCAAGCACTCCATTGATCTGACCCCAGGTTCGCCGCTGCCCAATGGACCAATCTATCGGCGCTCTGTTCTGGAGAACAATGAAATCAAGAGGCAGATTCAGGAGCTGCTGCAAAAAGGTCACATCCGTCCGAGTTCATCGCCATGTGGGAGCCCGATTGTGCTGGTACAAAAGAAGGATGGGACTTGGAGACTCTGTATTGACTATCGGGCGCTGAACAAGATCATTGTCCGTAATAGGTACCCAATCCCACGGATTGATGACCTCCTGGACCAACTAAAGGGGGCAAAATATTTCAGCAAGATCGATTTGAAGTCAGGATATCACCAAGTACCAATCGAACCCTCAGATGTGTGGAAGACTGCCTTCAAAGCCAAGGAGGGCCTTTTCGAATGGTTGGTTATGCCTTTCGGATTGACGAATGCTCCTGCAACCTTCATGAGGCTAATGGACGACATCTTGCGGCCATTCACCAACTCATTTGTAGTGGTATACTTGGATGACATATTGATCTTTAACAAGACTTGGGAAGAGCACCTCCACCACATCCGACAGGTTCTCCAAACACTGCGACAACACAAGTTATGTGCCAATTTGGAGAAATGCACTTTTGGCATGACCCAGGTTCAGTATCTGGGATACATTATTGATGAACGGGGGGTGCATGTGGATCCAGCCAAGATCCAAGTCATTCGGGATTGGCCATCTCCAACCACTCTGACAGAGCTTCGCAGCTTTCTAGGCCTTGCCAACTTCTACCGCAGGTTCGTGTTGGGATTTTCTCATATCACTTGGCCCTTGAGTCAGGTCACCAAGGGAGGAGCGAAAGCAAATTTTTTTTGGTCTGAATCTCAACAGAAGGCATTCACAGAGTTGAAAGATCGACTCTGCACAGCACCGGTTCTTGCATTACCAGACTTTCAACAACCATTTGAGGTCGAGACAGATGCCTCTGACTATGCTATTGGGGCCGTCCTTACTCAACACGGGCATCTAGTGGCATATCACAGTGAGACACTTTCAGACACAGTCCGGAAGTATCCCACTTATGACAAAGATATGTATTCCATTGTGCAGGCCTGTCGACAATGGAAGCATTACATTTTGGGGAAGGAAACGGTCATCCACACGGACCACCGACCCCTGCAGTTCATACAGACCCAAGGGAAATTGCAGAATGATCGCCATCAGAAGTGGTCCACATACCTGCAACAGTTCCATTTGAATATCAAGTATAAGAAGGGCAGCACCAATAATGTTGCAGATTGCCTCAGTCAACCACCGATCATGGTGTTAACCACCGTGCTCAACTCTTGTGGGCACGAGACTTCTGATTGGCCACTGCTCTACAAAAGCGACCCGGAATTCAGCCACACATACCAGACACTCTTGGAGGGTCAGCATGTTCCAGATTTTCACCTCCAGGACGACCTGTTATGCCACCTGGGTCACCTTTGTGTTCCTTCAAGCGAGCGTGCCAAGATGATCTGGGAAGCACACTACAGTCGGGCCGTTGGGCATTTTGGGGTCGAAAAAACCGTGGTAGTACTGCAGAAATATTTCTATTGGCCGAATCTTCGACAGGATGTCGGGAAGTACATCAGATCATGCACTGCTTGCGCCATTGCCAAACCGACCATCAAGAAGCAAGGCCTCTATACCCCGCTGCCTACCCCTAGTCGACCTTGGGAATCCATCTCCATGGATTACATGTCAGGCCTCCCTTCCACTAGGCATGGAAATGACTGTGTTTTTGTGGTCGTCGACAGGTTCTCGAAGATGGCCATTATGGCGGCCTGCAAGAAGAATATCACAGTAGAAGCCACTGCTAAACTCTTCTTTGAACGAGTATGGGTACACTTTGGGATCCCACAGTTTATCATTTCAGATCGGGATAGCAGGTTCCTCAGTACATTTTGGTCTAGCCTCTGGTCGATGCTGGACACCAAACTCACTAAGTCCACAGCCTTCCATCCTCAAACTGATGGCCAGACTGAGGTCGTCAACAGGATGATTGTACACATTCTGCGCATGTACAACTCAAACCATCCACGCACATGGGACGAGAGCCTCCCATATGTTCAGCACAGCTACAACCGGGCTCTCCACAGCTCGACTGGCCACAGCCCTTTCCTGGTGGGATTGGGATTCCAGCCACTATGTCCCATCGATGTGGCCATGCCATTTGCAGCTACTCACGCAGATTCTGCTCATGTCCAGTCCGAAACAGATAAGGCAAACAGCTTCATTGAGCACATCCAACATATTCGCCAGCAAGTCCATGACATTCTGGAGAAATCAAATGCCAAGTACAAGCAGCGACATGATCAACATCGGGTGCCACACAAGTTTCAAGTGGGCGACAAAGTCTAGTTGCATTTGCAAAAGGAACGCCTTACCGGAGCCTATCGGAAACTCAGACCACTCCGATATGGCCCTTACACCATTACCAAGGCTGTGGGGGACAATGCATTTGAGCTCAGCATTCCCCCATTTCTTGGCCTGCACCCAGTGTTCAATGTCGACCGCCTTCGGCCATACTTTCCACCATTACTAGACACGTCCGACTTTGGAGAACAACTCACACCCACAGAGTTAAATCTAGCTTGCATGGAACAAGTTGCAACTGATCTGATCATGGACACACAGATCAAGCACACTCGCCAGCAGAATATCCAATTGTATCGAGTTGTCAAAGCAGGACAACTCCTTCACCAGGGCAAGTGGCTCACCAGGGACCAAGTGCAGCAGAAGTTCCCTCATCTCATGGAGGAACTCAATGCAATGGGGACCATTGCTTCCTAAGGGGGAGGAATGATCCAGGTGGATATTGGTGGCCACCCGCTAATTCCACTTGGATCCCCTCTAGTGCTTCTTACAGTTTTTTTTCAGTTTCCTTAATTATAGCACAGTTTACTATTTTTAGCAGTTTTTCGGGTCCTAAACTTCCGGAGCCGTTTTGAGGCCCTAAACGACGTTTTTTGGGAAATCTACCGCCAGCGATTTTTTTGATAAAATACGCCTTTTCCGTTGTAGTCCTCGGAGAGATCTTTCCAACGGGCTATCATGCACGTCAAACGGAGATAGTACGACCAATTCGCGACCCCGGGAAGTTGATGTACCAACTTACCCAAAAACGGGGCCCACAATTTGGCGTTTCATCTTCTAGGGTTAGGTTTTGGAATGTGAAGGGTTTTCCATTGTTTCTCAACAATAAATAGGCCTTCGAGCCTCATTGTAAGACAGTTCAGAGGCATGTAGCCACCACATCTCTTCTCAGAGATAAGCTACCATCGCCCTAGCTGGTTTATTTCCATTTCTGTTTGTAAGCATATTTCAGTATTTTACAGTAATGAATTGAGGTATTATTTCCGCTGCATATCTGTCTTTATGGTTATCTCTGTATTTTATTGCGTTCCTGTTTAAATCCGAATCAGTGGTATCAGAGCGGTCTGCTTTTCTTCTCTGTTTTTCTTTGCATGTCCCCAACGAGGTCGGGATATAAGGAGTTAGGGCTTGAACTGGTCGAACCTTTGCAAGACCAGCCTCGCAAATCCCGACGGCCTCCCATGGCGGATGAAAAGAAAGACGAGGGGGCAGGAGATCCTATCAAAATCTTGCTCGAAGAAGCCCTCGAGCGACAAAGGAACGCGATGATGGACAACTTTGCCCAAATCCTTCAGCGGCTACCCAGGGGCGACGCATCGGCTTCCAACAGCAACTCTGGAAACGCCACACCATTTAAGGTACAAGTTAATTTTGAAATCCCCATATTCGAGGGTCAGATAGACGCAGATGCCGTCGATAAATGGTTAAATGTGCTAGAGGGTTATTTTTCTGTTCATGATTTTTCCAGTCGGGAAAAGATTATTTTCGCTCTTCTCAAAGCAGCCCCCCACGTCAAGGATTGGTGGGAAACCTACTGCGAGCAGAAGGATGAAAGTACAGGCTCACTATTTTCAGTCGCACCGACTTGGGATTCATTCCGAGATGCCATCAAGGAGCAGTACTACCCTGTCGGAAGCTATGAGGATCAATACATAAAGTGGACCACGCTACGGCAGGGAAGGGACCAAGACGTACCAGAGTTTACCAATATTTTCCATACCCTTCGCACAAAGTTGGGTATCAAGGATACAGAGCAGCATTTGGTACTCAAATACCGTGGCTGCCTGCACAAGTACATCCAAGAAGAAATAGAATTCCTGAACATCTCCTCGCTCGGCACGGCATACCGATATGCCGTCAAGGTCGAGCAAAAGTTTAAACAGAAGAAGCGAGACTTTGGGTCTGCGAATCCGAAACAAGGGAAAGGTGCCCCCAAACCGCAGAACAAAGGACAAAGCCAAGGCGGGGCGCCCAAGACAACCCGCCAAAGCTGCAAGCAAAGAACAGCGCCGCGAAGCCGAAAAAGGACACCGGAAAGTGGTGTGAGTTCCATAAGAGCTCCACTCACAACACAAGTGAGTGTCGGGCCAAGCAGTCACTGGTGGCCGAGCTAAAGGTTTCAGAATCAGATGCATGTTCTGACTCTGAGTCAGAACTCGATAAGGGGAATGACAAAGGGAAGCAGATTATCGATGCGGAGCCCAACGCCACTGTTGCCACCACGAAGATCCAGAAGGAGGAACCCGAAGATCCAGAGGAGGAGGAGCGTCTCTTCCACTCCCAGATGTGGGTAAAGGGCTCCCCGCTACAGTTCATTGTCGACAGCGGGAGCCAAAAGAACCTCATTTCGGCAGAGGTCGTGAAACGGCTGGGCTTACCGACCACAGCACATCCACAACCATACACCATTGGGTGGCTGCACCAAGGACGGGATCTTCGCGTGAGCCAACAGTGTCGCCTTCCATACAACATCAAGCCCTTCACGGATGAGGTATTGTGTGACATTGCTCCCCTTGAAGTTTGTGATGTGTTATTAGGACAACCATACTTGTGGAAGCGACATGCTGTGTATGAGTCAAGGCCCCGTGCTGTTATTGTTACTTTGGGAAATAAGTTGTACAGGATACCAGAGGTAGCACCGCCTACCGCCATCTCTTTGGTTACTGCAAAACAATGCAGTAAGCTCATTTCCAAAACCGGGAAGTTTGTTTTCCTGATGATACGCCCTCAAGAAAAGAAGAAGACGGTGGCCACGACCTCCAGACAGGGCCCCTCCGCACGACAACTACAGATGGACAAGGTCGTGGAGGAGTATGAGGACATCTTCACCTCCCCCGCAGGGGTTCCTCTGCACTGTCAGGTCAAGCACTCCATTGATCTGACCCCAGGTTCGCCGCTGCCCAATGGACCAATCTATCGGCGCTCTGTTCTGGAGAACGATGAAATCAAGAGGCAGATTCAGGAGCTGCTGCAAAAAGGTCACATCCGTCCGAGTTCATCGCCCTGTGGGAGCCCGATCGTGTTGGTACAAAAGAAGGATGGGACTTGGAGACTCTGTATTGACTATCGGGCGCTGAACAAGATCACTGTCCGTAATAGGTACCCAATCCCACGGATTGATGACCTCCTGGACCAACTAAAGGGGGCAAAATATTTCAGCAGATCGATTTGAAGTCAGGATATCACCAGGTACCAATCGAACCCTCCGATGTGTGGAAGACTGCCTTCAAAGCCAAGGAGGGCCTTTTCGAATGGTTGGTTATGCCTTTCGGATTGACGAATGCTCCTGCAACCTTCATGAGGCTAATGGATGACATCTTGCGGCCATTCACCAACTCATTTGTAGTGGTATACTTGGATGACATCTTGATCTTTAGCAAGACTTGGGAAGAGCACCTCCACCACATCCGACAGGTTCTCCAAACACTGCGACAACACAAGTTATGTGCCAATTTGGAGAAATGCACTTTTGGCATGACCCAGGTTCAGTATCTGGGATACATTATTGATGAACGGGGGGTGCATGTGGATCCAGCCAAGATCCAAGTCATTCGGGATTGGCCATCTCCAACCACTCTGACAGAGCTTCGCAGCTTTCTAGGCCTTGCCAACTTCTACCGCAGGTTCGTGTTGGGATTTTCTCATATCACTTGGCCCTTGAGTCAGGTCACCAAGGGAGGAGCGAAAGCAAAATTTTTTGGTCTGAATCTCAACAGAAGGCATTCACAGAGTTGAAAGATCGACTCTGCACAGCACCAGTTCTTGCATTACCAGACTTGCAACAACCATTTGAGGTCGAGACAGATGCCTCTGACTATGCTATTGGGGCAGTCCTTACTCAACACGGGCATCCAGTGGCATATCACAGTGAGACACTTTCAGACACAGTCCGGAAGTATCCCACTTATGACAAAGAGATGTATTCCATTGTGCAGGCCTGTCGACAATGGAAGCATTACATTTTGGGGAAGGAAACGGTCATCCACACAGACCACCGACCCCTGCAGTTCATACAGACCCAAGGGAAATTGCAGAATGATCGCCATCAGAAGTGGTCCACATACCTGCAACAGTTCCATTTGAATATCAAGTATAAGAAGGGCAGCACCAATAATGTTGCAGATTGCCTCAGTCGACCACCGATCATGGCGTTAACCACCGTGCTCAACTCTTGTGGGCACGAGACTTCTGATTGGCCACTGCTCTACAAAAGCGACCCGGAATTCGGCCACACATACCAGACACTCTTGGAGGGTCAGCATGTTCCAGATTTTCACCTCCAGGACGACCTGTTATGCCACCTGGGTCACCTTTGTGTTCCTTCAAGCGAGCGTGCCAAGATGATCTGGGAAGCACACTACAGTCGGGCCGTTGGGCATTTTGGGGTCGAAAAAACGTGGCAGTACTGCAGAAATATTTCTATTGGCCGAATCTTCGACAGGATGTCGGGAAGTACATCAGATCATGCACTGCTTGCGCCATTGCCAAACCGACCATCAAGAAGCAAGGCCTCTATACCCCGCTGCCTACCCCTAGTCGACCTTGGGAATCCATCTCCATGGATTACATGTCAGGCCTCCCTTCCACTAGGCATGGAAATGACTGTGTTTTTGTGGTCGTCGACAGGTTCTCGAAGATGGCCATTATGGCGGCCTGCAAGAAGAATATCACAGCAGAAGCCACTGCTAAACTCTTCTTTGAACGAGTATGGGTACACTTTGGGATCCCACAGTCTATCATTTCAGATCGGGACAGCAGGTTCCTCAGTACATTTTGGTCTAGCCTCTGGTCGATGCTGGACACCAAACTCACTAAGTCCACAGCCTTCCATCCTCAAACTGATGGCCAGACTGAGGTCGTCAACAGGATGATCGTACACATTCTGCGCATGTACAACTCAAAGCATCCACGCACATGGGACGAGAGCCTCCCCTATGTTCAGCACAGCTACAACCGGGCTCTCCACAGCTCGACTGGCCACAGCCCTTTTCAGGTGGGATTGGGATTCCAGCCACTATGTCCCATCGATGTGGCCATGCCATTTGCAGCTACTCACGCAGATTCTGCTCATGTCCAGTCCGAAACAGATAAGGCAAACAGCTTCATTGAGCACATCCAACATATTCGCCAGCAGGTCCATGACATTCTGGAGAAATCAAATGCCAAGTACAAGCAGCGACATGATCAACATCGGGTGCCACACAAGTTTCAAGTGGGCGACAAAGTCTGGTTGCATTTGCAAAAGGAACGCCTTACCGGAGCCTATCGGAAACTCAGACCACTCCGATATGGCCCTTACACCATTACCAAGGCTGTGGGAGACAATGCATTTGAGCTCAGCATTCCCCCATTCCTTGGCCTGCACCCAGTGTTCAATGTCGACCGCCTTCGGCCATACTTTCCACCATTACTAGACACGTCCGACATTGCAGAACAACTCACACCCACAGAGTTAAATCCAGCTTGCATGGAACAAGCTGCAACTGATCGGATCATGGACACACAGATCAAGCACACTCGCCAGCAGAATATCCAACTGTATCGAGTTGTCAAAGCAGGACAACTCCTTCACCAGGGCAAGTGGCTCACCAGGGACCAAGTGCAGCAGAAGTTCCCTCATCTCATGGAGGAACTCAACGCAATGGGGACCATTGCTTCCTAAGGGGGGAGGAATGATCCAGGTGGATATTGGTGGCCACCCGCTAATTCCACTTGGATCCCCTCTAGTGCTTCTTACAGTTTTTTTCAGTTTCCTTAATTATAGCACAGTTTACTATTTTTAGCAGTTTTTCGGGTCCTAAACTTCCGGAGCCGTTTTGAGGCCCTAAACGACGTTTTTTGGGAAATCTACCGCCAGCGATTTTTTTGATAAAAATCGTCTTTTCCGTCGTAGTCCTCGGAGAGATCTTTCCAACGGGCTATCATGCACGTCAAACGGAGATAGTACGACCAATTCGCGACCCCGGGAAGTTGATGTACCAACTTACCCAAAAACGGGGCCCACAATTTGGCGTTTCATCTTCTAGGGTTAGGTTTTGGAATGTGAAGGGTTTTCCATTGTTTCTCAACAATAAATAGGCCTTCGAGCCTCATTGTAAGACAGTTCAGAGGCATGTAGCCACCACATCTCTTCTCAGAGATAAGCTACCATCGCCCTAGCTGGTTTATTTCCATTTCTGTTTGTAAGCATATTTCAGTATTTTACAGTAATGAATTGAGGTATTATTTCCGCTGCATATCTGTCTTTATGGTTATCTCTGTATTTTATTGCGTTCCTGTTTAAATCCGGATCAGTGGTATCAGAGCGGTCTGCTTTTCTTCTCTGTTTTTCTTTGCATGTCCCCAACGAGGTCGGGATATAAGGAGTTAGGGCTTGAACTGGTCGAACCTTTGCAAGACCAGCCTCGCAAATCCCGACGGCCTCCCATGGCGGATGAAAAGAAAGACGAGGGGGCAGGAGATCCTATCAAAATCTTGCTCGAAGAAGCCCTCGAGCGACAAAGGAACGCGATGATGGACAACTTTGCCCAAATCCTTCAGCGGCTACCCAGGGGCGACGCATCGGCTTCCAACAGCAACTCTGGAAACGCCACACCATTTAAGGTACAAGTTAATTTTGAAATCCCCATATTCGAGGGTCAGATAGACGCAGATGCCGTCGATAAATGGTTAAATGTGCTAGAGGGTTATTTTTCTGTTCATGATTTTTCCAGTCGGGAAAAGATTATTTTCGCTCTTCTCAAAGCAGCCCCCCACGTCAAGGATTGGTGGGAAACCTACTGCGAGCAGAAGGATGAAAGTACAGGCTCACTATTTTCAGTCGCACCGACTTGGGATTCATTCCGAGATGCCATCAAGGAGCAGTACTACCCTGTCGGAAGCTATGAGGATCAATACATAAAGTGGACCACGCTACGGCAGGGAAGGGACCAAGACGTACCAGAGTTTACCAATATTTTCCATACCCTTCGCACAAAGTTGGGTATCAAGGATACAGAGCAGCATTTGGTACTCAAATACCGTGGCTGCCTGCACAAGTACATCCAAGAAGAAATAGAATTCCTGAACATCTCCTCGCTCGGCACGGCATACCGATATGCCGTCAAGGTCGAGCAAAAGTTTAAACAGAAGAAGCGAGACTTTGGGTCTGCGAATCCGAAACAAGGGAAAGGTGCCCCCAAACCGCAGAACAAAGGACAAAGCCAAGGCGGGGGCCCAAGACAACCCGCCAAAGCTGCAAGCAAAGAACAGCGCCGCGAAGCCGAAAAAGGACACCGAAAAGTGGTGTGAGTTCCATAAGAGCTCCACTCACAACACAAGTGAGTGTCGGGCCAAGCAGTCACTGGTGGCCGAGCTAAAGGTTTCAGAATCAGATGCATGTTCTGACTCTGAGTCAGAACTCGATAAGGGGAATGACAAAGGGAAGCAGATTATCGATGCGGAGCCCAACGCCACTGTTGCCACCACGAAGATCCAGAAGGAGGAACCTGAAGATCCAGAGGAGGAGGAGCGTCTCTTCCACTCCCAGATGTGGGTAAAGGGCTCCCCGCTACAGTTCATTGTCGACAGCGGGAGCCAAAAGAACCTCATTTCGGCAGAGGTCGTGAAACGGCTGGGCTTACCGACCACAGCACATCCACAACCATACACCATTGGGTGGCTGCACCAAGGACGGGATCTTCGCGTGAGCCAACAGTGTCGCCTTCCATACAACATCAAGCCCTTCACGGATGAGGTATTGTGTGACATTGCTCCCCTTGAAGTTTGTGATGTGTTATTAGGACAACCATACTTGTGGAAGCGACATGCTGTGTATGAGTCAAGGCCCCGTGCTGTTATTGTTACTTTGGGAAATAAGTTGTACAGGATACCAGAGGTAGCACCGCCTACCGCCATCTCTTTGGTTACTGCAAAACAATGCAGTAAGCTCATTTCCAAAACCGGGAAGTTTGTTTTCCTGATGATACGCCCTCAAGAAAAGAAGAAGACGGTGGCCACGACCTCCAGACAGGGCCCCTCCGCACGACAACTACAGATGGACAAGGTCGTGGAGGAGTATGAGGACATCTTCACCTCCCCCGCAGGGGTTCCTCTGCACTGTCAGGTCAAGCACTCCATTGATCTGACCCCAGGTTCGCCGCTGCCCAATGGACCAATCTATCGGCGCTCTGTTCTGGAGAACGATGAAATCAAGAGGCAGATTCAGGAGCTGCTGCAAAAAGGTCACATCCGTCCGAGTTCATCGCCCTGTGGGAGCCCGATCGTGCTGGTACAAAAGAAGGATGGGACTTGGAGACTCTGTATTGACTATCGGGCGCTGAACAAGATCACTGTCCGTAATAGGTACCCAATCCCACGGATTGATGACCTCCTGGACCAACTAAAGGGGGCAAAATATTTCAGCAAGATCGATTTGAAGTCAGGATATCACCAGGTACCAATCGAACCCTCCGATGTGTGGAAGACTGCCTTCAAAGCCAAGGAGGGCCTTTTCGAATGGTTGGTTATGCCTTTCGGATTGACGAATGCTCCTGCAACCTTCATGAGGCTAATGGATGACATCTTGCGGCCATTCACCAACTCATTTGTAGTGGTATACTTGGATGACATCTTGATCTTTAGCAAGACTTGGGAAGAGCACCTCCACCACATCCGACAGGTTCTCCAAACACTGCGACAACACAAGTTATGTGCCAATTTGGAGAAATGCACTTTTGGCATGACCCAGGTTCAGTATCTGGGATACATTATTGATGAACGGGGGGTGCATGTGGATCCAGCCAAGATCCAAGTCATTCGGGATTGGCCATCTCCAACCACTCTGACAGAGCTTCGCAGCTTTCTAGGCCTTGCCAACTTCTACCGCAGGTTCGTGTTGGGATTTTCTCATATCACTTGGCCCTTGAGTCAGGTCACCAAGGGAGGAGCGAAAGCAAAATTTTTTTGGTCTGAATCTCAACAGAAGGCATTCACAGAGTTGAAAGATCGACTCTGCACAGCACCAGTTCTTGCATTACCAGACTTGCAACAACCATTTGAGGTCGAGACAGATGCCTCTGACTATGCTATTGGGGCAGTCCTTACTCAACACGGGCATCCAGTGGCATATCACAGTGAGACACTTTCAGACACAGTCCGGAAGTATCCCACTTATGACAAAGAGATGTATTCCATTGTGCAGGCCTGCCGACAATGGAAGCATTACATTTTGGGGAAGGAAACGGTCATCCACACAGACCACCGACCCCTGCAGTTCATACAGACCCAAGGGAAATTGCAGAATGATCGCCATCAGAAGTGGTCCACATACCTGCAACAGTTCCATTTGAATATCAAGTATAAGAAGGGCAGCACCAATAATGTTGCAGATTGCCTCAGTCGACCACCGATCATGGCGTTAACCACCGTGCTCAACTCTTGTGGGCACGAGACTTCTGATTGGCCACTGCTCTACAAAAGCGACCCGGAATTCGGCCACACATACCAGACACTCTTGGAGGGTCAACATGTTCCAGATTTTCACCTCCAGGACGACCTGTTATGCCACCTGGGTCACCTTTGTGTTCCTTCAAGCGAGCGTGCCAAGATGATTTGGGAAGCACACTACAGTCGGGCCGTTGGGCATTTTGGGGTCGAAAAAACGGTGGCAGTACTGCAGAAATATTTCTATTGGCCGAATCTTCGACAGGATGTCGGGAAGTACATCAGATCATGCACTGCTTGCGCCATTGCCAAACCGACCATCAAGAAGCAAGGCCTCTATACCCCGCTGCCTACCCCTAGTCGACCTTGGGAATCCATCTCCATGGATTACATGTCAGGCCTCCCTTCCACTAGGCATGGAAATGACTGTGTTTTTGTGGTCGTCGACAGGTTCTCGAAGATGGCCATTATGGCGGCCTGCAAGAAGAATATCACAGCAGAAGCCACTGCTAAACTCTTCTTTGAACGAGTATGGGTACACTTTGGGATCCCACAGTCTATCATTTCAGATCGGGACAGCAGGTTCCTCAGTACATTTTGGTCTAGCCTCTGGTCGATGCTGGACACCAAACTCACTAAGTCCACAGCCTTCCATCCTCAAACTGATGGCCAGACTGAGGTCGTCAACAGGATGATCGTACACATTCTGCGCATGTACAACTCAAAGCATCCACGCACATGGGACGAGAGCCTCCCCTATGTTCAGCACAGCTACAACCGGGCTCTCCACAGCTCGACTGGCCACAGCCCTTTTCAGGTGGGATTGGGATTCCAGCCACTATGTCCCATCGATGTGGCCATGCCATTTGCAGCTACTCACGCAGATTCTGCTCATGTCCAGTCCGAAACAGATAAGGCAAACAGCTTCATTGAGCACATCCAACATATTCGCCAGCAGGTCCATGACATTCTGGAGAAATCAAATGCCAAGTACAAGCAGCGACATGATCAACATCGGGTGCCACACAAGTTTCAAGTGGGCGACAAAGTCTGGTTGCATTTGCAAAAGGAACGCCTTACCGGAGCCTATCGGAAACTCAGACCACTCCGATATGGCCCTTACACCATTACCAAGGCTGTGGGAGACAATGCATTTGAGCTCAGCATTCCCCCATTCCTTGGCCTGCACCCAGTGTTCAATGTCGACCGCCTTCGGCCATACTTTCCACCATTACTAGACACGTCCGACATTGCAGAACAACTCACACCCACAGAGTTAAATCCAGCTTGCATGGAACAAGCTGCAACTGATCGGATCATGGACACACAGATCAAGCACACTCGCCAGCAGAATATCCAACTGTATCGAGTTGTCAAAGCAGGACAACTCCTTCACCAGGGCAAGTGGCTCACCAGGGACCAAGTGCAGCAGAAGTTCCCTCATCTCATGGAGGAACTCAACGCAATGGGGACCATTGCTTCCTAAGGGGGGAGGAATGATCCAGGTGGATATTGGTGGCCACCCGCTAATTCCACTTGGATCCCCTCTAGTGCTTCTTACAGTTTTTTTCAGTTTCCTTAATTATAGCACAGTTTACTATTTTTAGCAGTTTTTCGGGTCCTAAACTTCCGGAGCCGTTTTGAGGCCCTAAACGACGTTTTTTGGGAAATCTACCGCCAGCGATTTTTCTGATAAAAATCGTCTTTTCCGTCGTAGTCCTCGGAGAGATCTTTCCAACGGGCTATCATGCACGTCAAACGGAGATAGTACGACCAATTCGCGACCCCGGGAAGTTGATGTACCAACTTACCCAAAAACGGGGCCCACAATTTGGCGTTTCATCTTCTAGGGTTAGGTTTTGGAATGTGAAGGGTTTTCCATTGTTTCTCAACAATAAATAGGCCTTCGAGCCTCATTGTAAGACAGTTCAGAGGCATGTAGCCACCACATCTCTTCTCAGAGATAAGCTACCATCGCCCTAGCTGGTTTATTTCCATTTCTGTTTGTAAGCATATTTCAGTATTTTACAGTAATGAATTGAGGTATTATTTCCGCTGCATATCTGTCTTTATGGTTATCTCTGTATTTTATTGCGTTCCTGTTTAAATCCGGATCAGTGGTATCAGAGCGGTCTGCTTTTCTTCTCTGTTTTTCTTTGCATGTCCCCAACGAGGTCGGGATATAAGGAGTTAGGGCTTGAACTGGTCGAACCTTTGCAAGACCAGCCTCGCAAATCCCGACGGCCTCCCATGGCGGATGAAAAGAAAGACGAGGGGGCAGGAGATCCTATCAAAATCTTGCTCGAAGAAGCCCTCGAGCGACAAAGGAACGCGATGATGGACAACTTTGCCCAAATCCTTCAGCGGCTACCCAGGGGCGACGCATCGGCTTCCAACAGCAACTCTGGAAACGCCACACCATTTAAGGTACAAGTTAATTTTGAAATCCCCATATTCGAGGGTCAGATAGACGCAGATGCCGTCGATAAATGGTTAAATGTGCTAGAGGGTTATTTTTCTGTTCATGATTTTTCCAGTCGGGAAAAGATTATTTTCGCTCTTCTCAAAGCAGCCCCCCACGTCAAGGATTGGTGGGAAACCTACTGCGAGCAGAAGGATGAAAGTACAGGCTCACTATTTTCAGTCGCACCGACTTGGGATTCATTCCGAGATGCCATCAAGGAGCAGTACTACCCTGTCGGAAGCTATGAGGATCAATACATAAAGTGGACCACGCTACGGCAGGGAAGGGACCAAGACGTACCAGAGTTTACCAATATTTTCCATACCCTTCGCACAAAGTTGGGTATCAAGGATACAGAGCAGCATTTGGTACTCAAATACCGTGGCTGCCTGCACAAGTACATCCAAGAAGAAATAGAATTCCTGAACATCTCCTCGCTCGGCACGGCATACCGATATGCCGTCAAGGTCGAGCAAAAGTTTAAACAGAAGAAGCGAGACTTTGGGTCTGCGAATCCGAAACAAGGGAAAGGTGCCCCCAAACCGCAGAACAAAGGACAAAGCCAAGGCGGGGCGGCCCAAGACAACCCGCCAAAGCTGCAAGCAAAGAACAACGCCGCGAAGCCGAAAAAGGACACCGGAAAGTGGTGTGAGTTCCATAAGAGCTCCACTCACAACACAAGTGAGTGTCGGGCCAAGCAGTCACTGGTGGCCGAGCTAAAGGTTTCAGAATCAGATGCATGTTCTGACTCTGAGTCAGAACTCGATAAGGGGAATGACAAAGGGAAGCAGATTATTGATGCGGAGCCCAACGCCACCGTTGCCACCACGAAGATCCAGAAGGAGGAACCCGAAGATCCAGAGGAGGAGGAGCGTCTCTTCCACTCCCAGATGTGGGTAAAGGGCTCCCCGCTACAGTTCATTGTCGACAGCGGGAGCCAAAAGAACCTCATTTCGGCAGAGGTCGTGAAACGGCTGGGCTTACCGACCACAACACATCCACAACCATACACCATTGGGTGGCTGCACCAAGGACGGGATCTTCGCGTGAGCCAACAGTGTCGCCTTCCATACAACATCAAGCCCTTCACGGATGAGGTATTGTGTGACATTGCTCCCCTTGAAGTTTGTGATGTGTTATTAGGACAACCATACTTGTGGAAGCGACATGCTGTGTATGAGTCAAGGCCCCGTGCTGTTATTGTTACTTTGGGAAATAAGTTGTACAGGATACCAGAGGTAGCACCGCCTACCGCCATCTCTTTGGTTACTGCAAAACAATGCAGTAAGCTCATTTCCAAAACCGGGAAGTTTGTTTTCCTGATGATACGCCCTCAAGAAAAGAAGAAGACGGTGGCCACGACCTCCAGACAGGGCCCCTCCGCACGACAACTACAGATGGACAAGGTCGTGGAGGAGTATGAGGACATCTTCACCTCCCCCACAGGGGTTCCTCTGCACTGTCAGGTCAAGCACTCCATTGATCTGACCCCAGGTTCGCCGCTGCCCAATGGACCAATCTATCGGCGCTCTGTTCTGGAGAATGATGAAATCAAGAGGCAGATTCAGGAGCTGCTGCAAAAAGGTCACATCCGTCCGAGTTCATCGCCCTGTGGGAGCCCGATCGTGCTGGTACAAAAGAAGGATGGGACTTGGAGACTCTGTATTGACTATCGGGCGCTGAACAAGATCACTGTCCGTAATAGGTACCCAATCCCACGGATTGATGACCTCCTGGACCAACTAAAGGGGGCAAAATATTTCAGCAAGATCGATTTGAAGTCAGGATATCACCAGGTACCAATCGAACCCTCAGATGTGTGGAAGACTGCCTTCAAAGCCAAGGAGGGCCTTTTCGAATGGTTGGTTATGCCTTTCGGATTGACGAATGCTCCTGCAACCTTCATGAGGCTAATGGACGACATCTTGCGCCCATTCACCAACTCATTTGTAGTGGTATACTTGGATGACATCTTGATCTTTAGCAAAGTTTGGGAAGAGCACCTCCACCACATCCGACAGGTTCTCCAAACACTGCGACAACACAAGTTATGTGCCAATTTGGAGAAATGCACTTTTGGCATGACCCAGGTTCAGTATCTGGGATACATTATTGATGAACGGGGGGTGCATGTGGATCCAGCCAAGATCCAAGTCATTCGGGATTGGCCATCTCCAACCACTTTGACAGAGCTTCGCAGCTTTCTAGGCCTTGCCAACTTCTACCGCAGGTTTGTGTTGGGATTTTCTCATATCACTTGGCCCTTGAGTCAGGTCACCAAGGGAGGAGCGAAAGAAATTTTTTTTTGGTCTGAATCTCAACAGAAGGCATTCATAGAGTTGAAAGATCGACTCTGCACAGCACCGGTTCTTGCATTACCAGACTTGCAACAACCATTTGAGGTCGAGACAGATGCCTCTGACTATGCTATTGGGGCAGTCCTTACTCAACACGGGCATCCAATGGCATATCACAGTGAGACACTTTCAGACACAGTCTGGATTATCCCACTTATGACAAAGAGATGTATTCCATTGTGCAGGCCTGTCGACAATGGAAGCATTACATTTTGGGGAAGGAAACGGTCATCCACACGGACCACCGACCCCTGCAGTTCATACAGACCCAAGGGAAATTGCAGAATGATCGCCATCAGAAGTGGTCCACATACCTGCAACAGTTCCATTTGAATATCAAGTATAAGAAGGGCAGCACCAATAATGTTGCAGATTGCCTCAGTCGACCACCGATCATGGCGTTAACCACCGTGCTCAACTCTTGTGGGCACGAGACTTCTGATTGGCCACTGCTCTACAAAAGCGACCCGGAATTCAGCCACACATACCAGACACTCTTGGAGGGTCAGCATGTTCCAGATTTTCACCTCCAGGACGACCTGTTATGCCACCTAGGTCACCTTTGTGTTCCTTCAAGCGAGCGTGCCAAGATGATCTGGGAAGCACACTACAGTCGGGCTGTTGGGCATTTTGGGGTCGAAAAAACCGTGGCAGTACTGCAGAAATATTTCTATTGGCCGAATCTTCGACAGGATGTCGGGAAGTACATCAGATCATGCACTGCTTGCGCCATTGCCAAATCGACCATCAAGAAGCAAGGCCTCTATACCCCACTTCCTACCCCTAGTCGACCTTGGGAATCCATCTCCATGGATTACATGTCAGGCCTCCCTTCCACTAGGCATGGAAATGACTGTGTTTTTGTGGTCGTCGACAGGTTCTCGAAGATGGCCATCATGGCGGCTTGCAAGAAGAATATCACAGCAGAAGCCACTGCTAAACTCTTCTTTGAACGAGTATGGGTACACTTTGGGATCCCACAGTTTATCATTTCAGATCAGGATAGCAGGTTCCTCAGTACATTTTGGTCTAGCCTCTGGTCGATGCTGGACACCAAACTCACTAAGTCCACAGCCTTCCATCCGCAAACTGATGGCCAGACTAAGGTCGTCAACAGGATGATCGTACACATTCTGCGCATGTACAACTCAAAGCATCCACGCACATGGGACAAGAGCCTCCCATATGTTTAGCACAGCTACAACCGGGCTCTCCACAGCTCGACTGGCCATAGCCCTTTCCAGGTGGGATTGGGATTCCAGCCACTATGTCCCATTGATGTGGCCATGCCATTTGCAGCTACTCACGCAGATTCTGCTCATGTCCAGTTCGAAACATATAAGGCAAACAACTTCATTGAGCACATCCAACATATTCGCCAGCAGGTCCATGACATTCTGGAGAAATCAAATGCCAAGTACAAGCAGCGACATGATCAACATCGGGTGCCACACAAGTTTCAAGTGGGAGACAAAGTCTGGTTGCATTTGCAAAAGGAACGCCTTACCGGAGCCTATCGGAAACTCAGACCACTCCGATATGGCCCTTACACCATTACCAAGGCTGTGGGAGACAATGCATTTGAGCTCAACATTCCCCCATTCCTTGGCCTGCACCCAATGTTCAATGTCGACCGCCTTCGGCCATACTTTCCACCATTACTAGACACGTCCGACATTGGAGAACAACTCACACCCACAGAGTTAAATCCAGCTTGCATGGAACAAGTTGCAACTGATCTGATCATGGACACACAGATCAAGCACACTCGCCAGCAGAATATCCAATTGTATCGAGTTGTCAAAGCAGGACAACTCCTTCACCAGGGCAAGTGGCTCACCAGGGACCAAGTGCAGCAGAAGTTCCCTCATCTCATGGAGGAACTCTACGCAATGGGGACCATTGCTTCCTAAGGGGGGAGGAATGATCCAGGTGGATATTGGTGGCCACCCGCTAATTCCACTTGGATCCCCTCTAGTGTTTCTTACAGTTTTTTTTTTCAGTTTCCTTAATTATAGCACAATTTACTATTTTTAGCAGTTTTTCGGGTCCTAAACTTCCGGAGCCGTTTTGAGGCCCTAAACGACGTTTTTTGGGAAATCTACTGCCATCGATTTTTCTAATAAAAATCGCCTTTTCCGTTGTAGTCCTCGGAGAGATCTTTCCAACGGGCTATCATGCACGTCAAACGGAGATAGTACGACCAATTCGCGACCCCGGGAAGTTGATGTACCAACTTACCCAAAAACGGGGCCCACAATTTGGCGTTTCATCTTCTAGGGTTAGGTTTTGGAATGTGAAGGGTTTTCCATTGTTTCTCAACAATAAATAGGCCTTCGAGCCTCATTGTAAGACAATTCAGAGGCATGTAGCCACCACATCTCTTCTAAGAGATAAGCTACCATCGCCCTAGCTAGTTTATTTCCATTTCTGTTTGTAAGCATATTTCAGTATTTTATAGTAATGAATTGAGGTATTATTTCCGCTGCATATCTGTCTTTATGGTTATCTCTGTATTTTATTGCGTTCCTGTTTAAATCCAGATCAGTGGTATCAGAGCGGTCTGCTTTTCTTCTCTGTTTTTCTCTGCATGTCCCCAATGAGGTCGGGATATAAGGATTTAGGGCTTGAACTGCTCGAACCTTTGCAAGACCAGCCTCGCAAATCCCGACGGCCTCCCATGGCGGATGAAAAGAAAGACGAGGGGGCAGGAGATCCTATCAAAATCTTGCTCGAAGAAGCCCTCGAGCGACAAAGGAACGCGATGATGGACAACTTTGCCCAAATCCTTCAGCGGCTACCCAGGGGCGACGCATCAGCTTCCAACAGCAACTCTGGAAATGCCACACCATTTAAGGTACAAGTTAATTTTGAAATCCCCATATTCGAGGGTCTGATAGACGCAGATGCCGTCGATAAATGGTTAAATGTGCTAGAGGGTTATTTTTCTGTTCATGATTTTCGCAGTCGGGAAAAGATTATTTTCGCTCTTCTCAAAGCAGCCCCCCACGTCAAGGATTGGTGGGAAACCTACTGCGAGTAGAAGGATGAAAGTACAGGCTCACTATTTTCAGTCGCATCGACTTGGGATTCATTCCGAGATGCCATCAAGGAGCAGTACTACCCTGTCGGAAGCTATGAGGATCAATACATAAAGTGGACCACGCTACGGTAGGGAAGGGACCAAGACGTACCAGAGTTTACCAATATTTTCCATACCCTTCGCACAAACTTGGTTATCAAGGATACTAAGCAGCATTTGGTACTCAAATACCGTGGCTGCCTGCACAAGTACATCCAAGAAGAAATAGAATTCCTGAACATCTCCTCGCTCGGCACGGCATACCGATATGCCGTCATGGTCGAGCAAAAGTTTAAACAGAAGAAGCGAGACTTTGGGTCTGCGAATCCGAAACAAGGGAAAGGTGCCCCCAAAACGCAGAACAAAGGACAAAGCCAAGGCGGGGCGTTCCAAGACAACCCGCCAAAGCTTCAAGCAAAGAACAGCACCGCTAAGCCGAAAAAGGACACCGGAAAGTGGTGTGAGTTCCATAAGAGCTCCACTCACAACACAAGTGAGTGTCGGGCCAAGCAGTCACTGGTGGCCAAGCTAAAGGTTTCAGAATCAGATGCATGTTCTAACTCTGAGTCAGAACTCGATAAGGGGAATGACAAAGGGAAGCAGATTATCGATGTGGAGCCCAACGCCACCGTTGCCACCACGAAGATCCAGAAGGAGGAACCAGAAGATCCAGAGGAGGAGGAGCGTCTCTTCCACTCCCAGATGTGGGTAAAGGGCTCCCCGCTACAGTTCATTGTCGATAGCGGGAGCCAAAAGAACCTCATTTCGGCAGAGGTCGTGAAACGGCTGGGCTTACCGACCATAGCACATCCACAACCATACACCATTGGGTGGCTGCACCAAGGACAGGATCTTCGCGTGAGCCAACAGTGTCGCCTTCCATACAACATCAAGCCCTTCACGGATGAGGTATTGTGTGACATTGCTCCCCTTGAAGTTTGTGATGTGTTATTAGGACAACCATACTTGTGGAAGCGACATGCTGTGTATGAGTCAAGGCCCCGTGCTGTTATTGTTACTTTGGGAAATAAGTTGTACAGGATACCAGAGGTAGCACCGCCTACCGCCATCTCTTTGGTTACTGAAAAACAATGCAGTAAGCTCATTTCCAAAACCGGGAAGTTTGTTTTCCTGATGATACGCCCTCAAGAAAAGAAGAAGACGGTGGCCACGACCTCTAGACAGGGCCCCTCCGCACGACAACTACAGATGGACAAGGTCATGGAGGAGTATGAGGACATCTTCACCTTCCCCACACGGGTTCCTCTGCACTGTCAGGTCAAGCACTCCATTGATCTGACCCCAGGTTCACCGCTGCCCAATGGACCAATCTATCGGCGCTCTATTCTGGAGAACGATGAAATCAAGAGGCAGATTCAAGAGCTGTTGCAAAAAGGTCACATCCGTCCGAGTTCATCGCCCTGTGGGAGCCCGATTGTGCTGGTACAAAAGAAGGATGGGACTTGGAGACTCTGTATTGACTATCGGGCACTGAACAAGATCACTGTCCGTAATAGGTACCCAATCCCACGGATTGATGACCTCCTGGACCAACTAAAGGGGGCAAAATATTTCAGCAAGATCGATTTGAAGTCAGGATATCACCAGGTACCAATCGAACCCTCTGATGTGTGGAAGACTGCCTTCAAAGCCAAGGAGGGCCTTTTCGAATGGTTGGTTATGCCTTTCGGATTGACGAATGCTCCTGCAACCTTCATGAGGCTAATGGACGACATCTTGCGGCCATTCACCAACTCATTTGTAGTGGTATACTTGGATGACATCTTGATCTTTAGCAAGACTTGGGAAGAGCACCTCCACCACATCCGACAGGTTCTCCAAACACTGTGACAACACAAGTTATGTGCCAATTCGGAGAAATGCACTTTTGGCATGACCCAGGTTCAGTATCTGGGATACATTATTGATGAACGGGGGGTGCATGTGGATCCAGCCAAGATCCAAGTCATTCGGGATTGGCCATCTCCAACCACTCTGACAGAGCTTCGCAGCTTTCTCGTCCTTGCCAACTTCTACTGCAGGTTCGTGTTGGGATTTTCTCATATCACTTGGCCCTTGAGTCAGGTCACCAAGGGAGGAGCGAAAGCAAAATTTTTTTGGTCTGAATCTCAGCAGAAGGCATTCACAGAGTTGAAAGATCGACTCTGCACAGGACTGGTTCTTGCATTACCAGACTTGCAACAACCATTTGAGGTCGAGACAGATGCCTCTGACTATGCTATTGGGGCAGTCCTTACTCAAGATGGGCATCCAGTGGCATATCACAGTGAGACACTTTCAGACACAGTCCGGAAGTATCCCACTTATGACAAAGAGATGTATTCCATTGTGCAGGCCTCTCGACAATGGAAGCATTACATTTTGGGGAAGGAAACGGTCATCCACACGGACCACCGACCCCTGCAGTTCATACAGACCCAAGGGAAATTGCAGAATGATCGCCATCAGAAGTGGTCCACATACCTGCAACAGTTCCATTTGAATATCAAGTATAAGAAGAGCAGCACCAATAATGTTGCAAATTGCCTCAGTCGACCACCGATCATGGCGTTAACCACCGTGCTCAACTCTTGTGGGCATGAGACTTCTGATTGGCCACTGCTCTACAAAAGCGACCCGGAATTCAGCCACACATACCAGCCACTCTTGGAGGGTCAGCATGTTCCAGATTTTCACCTCCAGGACGACCTGTTATGCCACCTAGGTCACCTTTGTGTTACTTCAAGCGAGCGTGCCAAGATGATCTGGGAAGCACACTACAGTCGGGCCGTTGGGCATTTTGGGGTCGAAAAAACTGTGGCAGTACTGCAGAAATATTTCTATTGGCCGAATCTTCGACAGGATGTCGGGAAGTACATCAGATCATGCACTGCTTGCGCCATTGCCAAACCGACCATCAAGAAGCAAGGCCTCTATACCCCACTTCCTACCCCTAGTCGACCTTGGGAATCCATCTCCATGGATTACATGTCAGGCCTCCCTTCCACTAGGCATGGAAATGACTGTGTTTTTGTGGTCGTCGACAGGTTCTCGAAGATGGCCATCATGGCGGCCTACAAGAAGAATATCACAGCAGAAGCCACTGCTAAACTCTTCTTTGAACGAGTATGGGTACACTTTGGGATCCCACAGTTTATCATTTCAGATCGGGATAGCAAGTTCCTCAGTACATTTTGGTCTAGCCTCTGGTCGATGCTGGACACCAAACTCACTAAGTCCACAGCCTTCATTTGAGAAGATCCTTCCAGGGTCCAAACCCTTCTTGGAGTTCCTTTTGCTCCTTCAACCTGCAAAACAATAAACTCAAGAAAGTACAAGAATATATGGACTAAACATCATAAAGAAATCATCTTCATAGTATATTGAAAGGTAGTTAATTATGCATTTAAAACAACCATTCATATATGAATCATAACATGGATATCATAAACATGAAGAAGATTTATATCAGGAACAAAGACAAGTGTTTCTTTTATTATAGACAAATAAAGTATAGAAAGGAATAATTTCACCTGATTCGTCCTTTCGCAGGCTCCAAGCGGAACTGTCCTCCGGATTCGTCCAGTCTCAAGCCTTTAACAAACTCCTTCCATGACTTGCTCCATGATATCTCAAGTAGTAGAAAGACATCATCACAGAAGGAAACAAGGGTTTCCTGTAAATGGGGGAAGTGCAGGAGGCACTAGGATCTTCAGACCTGGTCAGGGAAATCTCAGCATAATAATCTCGCTCTCTCCTCTCTCCTCCTTTAGGCCTTCGCATTGAAGCCTTTTATACTTCTCCCAAAGTAGTTTTTTAGTTGGGAACTCATTGGGAACAGTTGGGCCACAGGCACTAACAAGTAATCAACAGGTGAAACCCGTGATCTCTGCCCGAAATTAAGGAGATTTAATTATTTTAAGTGTTTTAAGACATATACGCGGGTTGGGTATACACAGACCCACATACACATGCGTTTAACTCAGGGAAATGTCGCTTATAGGGAATAAAACACTGTTTTTTAAATTTTTGGACCAGGTCTGGAAGGAGGGGTTGCCCTAGGCCATAAGTGCAGCATCACAAACCTCAAGATTGAGATCTGGAGCTATAATAGATGCCCCCTAATATATGAGGTCAGAAGGGGTACATGATGGCCGAAATGTATTAAGCAAGTTCATGGAAAGGAAATCTGTCAAAAAACTGAGAAGGACTTCACTAGAATTTAGCCTGCCAAGCCACAAAAGGAGATCAGAAAGAAACACTGTATGAGGCGGGCATACCCATGCTTAGAAAAAGTACAGCATGTCCGCATATCAAGTACAAGTGGATCCACTAAGTATACAAGTATAGAAGACTAGAAAATACATAATGGATCATCTGATCATGATCGAACAAATACATGTCTGAATATCACATATAAGAATGTCAATGATGCTGAAGGATGAAGCAGATCACTGATATCAAAGACTGATCCCAAAAAGTACCAACTGAACATGATGGAATAAGATGGTACTACACTGCAAACCTAGGTGTCAGCATATAAAATATCGCCATGAATGACTGCAACATATAAGGTGGAGTTGTATCAACTAGTAGCAACAGGAGTAACTGTCAAGTGAACTAATGAATGCTGATACAACGTGAGGTCTTCACCGACCACCGTGGTACATTTCTACAGCATGGGAATAAATGATCTGAAGTTGACCATGTGAGAAATCATTTGATTACCGGTCATTGATGTATACTGTTAACAAACGCGAAACTACTCATCGATAATGATAATGAGCGTCAAGGTACCCAGTACAATCTAACAAGTGTGATTAGATGAGCTGAAGTAGAACACCTGTAAGAATCTATCAATTAGGAGACAATGATGGTTTCCCATTGTCGATAACGAAGGATCTGCCACTAATGACTGCAAACCCCAAGGTACTGCCAAATGGACTCTAGATCTTTGCCCCAGAGCAATGAGTCGAAGTCGATAGGGAAAGATCCGCTAGAAGGAAGGAATTAAGGCATCCTTCATCAATCTAGCGCGAGTGTAACCCGTAGGCCAATAATGTGGAAGGAATCAGACGAAAAAGATGTAGTAACCCGACCGAAGCATGTTTCCGGCGTACACAAGATGTGGCTAGCGCACGACAGAAACCCTCTGAACCAACCAATAATGAAAGCTGACATAGAGGCGATGTATCCACCAATAGGGTCAAATGGAAACCAGGGTACTGCACGAATCCCAATGTGTGATAATGTAAGCTGATGTCGAACACAAGGGAAACCGCTCAATCAAAGACCCATGATACTGATCGATGTTGAGCATAAGGTGACCTATCAATAATGAAAATAGGGCTAGGGTGCAGCTCTAGGTCTGTCCTCAGAGCAAGATGTCGTTGTCGATAAGGACAAGACCCGCCAGCAAGAAGTCAATGGAGACCTTCTCAAACCGGCATGAGTAGAGGACCAATATAACTGATGTGATGATAGACATGATACTGACAACCAGGTATGGCCGACTGAAAAATGAGTCAAGAGACACTGCATAGAGGCCGACTCAAGCTAACTTCCCTTGAACAAAAGCACGACTCAATGTGACTATGTGGCAACATATGATGACTCTGTATAAGTTTGTCATGTAGGAGGCACGAACGAACCCTCCATATGATTGGAAGAGATAACCAATCAGGGGAGAACTGACTCAATAACAAGGTTAAGGCATACCTAAGTCAAAATAAATCTCGCCCAAACGGAGGAGACTTTGTTTTGAGTGCTTTGTTCAAGGGCGACACGACTGACTCTAGCTGCCAACAATAAGTGGAAATATTGTCCCGTTCCCCTCTTTTTGGAATATTTAATTTTTTTGTCTTTTTCTTTTAAGTTGGAAAAAGAATAAAAGAATGCTATAGTACAGTGGAAAGAACGAGTGTCGGTGAAACAGGTGATCTAGTTCCTGGGATTGGAACATTCCTATGCTCAATGCAGGGAGGCAAAAACTGGTCAAAGACACTCAAAGGTGTGTTCCTTCCACGAGTCAAGGTGTGTCAAGTTGCAGAAGTCAAAGGTATGCAAGTTTGATTTTGCAGTCGTCATGGTCAAAAGTTGGCTTAAACACGAGTCCAAGTGAAGCCGGCTCAAGGCCAAAAGGTACAAATGGTCAAAATGCAATGCAGTAGTACAACTCAACACAAAGGAGCCTCTAGGGTATAAGGCCAGAACAAAGTGAAGAAGAAAAGAGGAATGAGTCTTCATCGCATAAGTCATGGTGGGACTACAGAGGACTCCCAAACCTACTCAGATCGGAGCAGCATGGGCAACAAATGTCAGTGAGGTGTTAACTACGATGCCCATGTAAAGGATGGCTTCTACCATCGTGTCATGATTTAAAGAATCGGCGAGTGAAAATGGTTTACAAACCATAACACGATGAGATTGACCCTATGGCAAATGTATCGACTAATGGAGGCTAGTATGCATAATGCAACAGAAAAAGGGCTTCCCTAACCTATATGCCAGTGAGAAAATGATACTTGCCATGACGGGTCAGTAGTCATGGAACCGTCTCGAAATTGTCGAAAAACGTACAAAATGTCCTGAAAGTAAAACCATTCTCGACATTCCAATCTCCTAAGTTAAAAGTTACATGAGACCAAACAAAATCAAGTTTTGAAAATTTTTTGCATTTTCAAAGGCTATAAAAGAGTTTTTGGACTCACCATTTTCAGCATTTGAGTTTGAGAGGAGAGAAGTGGAGCAAAAGGAGCAAACTTTCCATACACCAAATTCAACCGTTCACATTCTTCTAAAATCCCTAGGAAACTCTTATACTTGTCTTGAAATCAATTGTGACTAGTTTTAGAATTTTTAATTTTTGTTTTACCGTTGAATTTTTTTGCCAAAAATTTCACCGCGGCGTATATGTGTGTTAGAAATATGAAACCCGTGTACACGCGGGCCCTACATGCTTCTGTGTGTAAATGGACCCGCGTATACGCCACAAACATTTCAAACAAAAACACTAACAGTCTAAATTCATTTTTCTTCAGGATGCCAGTCACTTGGCGAGAAAGAGAGCATACCGCAGTGGATGATGAGGTCATGAATGATCCCAATGCTTTAGATGCCTTATGGGGATGTGGTTTGCTAAAATTCTTTAAACTGCCAAATATGAAAGCAAACACACGTCTGCTTGAGATGCTCATTGATTACTGGAGTATCGAGGATGATGCATTTATGATTGACCAGATACCACTGAGGATATAAGTGGAAGATATTTATTTCATCATAGGCCTTTCCCAAAGGGGAGAGGTAGTACATTCCTGGGGTAGGACACGAAACAGTCTCTCAATCGAGGACTACGTACATATATATTACCCGGGACATCCAAAAAATGTTGGAAGTCAAATTTCAATCACACATGTGGAGAGTTTATCGTTGAGGATAATCTTGTTCACTATAGTTACAGTGAATGGATCAGCTTCTCTGCACCAGGCATCACGGCTAGCCATGAGCGTGGTGGTCAACTGTCTCACCATGGTATTTGACTGGTGTACTCCTCTTCTGGCCAGCTTGAAAAGCCAGCTCACTTCTATCAAGAGAGGGTAGACCAAAAACTTCGGATATGGGACTATCTTGTGTTCTTTCTTTTTTGAGAGGGTCCCTGCACTTCGTCCTGGAATACCGGTTTCAATCAGCACCCCGCGAGATCCACGCATGGGCAGGTGGGCTAACTTGATGAAACGTCTAGGAGGTGGGGACGTCCCACAGACTGCATTTAACGATGACTTCTTCTCCTGGTGAGAGAAGCAGATCATTGCCATAGATGACTACCCTTATGCTGGGCTCGATTTTCGAGGAGATCCCGATCTAGTATTACCACCGACCGTAGCATGGGGCGACATTGGTAAGTGTTTTATGATTTTATGATTTTTTTTGGATTTTTCAAATATAATAATGAACTTTGAAAAATGTTTTTGATAGGATTCAAATGACTAATATGATGATCATGTTCCAGATATTGGGCCGGTACAACCAGATGAGTTCCCACGACAAACGTCATGGCCGAGGGGCCGAAGAGGCAGCTGCAGACACAGAGCGACTACTTAACACGGTTAAGTGGCACTTGGTGAGACTAACTCACGGAGTACTGATGGCAACCGTAGAGGATCTAGCTGAAGATATGCAGCGTCATGTGGTTGGCATGCCACGAGACTAGGTCCACACTTTTAGGCATGTGGGCAATGCAGTAGTTGCCTACTTAGCCGCTCATCCTGAGCCGGAGCATTAGATGTACTAGACATGATTATGGGCATTTGAGTCCCAATTTTGTATATTATTTTTGGACAGACTTATGTACACTTGAGATGTTTTATGATATATATATATATATATATATATATATATATATATATATATACAGTTCGACTTTTTGATGCTTGATTTTATTGTGATGAATGATTGATGTGCCAGTCTAATGCTTGATTAGCGATAGAATCAGCTAACCAATTATGAGATCTTGGAATATGCAAATAATTAATATAAGTAAATGATCTTTGCAACAACCTCACCCTTAAATATTGGCGATATAAACATGGATCCCTTACCCGATAAATGTTATTTAATTGTGACACTATCAATTGTGAATCAAGATAAACTACCAACGAGTCGATTTCGTGAGAAATTCCCTCGGATAGTAAATTAATGGCAGTAGTATACTCAGCCATATTATTTGAAGCAGAACCAATGCATACTCCCCTTGATACCATCAACTGACCAGTTGGATAGTAAGTACCCAAGTTGCGGAAGCGAGGTTCCGAGTGTGTCGACTAGCACCATCGGCGAATCCAAAAGAGACCAAGTCATTCATCAACACCTGCCACAACAGACCCAAAAGTGTTGATATCAAAAACTCTCGATGAAATATGTAAAAATATACAAAATGTACAAAGAAGCCATTGCCGAGCTGTTACTTAAGCAAAGTACTTCTTGAGGTAGAGCCCGTTTCGGGGCTCCGCCAACATGTTTCCTTCAAAATCGGTTAACTCATACGACCCTTTTTCTAAAATTCATTTAATTATGAAGGGACCATACAACATAGGCTTGAATTTTCCTGCCCCAAGGTGTCCTTATCTTGATCGTAGACCAAGACAAGGTCACCTTCAGAAAAGACTTGAGGATGGACATCTTTATCATAATGAGTTTTAACCCTTTTCTTATGAGCCTCATTTACTGTGGCAGCATCTCGACGCTACTCATCGAGATGTTCCAAGTGAAGGAGGTGCTCTTTGAGATTAGAAGTCTCTGGAAGGAGCTCAACAACTAACTTAAGAGATGGAACTTCACATTCGATAGGAAAGATAGATTCCATTGCATAAACTAACTGAAAAGGTGTAAAACCTGTAGCAGTCTTTACGGAGGTTCGGTATGCCCAAAGAGCCGGATACAACATAAGGTGCCAATTGGATCGATTTTTGTTGATTGTCCTTTGCAGGATCATCTTAAGAGTTTTGTTCACTGCCTCGACCTGTCCATTGGCCTGAGGATAATAAGGAGACGAATGCTCCTGCCGGAAACCTAATTTGAGAGCCAATTCAGACATTAGTTTATTCTGGAAATGACTGCAATGGTTAGTGACAATCTCTCTTGGGATACCAAACCTTGAGATAATCTGATTAAAAAGGAACAATGCCACTGTTTCACTATCGTTTTTATAAGTAGGCATGGCCTCAGCCCACTTCATGAAGTAGTCTACAACCACGATAATGTACTTGTGATTCGCTGCTGAAGGCAGATTACAAGTTGTAAAATCAATACCCCACTTAGTAAAAGGACCGACAGTGACAACGGGAAAAAGAGGAGCTGGATGTGTGCGCATCTTCCGAGTATAAATTTGACACGGGTGACAGCGTTTGACCGCTTCAACACAATCTTTGAAGAGCGAAGGCCAAAAATAGCTGGCACGCAAGATACGCTGAGCTGTAGCAAGCCCTGATAGATGACCACCACAAGCTCCACTGTGGCAGTCATTTAGCACTGACTCTACTTCCTCTAAGGTTAAACAGCGCCGAAGGATTGAATCAACCCCTCGACGATATAATGTATCACCAATGATAACATAATTTTTAGCTAGGTGACGTAATTTTCGATGTTCATCCTTAGAGAAAGTAGAGGGAAACTTCGAAGTTTGGAGATAGACAATGATATCTCCATACCAAGGGTCGAGTGAAGAGATGAGGAATAAATGTTCGTTGGGAAAACTTTCCTCATAAATAGTATCCTCTCCACAAGACAGCTGGGAAATTAACTCAACGAAAACCATAGATTTCTTAGACTTAGCGGACAAGAACTCGAGATCAAATTCTTGTAGGATGACTATCCACCGATTATATTTGCCCCCAATCACTCGCCTACTGAGGACAAATTGAAATGGATTGATCGCTGCTAAGACAAAAGTTTTGCGTAGCAAGATATAATGGCAGAGCCGCTGGACAACATGGACAGCTGCCAAGGCTAAATTCTCAACAGGAGAATAGCGAAGTTCAGGACCTATCAAGCCTCTGCTCAAATAATAAATCACATGCTTTGTGAGAGCATCGTCTTCCTGAACGAGAACCATACCAATGGTTGATTCTGCTGCAGCGAGATATAAAAGGAAGTCCCTACCATAATCTGGTGGACTCAAAAGTGGGGCAGAGACTAATGCCTTTTTCAAAGCATCGAACGACTGCTGCGCAAAGTCATCCCACACGAATGGAACTCCTTTGCATAGCAAACACATAAACCTTTTAGTGATCTCGACATAATTTGCTATAAACCGTCTTAAGAAATTAACCTTCCCTTGAAGACTTTGAAGTTGCCGAATTGAGGACGGGGGAGGCAACTGAATTATTGCCTCTACCTTGAACGGATCTACCCTAATCCCTTCATTTGACACAATGAACCCTAATAACCGACCGGACGTAACCACAAAAATGCATTTATTGGGATTCAACCAGATTTTATAAAAATGAAATCGCTCAAAAACCAATAGAAGATGACTAGGGTGATCAGTTCTCTTTCGAGAACGAGCAGTGAGATCGTCCAAGTATGCTTCGATGATATGTTTAATGTTGTGGAAAGCATATGACATGGCCCGCTGGAAAATAGCTCCAGCATTTTTAAGACCAAAAAGCATCTTTCTGTATGCAAAGGTACCCCAGGGACATATAAAAGTTGTCTTATGTTGATCTTTAGGACGGATAGAAATTTGATTATAACCGGAAAAACCGTCCATGAAGGAAAAAATCTCATTACCCGCACACTCGTCAATAATCTGATCAATGAATGGCGTGGGGTAATTATCTTTTGGACAAGCCTTGTTTAGGTCCCTAAAGTCGATGCATACTCGGATTGTTCCTTGTTTTTTATCTACAGGGACTGGATTAGAAACCCATTCGGTAAGAGGAATAGGGTATATAAAACCCGCCTTAAGCAGCTTCTCTACTTCAACTTTAATGGCTGCTGCTTTCCTAGGATTAACCGGTCGAAGCCTTTGATGAACCGGTTTGGCATTTTCATACGTCTTGATCTCATGTTGAACTATAGAAGGATCAATGCCAGACATTTCTTCATAAGACCAAGCGAATAGATCTCAAAATTCTTTGAAAAGGTCGGTGTAAATCTGAATTTCTTCAGGGTAACATTCGATTCCAATGAAGAGATTCTCGATCACGTTAGGGTCCCTAGAGATGTTTATAGATATCATTTTTGAAATCACCGACATATTTCCTTCGGCACGAAAGTGTGTTGGAGCCAAAGCGTTTGATATCGTACAAACATCACTAGTAAAGAGCTCGGAGAACCTAGATTCCACTTTCTGCAATGGAGGAAGAAAATATGAACGATGGTGCACGTATTCCCAAGGTCGATCTACACCCATCATTACTTTGAGGATTGCTGCTTCAGAAGGTAAAACCATATCTAAGTAGTCCAAAGCAGAGGTAGAATCAAGGGTCCAAGCCGGGGCCACATCACCATCTAGCTCCTCTTCAGAAAAAGGAATAGAGTGGTCGTTTGTAGAGTCAACGATAGATTGATATCTAAGCTCAACTGTAGACATAGGAAATGCCATTCCATTAGCCTGTCCCTCAGCTAATGTGGTCGTAGGTGAAGACAAGGTCCAAGGGTCTGAAAAATAAAGAGTTTGGAAGAACTCTTTTCGAGGAGACTCCTTAGATGATGAAATGACATTGATTCTAGCGATAGGAGAGGGAAAATCAAAGGTACCCATCAATGAAGAATACATCCCAACTCCTAGATTCTCAGTAGGCAGATGAGGGTTATCCACTAAAGGAACAGTAGGGTCAGAATTTGCTTGAGGATCGACTGCACAATAATCCAATTGATCAACCTTAACGATTTTCCCTTCATGAGGAAAGCAAATGACATGAAACAGAGTCGAAACAACGACGTCCATTTCGTATACCTAGTTCCTTCCTAAGAGGAGATTGTAGTCTAGGTTAGCATCAATGACTTCTACTTCAATATTGACGACCTTCCCCCCAACACATATAGGAAAGGCTGGGATAATCCCATGTGGCTTGTGAGAATTCCCATCAAATGTAGTCAGGAGGGTAGGTGAAGGAACAGCCGAAGGTGATCCAATGGCCTTCCAGCATGACATCAACATGACGCACGTGGAAGCTCCTTCATCAATAATGGTACAAAAAATGTTAATTTTCCAGTATGTAGACTTTATTTGGAAAGCCATATGATGAGGGAGTCACTTTTTGACATTTAACATGTCGAAAGTGAGCACTAAAGAGTTGGCTGGATCAACTACCCCAATTACCGAGAGTAAAGCACTTCGTTGAGCCAGACACGACTGGAGAACCTCTAAAGTGGACATGGCGCATGGACTCTGAGCCAGATCCTAAACAATGGAGTAGTTCTGGGCGGCCCTAGCGTTAGGATTAATAGTCGCGCGTTTAGCGGAACCTTTCGGTATCTGTGGTATAGTCTCGACAGGGGGTCGCTCAATATGAAGGTCGGTATTTCCGGGAGCAGTTTTGTCCTTGGAAGTTTCGGCTTCACCATAATCACGTGACCGAGTGGCCACATGGACATTAGAACCCATCATGAAAACATTTGATGATTTCTCCCCTTCCTGGCTGCCCCCTGCGGAGGTACCCGGATTTGAACTCGCGCCAGCAAGCAATTGTTGCCCTTGGGGAAAAGGGTTGGTTAACACAGCTTGAGAACTAGAAGTCCCTTGCTGCCCTAACAAGTGCTAAGCGTCCTGAATCTTTGGGCAAAGATGAGTTAAATGGTCTCCACTGCACAACTTGCATGGAAACTTGACTTTCTTTCTAGACTCATTTCTACCACCACCAGCATTATTGCTGGATTTATTTGCGTCAGCCTTCCCATCCTGATTCTTTTTCTTACCTCGTCCTTTCCTTTTCCCATTGGAATTTTGATTTCCTTTGGGGTTATCAGATTGGATGGCATTAATCGAAGAGGGTTGGGAAGACGAAGGGTTAGACGATGTGACCTGGTTGTTAGGAGCAGTTTGCAAAGACAACTGCTGCAATTGGCTCAACAAGTTCACTGCATTTGTGTCTACCGATCCAACGATACCATCTGCATGGGGACCTGGCTTCGACTTGGCTATATCAACCTTAGACCTAGGAGCATCTGGCAAGATTTTTTGTAGGATCCCAAACTGAGAGTAAATCAATTCTAATTGCTGGGCCCTAAAAATAGCTTGCTCCTCAGAATAGACTCCGGACATGGAGACATCCTTAGAGATTTTAGGTTGTAAAGATTTCAAAAACCATTCGAGACGGTATTCCGGAGGGATTTCGGCTTTAATGAGCCTCTTTCTCCGTCTCCATTCTTGAATATGGTCAGAAATGTGAGTTGTCGTGTCCTGACGAAAAGTGGCCAAAAGTTCAGTTCTGACATCATAACGGATGGGCAACTGGAAATGATTTAGGAAAATATTAGCTAAGTCGGCGAAAGATGTAAAGCTGCCCCCTGACAACTCTATATACCACTTGGCTGCATTACCAGTCAAGGTGCGTTGAAAAAGTCTCAACCTAATTGAGTCATCAATAAGGGAGTTTAATGAGCACCACAAATGGAATATGGTTACATGGTCGCCTGGGTCTTCATCGCCCTTCCCTTCAAATTTTGGAATGTCCGAAGGGAGTTTGGTTGGGACCGAAGGCCAGGCCGGATTGTATTTGATTGGATTGTTTGTTAATTTCGTGAGATCTGGCAAGTTCAAAGTTGCCAGAAATGGAAGCCTAGGAAGACCTTGGGGATTCCACCCAGACTGGGCAGAGCTCCCAAAGTTCTGAAAAGATTGGCTTGGATTTTGGAAGGCATTAGGCTGCCTGAAGTAACCAGCAGAACCAACTAAACCAAAAGGCAAGCCTTGTGATCCAGCAAAACTCGGAGTTTGACCAACTCCAGCCGCAAAACCTCCATAACCGGCGAAGCTTCCTCCTAAAGGATTATAAGGAGTTGATAACCCCTGGTAAGGATTCCAAGTAGAAGCTAAGGGAGGAACACTTCGAAACAAACTAACTGTGGAGTACGACCCATTCCCTTGTTGGCCAAAAAACGGATTCCCTGTTCCTATGCCACTAATCGCAGGGTTAGTCCAACCTTGGAAAGGATTGTTGCTTTGTCCTATAGAAGAAAAAGGCATAGATCCTATTTTCGGGCTGGAATGTGGTATATGACCACTTCCAAAAGGAAAACCTTGAAATGAAGTCGATCCACCCATCATGGATGTGGAGGCACTAAACAGAACTGACAGAATACCCTGTGCATGGGTGCCAAATGGGAGGAATCCAGAACTAAAAACATAAGTTTGGGAATTTCCACTCGTCGAAGGAATGGATGTAGACCCAACTAAGGATGTGCTAGTAAAAGACCCAAATAAGGAAGTAGAGGGGATGGAAATAGTTCCTCCCCCTTGTACTGATGTTGGAGTCTACAAAGTTGTAGCACTTTTAGTAGAATCCATGCTTCCAGTAGTGGTCATCGATGGTAAGTGCGTAATGTGACCTGGACTTGACGGTCTATGCGTCGGAGTCCCAACATATTGTAATACTTCTGGATAGCTAGAAGGTAGGGGAGAATTCAGAGCCGCTAACGACTCTGGGAGTTCTTCTACCTCTATGTTATCTTCCGTCCAAAAGAGAACTCGAGAAAGAACTGGAGTGTTCCTCTCTTGTTCTGTGGAAGTACCAGGCCTATCTTGAACACTAATGCTCCCGAGAGGAGGATCAATCCCCGATGCATCAACTGCCACGGGATGAAACCCACCGGCGGTATTACCTCTGCGGCTTCTAAGAGAAGGCTCTAAACTTGGTGGTGAAAGACCACGAAGTCTTTGAGACTATCTAGGTGATCGGTCAGCCACTTTGAATTTTTTATTAAGACCTAACTAAAGAATCAAAAAATTGAAAGCTAGGCCAACTAGGAGCATAGAGCACACACTATAAAGTCCCTAAAAGATATCAGCCAGTCAAACAACTTTCAAGTATTTCCGCTCCGAGTGATGAGGACCGGACACCAAAATACAAGAAAGTGAAGTAAGGGGCCTTCCGAAGATAGTCTGGGATAATGACGGCCCAGTCCTATCAGCGAAGGTAACAGAGGAAGTTACGCTGACCTCCTAACAATAGCCTGCGCTGGTGCAAGCCCCCAAGCTTTGCAAGGGTGCCCTCCAGTAGTACCGTTGAGAGTGATACAACGTCGACCTCAGGTGCCACAGGATTCCCCTCTACAGCCACCTGTGTAGATCCCTAGGAGTAGCAACTAAGGTTACCAACTCGTGTCAGAAGCCAGGCGGAACAGTCTTGAGGTAAGATCCGACAAGTAGGAGAGGGGGTATCTCTCTTCCCTATCTTCACAGACCCTCGTGCTTAACTCCCAGATTCGGAGCTTTCCTGGTCTCCCTAAAGCTATTGGATTTTCACTCACTATTCAGACTGCTATGTTTGACAGTTTAAATGGCCTTGGAGATTTATCTCTCCACTCGCATAATCCAAGGCCCTAAAATATCCTAAAACTTGTTGGTGTGTCTAACTTGACAATTATAAAAAGTTCTAGTATATTTTAATTAGCGCTTGCTTTTAAATGGGCTGTTCTTTAAGTCAAGGGATAAGCGAAAGTGAAACTAGTGGTGTTTGGATGCAAAAGAAATTAATAAAAACCAAACTATATGCAAATGCACTTGTTTTTGTTTTTCGATGAAAGAAATTTCTACTAGGTTCAGAGGAACTTCAAAGAAAGTAACAAATTTTTCTTTTCTTTTCTTTTACTCAAGCTTCACACTCACAAAAATTAACAAAACTATGGATGCCTACAAAGATGCACAAATTTATCCTAATGCAACAAGTACATGCTGATGCAAAACTCAAAACTACTCTTAAATCAAGAAATGAAAGTTACTTGTTTATCAATTTCTAATTTTCCACTTAAAATGTTTAGATAGAATATAAGTTGTTGATGCTTATTTCATCTAAATACTAAAAGAAAGTTTCAAGATAAACAAAGATGCACTTTCACTCATAAAAAAGAAACTAAATCAAAACAAAGTTCAAGAAATCAAAACGAAGTTTCAAAAAGTTTTCCTCAAAAGCAAAACAAAAATGACTTTTCAAAAGTGCTCTAGACAAGACTGAAACTTTATGATCGAAGAATAGGCAATGAAACAATTTGTGAGTTTGCAACACAAAACAAGTGAGAACTCAACAAAAAATTTGTTTCAAAGTGCTCTTAACAATCAAAAAGCAACAATAAGAGCTTGGCAATAAAGACCAATAGATTGAAAAGACAACTTTCAAGAAAGTGTGAACCAACAACTTTCGGAAAGAAAGAAAAGCAGATGGTCATAAAGATATAGTTTTGACATGCAAACCAAAAAGTCACCAAAACAAAACTTGACACAAAGATTGAAATCAACCTTTCTACCCTGAAGGCACAGAGCAGCCAAGATTCCTAGCAAGAAGTCTTGTGTGCTTAAGTGAAAACGATGACGTTTGCAAGAAAAAAAAATAATACCAACACTTTCCAAAATCAAAGAGAATTTGAAATTAAATACTTGCTGTAAAAATAAAGACTGACACAGAAACGTAACTGTTCAGGACTGAATCAGACCAACAGACAGACCTTCAGAAACCGAAAGATTTGAAAAATCTTGAATATTTTAAGACATATGCAACTGTGTCTGTGCACAACTGCGTGTATACGCGACTAAGCTTAAGGAAACATGCGTATACGCAGGTTTACTTAAGGAAAGATGCGTATATACGCTTCTGTAAACTAAAAAAACAATGTATATAAAAGGTTTCAAGAAAAAACAAAAAACAGTCTGAAGAAACTGATCAAACTTACAATTCAAGTTCCTACAAGAACAGACTACACAGTAACAGCAAGCAGACAGATAGCTAAGCCCTGATTGGCTTGAATAAACCCAAACTAGGAACAACAATACTGTTGTCCCCAGTGGAGTCGCCAATTCTGTTAAGGGATAAATTCCCCTAGGGTCTTGGGTTGATACCCTAGCAGATCGGAGGTTATCTATACAGAGAAACACACATTCCATACAACCATAATGCTAATATAAGAAAACTCTACGATAAGGGGCATACCTGAGGTCCTTCGTTTGAGAAGATCCTTCCAGGGTCCAAACCCTTCTTGGAGTTCCTTTTGCTCCTTCAACCTGCAAAACAATCAATTCAAGAAAGTACAACAATATATGGACTAAACATCATAAAGAAATCATCTTCATAGTATATTGAAAGGTAGTTAGTTATGCATTTAAAACAACCATTCATATATGAATCATAACATGGATATCATAAACATGAAGAAGATTTATATCAGGAACAAAGACAAGTGTTTCTTTTATTATAGACAAATAAAGTACAGAAAGGAATAATTTCACTTGATTCGTCCTTTCGCAGGCTCCAAGCGGAACCGTCCTCCGGATTCGTCCAGTCTCAAGCCTTTAACAAACTCCTTCCATGACTTGCTCCATGATATCTCAAGTAGTAGAAAGACATCATCACAGAAGGAAACAAGGGTTTCCTGTAAATGGGGGAAGTGCAGGAGGCACTAGGATCTTCAGACTTGGTCAGGGAAATCTCAGCATAATAATATTTCTCTCTCCTCTCTCCTCCTTTAGGCCTTCCCATTGAAGCCTTTTGTACTTCTCCCAAAGTAGTTTTTTAGTTGGGAATTCGTTGGGAATAGTTGGGCCACGGGCACTAACAGGTAATCAACAGGTGAAACCCGTGATCTCCGCCTGAAAGTAAGGAGATTTAATTTTTTTTAAGTGTTTTAAGACATATACGCGGGTTGGGTATACACAGACCCGCGTACACACATGTTTAGCTCAGGGAAATGTCGCGTATATGGAATAAAACACTGTTTTTAAAATTTTTGGACTAGGTTTGGAAGGAGGGGTTGCCCTAGGCCATAAGTGCAACATCACAAACCTCAAGAGTGAGATCTGGAGCTATAATAGTTGTGTTGATAGTGCATGCATTCAGGAACTGATCCTTGAGGGATTGCAATTTTTAGAAGCTTTATTTCCCTTTAAATACAAGATATCCTCCATTGGAATTACGCATTGGAATAGAGACTTGGAGAGCTTGTGAAGAGGCTAAGCTTTGGCCTTGATATTGCTTATGAGTTGGAGATTGAATTTGCTAAGTGTTGGGATTGTTCTAATGAGAACAAGCATTGTAATTTCATCTTAATTTTCTGGATTAATACAAAACAGATAGTGGGGTTTTGAGCTGTGGATTTCCTCGGATATTTATTGTGTTATGTGCCTTTGATTCTCTTCCTCTATTGATTATTGTTTGCTCGATGTTTAAGGGCTTCCGTTGTAAAGAGTAGAAATAGATTCTTGTCTCTTTCTTTAGTAAATTGCATTAGCTTGTGAATCTACCAGATTTTCTACATGGTATCGGAGTTGAGAATAATATACTAGAGGAGATTTCGAAGTTTTGAGTATCTGGGTTATAGGTGAAAGTCGAATTTGCAATACATACTTCCGGATCAACAAATGGAATTCCATGGGTTGAGGCTTGAGTATGCCTTGGAGGGAAACTCAAATTTCACAGCCTAGAGGGACATGATGGAGGTTGTGCTAGAGGAAAATGGCTTAAAGGAATTTGTTGAACAAGCAATTCCTAATCCCGTAGCTACTGATGCACAAAACTTGGCTGAGTGGAAGAAGTGTGCAGTGAAGGCAAGGTGGATAATCCTTAAGGGAGTTTGAGATCATATTTTCTCAAGTCTCCATGGAAAGGAAACCCCACATGCTATGTGGAAAAGAATTGTATCAGAATAACAAGTGATCAAAGGAAGTTGGCACTAAAAGATAAACTTCGTAAAATCAAGATGGAGAAAGGTGAGACGATTCCAAAGTACTTGACCAAGTTCACTCAATGTTAGGATGAACTTGGAAGTGTTGGAATCATGGTTGCCAAGGAGGATATGGTGAGCCTTTCTCTTCTTGGAATCCAAAAGAGTTGGCATAGTTATTAGGACTCTGTTAATGGTCGGGAGAAGCTGCCAGATTGGGAATGAATATGGTCAAATTTGATGTAGGATGAGATCAAGATTAACACCAGGGATGGTTCTTCATCAAAGACTGATGATGAAGAGAATTTTGCCTTAGAGATTAAGCTGAGGAAGGGGAAAGGTAACATTTCCAATTCTAAATCAAACTCTTTTCATGGAGGTAAGAAGAAGGACATGAAGAAAGTTAAATGCTTTCATTGTTACAAGATAGGGCACTTTGCTTAAAATGGAGGAGCGGCGAGTGAGGCTTTGGCTTCCCAATTCGAATTGGACTTTTCCCTCATTGCATGCATGGTGTCTTCAATGATGGGAAGTGTCTGTTACTTAGACAATGGAGCTTCATTCCACATAACCTGTGACAAAGAGTTATTCAGTGAATAGGAGGGGAAAGATCTCAAGATGCATATCGATATGGGTGATGACAGTAAGTATAGTGTTACTGGTGTGGGCACTATTACTTTTCAAAGGGAGCATGCGGCTCCACTCACCTTGAAGAATGTTATGCGTGTACCCGAATTGAAGAAAAAATTGCTATCCATTGTCATGCTTGAGGATAGAGGCTATGATGTGATCTTTTTGAAATCAAAGGTGTTCCTTCAACACATAGCCATGGGTCAAGTAAAGAATATAGGGATTCAAGTTTAGAATCTCTGTAAGATAGAGGTAGAGGATTGTGTTGCTTTGAGTTCAAAAGTGGAAAATACGTTAAGTCGAGACGTCAACGAGTTGTGGCACAAGAGATTGGGCCACTTGCATCATGGGGCTTTGAAGATATTGTAGAAAATCTATACTGGTCTTCCCAAAGTTATGCCTAAGAAACTTGATACATGTAAGGGCTGTACTTTGGGAAAATACACCTAGTATTCATTTGGAGACAAAGGTAGTTGAGTAGAGTCTATTCCAAAGAGAGTCCATTCAAAGATGTGTGGACCATTCATGACAACATTCACGTCCAAACAAAAGTATTATGTTATATTTGTCGATGACTATTCTCGTAAATGCCAAGTATTTTTTATGTAGAAAAAGGATCAAACTTTCAAAAAAATTTATGAGTTCAAAAAATTGGTGGAGAAAGAGTCTGGCAAGAAGGTTAAAGCTCTATGGAGTGATAATAGTGGTGAGTATGTCTCCAATGAGTTTAAGAAATTCTTTGTAGCGAAAGGGATTAAACGAGAGTTGATGGCACCCCATAACCCTCAATAGAATTGGGTTGCCAAGAGGAGGAACATGAGCATAGTAGGGGCAACAAGGGCAATGTTGCATGATTAGGGCCTATCACAACACTTGTGGGCTAAGGAATGAAACACAATGGTTTATGTTCAGAACTGTAGCCCACATCTGATACTTGAGATGAAGACACCAGAGGAGGCTTATCTGGTAAGAGGCCAAATGTTGGTCACTTCAGGATTTTTGGGTCATCGGTTTATTTCCACATGACCAAAGGTGCACGGAAGAAGCTTGAGCCAACAACAGGGTTGGGGATCTTTGTGGAGTATACTGATACACCCCACAACTATCGGCTGTACATGCCGGCCAGTCGGATGACATTGGTGTTATAGACAATTTTGTGCCTTGCAGCATCAGGCATGAATTGTCAATAATCCAAGGGATCCAAAGTCCCTAAACATGATGTTCCTACCCCTAGAGGAACAAGGTCAGCAAACCAACAGCTCTCAGATCAGTTCTCCACCTGAAAACACTCAAAAACAAGCAATCCTGAAATCAAAGCAGGTGCTCCACTAGGCTTCCGCGCTGAAACTCAACTCCTCCATGGTGTACCTGCGTTGCAAAGTAGGTAGAACAAAGGCCACCTACACTGAGCGAGATGGGACAAGTGGCACACTGAGTCATTGCTCTGGAATCTTCCAAAAATGACACTTGGATCAGGGATTTCGCCTTGTGATGAGTCAGAGGCTCTGTTTCTCCAAGTGGAAGCAAGGTTCTCCAAGTGGACTCAAGAACTGAAGATCAACTGAAGAGAGAGAGGACACAAGGAAGCTACACATCAGTTGCAAGCTGACTCATCCTTTCTCAATTCATCTATATATTGAGCTCTCCCCTATGAGCTCAGGAGGCTGGAATTTTGTGCAAAGTAATGACATGCTATTGGTTTCACTATAGAACTATTGGGTGATTGCTTGAAGGAGGTGAAGAGGAGAAATTATTTCTGCTGGGAGGTGTTGCTGGATTGGAGCCTTCAATGGTTGTAACCTTCTCAGAACTTTACTTCTTCCATTAATAAAAGCTATTGAGGTTCTTCTATATGCATTTGTTTCAATGATGTATTGTGATGATTGTATATTTGATTTATGCTAATCCTTGAATCAGTTATGAATGCATGCTTCTTGTAGTTTCCTTCTTTGTTATTTTGCAGGATCTCATTGTAGCTGGGCCAGCAAAAGAGCAAAGAGCTAGGAGCAAGCAGCAAAGAGAAGAGACTGGAGCAAATATTAAGCGCAAGGCAGCGGTTAGTGCGTTTCTTCATTCTCTCTTGATTTCATAAAGAAGTAAACCTTAAGTAGTTTTGTTTACAGTTGTTGCTGAGGTACTATCACCCTTAGAGTGGGATAGGGTCATCCGAATCGGATACTTTTCCCTACAACAAACTGGCGACTCCGCTGGGGATCGTATCTGTTTGATTGTTTGTAGTATTTTGCTATTCATTTCCTGAACAAAAGAGTACCAAATCGAAAAGCTTTTGACTATATCAAAAGCGAAGTAGAGGGCAGCTACTCTAGCTCATTTCTGAGCATGTTCATGATTTGAAGAGCTGATCTACAAGGATCCTTGTAAGCTCTTAGTGATAGCTTTTCATCCTCCTTGTCATCCCTTAGTGTGTACTTGACTGATAGCTTCTGATTTGAGCAAAAACTGTGAATTTTTGAGAAAATTGTGACCCGGAAACTGAGAAAACGCAACTTTCGTTTTCCAAAGCAGGTAGTACACAGGCTACTGGCTTTGCAACACAGGTCCCGAAGGGGCTACCTGCGCTGAGAGCCAGACTGGTTGTGCAGCACCTGCGTTGGCCCAATTTTGCCTTGTGCATTTGGGGTTTCCTCCCTTTTTCTTGCCTGTTTTCACTATAGATTTTGCAGCCAGTTACCAGTCTTGTACCTTTTCTGAAACCAACCTTACTTGCCATCATTCCGCCTCTGTTATATAACGAAATTGTACTTGTTCTTTTGTATTTCTTACATCATTTACAATTTCCCATAACGAAAGTGAACTAGTCTTGCTTTGGCCTCTTAGATCCGAACCTGTGTTAGGCATTTTGCTGGTCTAAGGAGTTAGCCTGTTTGTTGTCCATAGCTGATTAGTCTTTTTACTTTCGTCATTATGGTTTGATTTCATGTATTTCCAGTGATTAAACAAGTAAATCTTAAGGTGTCTTTTGATTTTGGACAAGCTTGTTTGTTTTCTCTTTAAATCGAAATCAAAGTTATATAACAACTTTCTTTTTGTAATACATCAACATTAAGAAAGGGAAAAGAAAATACATGCATTGTGCATTTTGCATTTGAAAAAGTTTGCATGCTGATTTAGGAAATTTTGCATTAGTGTGTGCTCTATGATCTGTGTGAAAAGATTTGCCTTTCTTCTCCTCAGTAGTTAAGATTTTCAAAGTTGAAAGATTGAAAAGTTTGCTTCTCATCTTAGACTGCATTCAGGAATTTGTTACATACATCTCGTGGTGATCCTTAAAGGCAAACTGCTAAGCAAGATCAACATTAAAATAAATTCAATTTACATAACAACGCTTTGTAACATAATGCAAACACATAGAGGTCTAGGTAGAGACGTGTTCCGGCGTCGTTAAACGTAGTGACTGTCGATCTCTACGAAGGTGGGTGATTCCTCCTGAGAGTCGGTGGCACTAATACGGACTTGTGCTCCCACGTACCGTCGCGTATATATTGGGAGACCCCTATAGGAACAAAGCCTTTATCCATAGGAAGCCGTGTCGGCCGCCCTATTGATCGCGATGCAGTGAACACAGCATTCACGAAGATCGACCACCCGTATCGTAAAACGTATTCTGTGGTTTTGCGAAAAGTTTGGCACACCCTCTACCTAGAACTCCAGAGCAGTTTCTTTTGGCCTTTTTCAAACTCTATAACTGAAAAAGTCCATCCGAGCATTTGTCACTTCGGGCTCGTTAAAACATCGAAGGGGACTAGAGTCATCTTTAGCTTTTTCTCGACTCTTAAAACATGAAAAAGCAAAGTTGTGTCTAAAGCGTCGTTAATAAAATTTATTTTAAACGGAACATAATCACCTCTTATTCCCGCGTTGATCTTTCAGTTGAAAAATATGGAGCCCACCAACCAAGGAAGTCACCTTGGTGGAAGTCCCAGTCCCTTCTCCTCTTGTTGAGATGTTGGTGCGCCCCATATGGCCACATTGTCACTTCCAGGATTGACAATTGGCCTACCTGTATGGCTCTTTTCAACTAATGTAGTTCAGACCACCACAAATCTTGAGCAGTCGAATCAACAGTCAGACCAGTCTAGAGCTGCCCACCAGCCTTCCACTTCTTACAACTCTTCCTCTGATCCTTCATCTTCACAAGGTAGAGCCGGCAAAAGTCAGCCTCCCATTATGGCGAAGGCGACTGGGGGCAAGCAAAAGATATCTGACAAAAATCCACACACTGTAAATCGCCATGTGTCATTTGCAAAGGGACCCACTTCCACCGTGATTGTCCTTGTATTCCCCGAATACTAAGGGACTGGTCCCCCAGGTTGCACAATCCGGTAGCATCAACCTCTGGTAGTCATGTTGATTGCAGTCCGTCAACTAGCGAGAGTGAAGGACGAAAAGGGAGACCAAGATCACCCTGCATGCTGTGTGAAGGCGATCACGCCATCCACCGTTGTCCATTCTTAGATGAGGCAAAGAGAGTTTTGGAAGATCGTCCGGTTTCACCGTCACGACTTCCTCCTGGATACCAAAAACTCGCGCCAAGTCCCTCGATAGTTGAAAATCCAGAAGTGGTCAGCTGAAGTGTCGGTCATCGAGAATGAACCTGCTAAATCCAGACCAAACGTCTAAAGGTCGAAACGGCAGTTGACAGAGGTTTCATCCTCAAATGACACCGTCGTTGAAGATTCATCTTCAAATGACACCCTCACTAAAGAGAACAAGGATGACACCATCCAGATTCTTTTCATCAACACAGACTCTGATGCATGGGCAACTATCGCATTCAGATCTGAAGGGTTGCATCTAGTGAGTATCCTTTCCTCTATTGCTTGGAAAGCACTGGGTTCCCCGGCGCTTTTACCTGAGATGCGAAATCTATCAGGTTTTGATAAAGGAACCAGTCTCCCTTTAGGGATCCTCCCTAATGTTCCGATTACATTGAGGAAGAAGACAGTTCATATGAATGTCATGGTCGTCCAAGGACCCTTGGATTATAACCTACTCCTTGGACGGGACTATATATATTGCATGGGAGCTATAGTCTCCTCACTCTTTAGAGTAATGTGTTTTCCACACGAAGGAAAGATGGTCAAGCTCGTAGACCAACTTTCATTTCCGAGATCTCGCATCGCAAATAGTCAAATACCAACCCTAAATGGCTTATTCACTCAAGAAATGCCTCCACCCCCGGTTCTACTTCCCGATGAATGCGAGTGATTCGGAAAGATATAACTGGGACCCAGGGGGCATGCACCCTGGCCTACCTTGGGCAGAGGAAACCTTAGGTATAAAGTTAATTTCCGCAGAAGAATGGGACTAGTCCGTACCCCGTCCTAAAGAAGGAAGAGAGAGTTGTTCTAGGATAAAGTTCTTTTGTCAAAGTTATGTGAGTGAGATAATCAGCTTCTCGCTCCCCTTGTCTAGGTAAGTAGGATACCGAGGAAGGGGACCATTTGCGGCAGCAAGTAGCCACCATCTTTGAAGACAAGCCTCACCCATTAAAACATATGTTTTGAAGGATAAGTAGGGGCAGCCTCCAAAGAAAGAGATGAAATTGCTGCAACAAGTGGTCACCGTCTTTAGTAACCTAGTGATAGACATCGCCGGAAAAAGGGGTTTAGTTTGCGGCAGCGAACAGAACTATTTTTCGGATAATAAGTAAGAGGCAGGCTTCCCTCCGTAACACCAATGTTTTATCTGTTGCGATCTTGCAAAAACCTAAAAGTGAACTGATGGGAAGACAAGTACCGTCGGCACCGAAAAATAACGAGAAGACAAGTATCGTTAAAAATATAGCAAGACGACGAGTAGAAAAACGAAGGTGGGACAGAGGAGGGGTAGCCTTGAAATTATATTTTATACCTAGGGGCATGCAAACCTTTTGGAGTGCAAGCAAAGAGCGGTTATTTATCTGTTTTTTGGATTAGTCGTTTCCGAACTTGCATGAAGAAAGGATGTGGGGCAAAAGTCAAAACTTGCCAAATAGGAGCATAACTTCGTGAGATAAAGCTCCTTAAAAAATAGCTATCTCACAGGAGACATTTCTTATCTTATGACTGGTATTATCGAGCAGTTTTAGCACACAGTTCATGCTCGTTAAAAAATAAACGCAAGATCCGAGCAGTTTTAGCACATAGTTCATGCTCGTTAAAAAATAAACATAAGTTGTGAGCAATCTTCCCCTAGAGTTCAAGCTCACCCAGAAAAAATGAACCGGTAAACAACCTTGGTAAATGTAACCTTTGACAGCCATATTAAAGCCCTTGGTCGTGTTCTTGCAGTCTCACCTCCATCCGTTCATTTGGCCAATTGTTCATCTCCATATGTTTGTTTACCCATTTTGAGGAACAGCTGCGAAGAGTGATTTCACTTAGCCATCCTTGTGACACTGCTGTGATTGGAAAATTCCAACCTGCACCTGGAATCTGCTGCTATCCCTGTTTATCACTCGTTCCTCAAAAGACGAGTCTTCTTTGAGCTCTTTTCTCCTGACTCGTAAAATATGAAAAGTTTGCCGAGTTTTGGCCTTCCAACTCGTTAAACGACCGGAAGAGCTATCCCTCCTCTAGATTTTAATCTTTTTGGACCTGAGGGATTATTGCACAAAAAGATCGAGCGCTTGTTTTGTTCGGCTCGTTAAAAGTACCGAAAACTCATCCCTTCTGTATTGTTTTATACTTTTTCGGACTTAAGGGATTAGATGACGAAAAAGGAATTCTGGAGTTGACTTTATCTACCTTTTCAGACTCTCTAAAAATGAAAAGGACCGAGTTATCCTTGTCGTTAGACTCGTTAAATTCATTAAATAGCGACAAACTTGTCTTTAGACGAGAACGAGTTTCCCTATCGCTAGGCTCGTTAAAACATAGCGATGGGCTTGCCCGAAGGGCAGGTTATAGAACAAGCATATGTTATCCTCCTCAAGCTTGACAAAAATAAAGAGGTACTGGTCAGCAATGACTGGGGAAAAATTGGGAGAACCTCACAGCTTTAATGGTAGCAAGTCGCTCTTGAACATGACACTTTGTCCTCCGTATCACATCGGGTTGGGTTGTTTCATTCACCGGTCTCATCACCATGGTCCTCGCCACACCATCCACATTTGGGGTAATGCTACCGATCCATCACATCAGTGTCGTTATATGTTCAAGAGATGTTGTTCTGCAAAGAGTCAACCGTGTCCCATCCACTGCCATACATTGTCCTTCATCCATTTCATGACCGCCACCCTGAATCATACATCACAGTTTGTTTTCACCTCATTACAATCACTAGCTCCGTTCCGTGTCACTGATGTGGGATTCATTAAGGCCCTCCTTTGACGGATCGCTCCTTGTCGACATCAGCTCATTATCCAAGGAGTTGATCTAGGAACAACCCCTTCAGTACTTTGAAGCTTGCATGCCTCAATGGCAAGTTTCTCACTTCCGCCGACAGGTATACATCAATGACCTTCGACCAGAAGATTTTACATGGTGGTCGACACCAAGTCCTTTATTCCCACCATGTGAATTGTACTGCTGTACCTTGAGGGTTATCATCCTTATCGGTGATTCCTCTCGCGTTTGTTAACGGTTTACATCATTGACCGGTAATCAAACGATGTCTTTCCATGTTCGACTTCAAGAAATTCTCACATGGATCGACTTGTACATCGAGTGAAGATCGGAAGAGATTGAAGACCCCGGATCTAGTTTCATCCATCCGGGCTGCGATATATATTCAAGATATAAAGACATTTGATGTGTACATCATTGCAGCAGATGATCATCCTTCTCAAAGGATGATAATTTCAGCAGAGAATTATCAGTCTACCATCAGACGATCGTCTGTTCTATGTACCAAAATGAATTTATAAAGCTGAGCATGGGAATGCCCGCCTCAGCTAAATCATGAAAAAGTATGAAAAATAATGTATTGTATTGTATCTTATTACAGGACACTTCTCAGCAGATTGAATGAACTTCGGATCCTCCTAATAAAGCATTTCACCCGATAAACGACCTCATACTTTAGGGGGCATCTGTTATAGACAATTTTGTGCCTTGCAGCATCAGGCATGAATTGTCAATAATCCAAGGGATCCAAAGTCCCTAAACATGATGTTCCTACCCCTAGAGGAACAAGGTCAGCAAACCAACAGCTCTCAGATCAGTTCTCCACCTGAAAACACTAAAAAACAAGCAATCCTGAAATCAAAGCAGGTGCTCCACTAGGCTTCTGCGCTGAAACTCAACTCCTCCATGGTGTACCTGCGTTGCAAAGCAGGTAGAACAAAGGCCACCTGCGCTGAGCGAGATGGGACAAGTGGCACACTGAGTCATTGCTCTGGAATCTTCCAAAAATGACACTTGGATCAGGGATTTCGCCTTGTGATGAGTCAGAGGCTCTGTTTCTCCAAGTGGAAGCAAGGTTCTCCAAGTGGACTCAAGAACTGAAGATCAACTGAAGAGAGAGAGGACACAAGGCAGCTACACATCAGTTGCAAGCTGACTCATCCTTTCTCAATTCATCTATATATTGAGCTCTCCCCTATGAGCTCAGGAGGCTGGAATTTTGTGCAAAGTAATGACATGCTGTTGGTTTCACTATAGAACTATTGGGTGATTGCTTGAAGGAGGTGAAGAGGAGAAATTCTTTCTGCTGGGAGGTGTTGCTGGATTGGAGCCTTCAATGGTTGTAACCTTCTCAGAACTTTACTTCTTCCATTAATAAAAGCTATTGAGGTTCTTCTATATGCATTTGTTTCAATGATGTATTGTGATGATTGTATATTTGATTTATGCTAATCCTTGAATCAGTTATGAATGCATGCTTCTTGTAGTTTCCTTCTTTGTTATTTTGCAGGATCTCATTGTAGCTGGGCCAGCAAAAGAGCAAAGAGCTAGGAGCAGTCAGCAAAGAGAAGAGATTGGAGCAAATATTAAGCGCAAGGCAGCGGTTAGTGCGTTTCTTCATTCTCTCTTGCTTTCATAAAGAAGTAAACCTTAAGTAGTTTTGTTTACAGTTGTTGCTGAGGTACTATCACCCTTAGAGTGGGATAGGGTCATCCGAATCGGATACTTTTCCCTACAACAATTGGTTCGTAGGGATATTAGGTTCGATGAGGAGAAGGCCATGTGAGTATCCCTTGAGAGGGAGCTTGAGCTACATGCAGATGAGGAGTTTTTAGCTCCTAAGGTTGAGGGGCCTCAAATTAATGTGGAGCAGACACATGCAGAGGTTCAGAGAGTGGAGACATCCACTCAGGAAGAGTCTTCCAGAGAGGGAAAAAAGTGCACTAAAGAGGCTGACAGATCGTTGGATGATGCACAGGAGAATGTGGGAGCACCCTCTTCTCAACACAGATAGAGGAGGTCACCTGAGAGGTACACTGGATACATGGAATTTATGGGTGTATGTGTTGTGACAGAGCCATCTTCCTTTCAAGAAGCAATGCAACAATCGGTTTGGGTTGATGCAAAGGTGGAGAAGTATAAATCCATTGTTTGAAATAGTGTTTGGGATGTGGTCCCGAGACTAGAGGACAAGTCAGTTGTGAGCTCTCGTTGGCTTTGCAAGGTAAAGAAAGATGTAGATGGTAGTGTGGAGAAGCACAAGGCCATATTTGTGGACTGTGGCTTTTCATAGGCAGAGGGGATTGATTATGATGAGACCTTTGCTCTTATTGAAAGGTTCTTTTCAATTACATCTATTTTGACACTATCAACACAGATGGGTTGGAAGATCCATCAGATGGATGTGAATATTGCCTTCCTCAATGGCATGGTTGAGGAAGAGGTGTACATAGAGCATATCGAAGGTTTTGAAACCTTGTACCATGAGTCGCATGTGTGATGACTCAAGAGAGTGTTGTATGTGCTGCAGTTGTGAGCTCTCATTGGCTTTACAAGGTAAAGCAAGATGTAGATGGTAGTGTGGAGAAGCATAAGGCCATATTTGTGGACCGTGGCTTTTCATAGGAAGAGGGGATTGACTATGATGAGACCTTTGCTCCTATTGAAAGGTACTCATCAATTAGATCTATTTTGGCACTATCAACATAGATGGGTTGGAAGATCCATCAAAAGGATGTGAATACTTCTTTCCTCAACGACATGGTTGAGGAAGAGGTGTACATAGAGAATATCGAAGGTTTTGAAACCTTGGACCGTGAGTTGCATGTGTGATGACTCAAGAGAGCGTTGTATGGGTTGAAGCAAGCACCCCGTGCTTGGTACACCAGGATAGATAGCTACTTCACTAGGTTGGGCTTCATGAAGAGTGAAGTGGATGTGAACCTGTATCACATAGTGGTGGAAGGTAAGTTGTTGATCATTGTACTTTATGTAGATGATCTTATATTGACAGGTGATGAGAAGCTCATCAAATATTGCAAGGAGGACCTTGTAAGAGAGTTTGAGATGAAGGACATGGGGCTCATGCATTACTTTCTTGGCATGGAGGTATGGCAGGGAGATGGGGAGTTGTTTGTATCTCAGGGAAAGTATGCCAATGAGATACTTAGGAGATTCCGCATGGAGAGAAGTAAACCCATGGAGACTCCTCTAGATGGTAACTAGAGGAAGGAGGATGCTACTTTAGGGGAAGTAGTGGAAGCTACTATTTATAGGCAGCTTGTGGGTTCACTCATGTACTTGGTGAAAACACGATTGGATATGTTCTATGCAGTTAACCAGCTTAGTCGAGCAATGGTTGGGCTTACCAAGCTATATTGGATGGTGACATAATATGTATTGAGATACCTCATAGGCACTACTCAATTTGGGTTATGGTATAGACGAACAGAGGGAGTGAAGCTTCAAGGCTTCACTGATGCAAATTGGGCAAGGAGTCCATCCGACAGGAAGAGCACATCAAGAGGTATCTTTAGTATTGGGTCAGTGATAGTTTTTTGGTACAACATGAAACAAAGATCAATTTCACTCAGTTTGGGAGAGGCAGAATACATGGCAGCAAGTTAGGCAACATGTGAGGCTATCTGGATGAGGAAGATCCTGGTTGGTTTGTTTGGTCAGCATATGGATCCAACAATGATTTATTATGATAATCAGAGCTATATCAAACTCTCTGAAAATCCAGTCTTTCATGATTGGTCATCATCTCTGAGATTGTGTATTGAGCTGGATCATGTTGTTAGATTACATTCCCACAAAGGAGTAAGATGCTGACATCTTGACAAAAGCATTGTCAAGATGTAAATTCAAGTTTCACAGAGATAGGATCAGGGTAGTTGATAATCCCTTTCTTGTTGAGAGGGAGTGTTGAGAAATGGCAACAAGAAATTCCAGTTTAATTTGTCCTTGAATTAAATTGTGAATTAAATTCGAATTCTATTCTCATAGCAACTTAAAATTAGTTAATTAAGTTTATTAAACTTACTTAACTTAGGAAATTTGAGTTGGAAGTCTTTCTGTTGCCATGTGTATCTTCTCCCTACTTTGTAGGAATCCAGTGTGAGTTAATTGTGAGTTATAAAATAGAAGGCTCAGTTTCATGAGTCAGTTCAGTTAAATTAGTTCTCAAACTGATTGAAGGAACTAATAGTAAGATAACAGTAAGTGGTCTCACTAATGAACTCCACTAGTGCTACTCTACTTAACTGAATATTTACTCATTAGAAACTTATACATGTCGATTCCAAGAAAGACCCAATTGAGACTAGAGTGCAGGGACAATGTGCTATTGTTTTATATTTTTTTGAGTTGCACTGATAGGGCATGCATTTAGGAACTGATCCTTGAGGGATTGCAAATTTTAGAGGCTTTATTTCCCTTTAAATACAAGCTATCCTCCATAGGAATTATGCATTGGAATAGAGACTTGGAGATCTTGTGAAGAGGTTAAGCTTTGGCCTTGAGCTTGCTTATGAGTTGGAAATTGAATTTTCTGAGTGCTAGGATTGTTCTAAAGAGAACAAGCATTGTAATTTCATCTTGATTTTCTAGATTAATACAAAACAGATAGTGGGGTTTTGAGCTGTGGCTTTCCTCGAGTATTTATTGTGTTAAGTGCCTTTGATTCTCTTCCTCTATTGATTATTGTTTTCTCGATGTTTATGGGCTTCCACTGTAAAGAGTAGAAGTAGATTCTTGTCTCTTGCTTTAGCAAATTGCATTAGCTTTTGAATCTACATGATTTTCTATAGTAGCCATCATGAGACCATGAACCAAAAACAAATAAAGAAACAAAAAAACAATTACTTGTATGAAAATTTCATTATACATCATGTAAATTAACAAATATTACAATTATTTTGTAGATGTAGCTATCACAAGACCATGAACAAAAAAAAAAAAAAAAAAACAAAAAAAACAAAGAAACAAAAAAAAATTACTTGTATAAAAATTTCATTATATGTCATGTAATATTAACAAATATTTGTGTGTCCATAGGCGAAGAAATGTTGTAATGTCATGTCCTATAAACATTTTGACTTGGTCAAATTACATAAAAATAAAAAATTAAAATAAAATAAAAATAAAATTGGTAACGTGTAATTTGTTCTTAAAATTAAAATAACTTCATGGTATTTACCCATGGTATTCATGTGGAATATAACCTATTTAAATGGGGAAATTAGACCAACCTAGATCCATCTTAAATTTGGATCTATCAAATGTAGAGAGGGATCAAATCCCTCTTAGCCCTTGGTAGCCTAGGTTGGTATAATATAGGACAAAGCTAAAATTCATTTATTCCTAAACATAAATAGTGGTTGTAGTTTTCATGATTCTCTTGGATTTTTTAATATAAAATTAGAAAAAATATTAATGAAAATAATCATTATTATATTTCTTTCATTTAAGTATACCAGCACAACCACATTAATAAATGTGGTTGATAAACGCCTATAGGCCCATATCAAGCGCATATATCAATTATCAATAATATTAAGAGTTAATGTTATTATCAATAATATTAATATAAATATAAGAACCATATTAATAATAATTAATATTATATTATTACTATTATATTAAATAATAACAATTAAAAATAATTACTATAATAATAAAATAATAATAAATATAATAACAACAATTATATTAATAATCATTTAATAAATAATAATGAAGTAATTATGAAATAAACATTTAATAAAAATCAAACAACAATTTAAATGTGGTTGATACGAAATTCAACTTTAAACACTCCACCAGAACACAATTATTAAATGCTAGCCTCTTCCAAAACACACCAAGACCGATGAAAAAAGTTGCACCAATTCAAATCAACAAGATAATGATCACAACCATTCACGCTTTCCAACCAATCCATTCTCACACTGTCTTGCATTTTTTCATAATGTTGAAAAGAAAAAGGTGATGAAATCTACAAACCATCTATTGATTTCACTTTTGATATAGTTGTAAATGTTAGATCCTACCTCTCTCTATCTCCAATATCTATAGTGGCTCATTGCAAGGGAATAATATTAAACCCAAGGGATAAATATTATAAACCCAAGGTATAAAAACCCTAAGATAAATATTATAAACCCTAAAATAAACATGGTTGACCATGATTTACCATAATTGATTTTCATATTGAGACAATGTTTGTCACAATGTGATGTTGGACCATGGTTGATTTTCATATTGAGACAATCTTTGGCACATTGTGACATTGGACCATTGTTGACCATGGATGACCATGATTGTAAAACCAAGGGATTTATATTAAACCCTAGGATTAATATTATACCCTGTGAATATGAATCAAATAAAACCAATGGATTGATAGTATAAACTGAAGGGAATAATAGACCCAAGGGATTAATTCTAAAACCCAAAGGTATTATAAACCCAAGGGATTAATATTATAAATGTAAGGTATATAAACCCTAAAGGGACTGATATTATAAACCTAAGGGAATAATAAACCCAAGAGATTAATACTAAAAACCCAAGGGATCAAAAACCAAACATATTGATAATATAAACCTAAGGGAATAATATTAAACCCAATGGAATATGATTAAACCCAAGGGGTAAATATTATAAGCCCAAGGAATACAAACCCTAAGATAAATATTTGTCATAATGCGATGTTGGAATATGGTTGACCATGATTGATTTTTGAATTGAAACAACGTTTGTCACAATGCGACGTTGGACAATGGATGACCATAATTGACCATGGTTGATCTCCATATTGAGACAATATTTTTCAGAATGCGACGTTGGACCATGATTGACTATCGTTGTGACAATGTGACCCCTGATCAAGAGATAGTCTTTGTTACAATGGGATCATGGTTGACCATGGTTATTGACAATGGTTGACCATGATTGAACCCAAAGGTATTATAAATCCAAGGGATTAATATTATAAATGCAAGGTATATAGACCCTAAAGGGATTGATATACTAAATTCAAGGGATTAATATTAAAAACCCAAGGGATTGGTATTATAAACACAAGGGAATAATATTAAACCCAAGGAATATAAATCCTAAGATAAATATTATAAAGCGTAAGACAAATATCTATCACCATGTGACGTTGGAATATGGTTTACCATGATTGATTTTCATATTGAGACAATGTTGGTCAGAATGCGACATTGGACAATGGTTGACCATGGTTAATCTCCATATTGGGACAATCTTTGTAACAATGCAACGTTGTACCATGGTTGACCATCGTTGTAACTATGCAATGTTGGACCATGGTTGACCATCATCGTAACAATGTGACATTGGACCAATAGTCTTTTTCATAATGTGACCATTGTTGACCATGGTTGACCATGATTTAACCCAAAGGTATTATAAACCCAAGGGATTAATATTATAAATGCAAGGTATATAGACCGTAAAGGGATTGATATTATAAACCCAAGGGATTAATACTAAAAACCTAAGGGATTAGAAAACCAATAGATTAAAAACCCAACATATTGATAATATAAACGCAAGGGAATAATATTAAACACATGGGATTAATATTATAAACCCAAGGTATATAAACCCTAAGATAAATATTATAAACCTAAAGGAATAATAAACCCAAGGGATTATAAATGAAAGAGAATAATATTAAACCCAAGGAATATAAACCCTAAGATAAATATTATAAACCCTAACATAAATATTTGTCACAATGCGACGTTGGAATATGGCTGATCATGATTGATTTTCATATTGAGACAAGTAAACCCTAAAATAAACATGGTTGACCATGATTTACCACCATTTATTTTAATATTGAGACGATTTTTGTCTGAATGTGACATTGGGCCATGGTTGACCATTGCTAATTTTCATATTAAGACAATCTTTAATACATTGTGACATTGGACCATTGTTGACCGTGGATGACCATGATTGTAAACCCAAGGGATTTATATTAAACCTTAGGATTAATATTATAAATCTTATGAATAACATTATACCCTAGGAATATGAAACAAATAAACCCAAGAGATTGGTATTATAAACCAAAGGGGATAATAAACTCAAGAGATTAATTATAAAACCCAAAGGTATTATAAACCCAAGGGATTAATACTAAAAACTCAAGGGATTAAAAACCCAACGGATAGATAATATAAAACCCAACAAAATAACAATAAACCTAAGGGATTAATATTATAGACCCAAGGTATATAAACTCTAAGATAAATATTATAAACCCAAGGGATACATATTATAAACCCAAGGAATATAAACCCTAAGATAAATATTTGTCACAATGTGACGTTGGAATATGGTTGACCATGATTGATTTTCATATTGAGACAACGTTTGTCATAATGCGATGTTGGACAATGACTGACCATCATTGACCATGGTTGATCTCCATATTGAGACAATACTTGTCACAATGCGACGTTGGAACATGGTTAACCATGGATGACCATGGTTGTGACAGTGTGATGTTGGACCAAGAGATAGTCATGGTCAGAATGTGACCATGATTGAACCCAAAGGTATTATAAACCCAAGGGATTAATATTATAAATGCAAGGTATATAAACCATAAATGGATTGATATTATAAACCAAAGGGATTAATAGTAAAATCCAAGGGATTAAAAACCCAACAAATTGATAATATAAATCCGAGCGAATAATATTAAACCCAATGGATTAATATTATAAACCCTAAGATAAATATTATAAACCCAAGGGATTAATAAATTTCATAATTTATTAATCATGGAGGAACTTATCATGGAACTTATTAATATAAACAAAAGAACTTCATAAGTAAAATCTTTCAATCCCATATTAAGTAAAATATTTCAATGTCAACCAATATGTACATTGAATAGAAATAAATTTTCATGGTTAAACCATTTTAAAGCATTTGAAGTAATGCTATTATTTTATATTTGGGTTATATTTTTCTATTAATTTTATCTTTGAGATGCAAACATTGTTTTTTCAAATTTTGTATTTAAAAAAATTTACGCAAGAAGAAATTATATCACTTTAAATACTACTTAGATTTGTGATTAAAATCATATCAATACTGATATTTAAAGAAAAAACTAATAATATCAGCTTGCAATTTGATAACTTGTTATTGAATGATTGCTAATTAATCTTAGAGCACAAATTCATTCATGCTACTTTACCCAATTCTACATTAATCCTACACTGAAAACCTAGGACAAACCAAATTCATAGCTGAACTAATTTCATACATTTTTATTTGAAAAGTAAAGAAATATTCCATAGAGCACTCCTTTAAATCATTAACATCTGAGCCACAATCAGTTACTAAATTTATAGTGGATTCATAATTGATCTCGTGGAGATTTGTGGTGTAAGCTCATCAAACCTTCTACTCCTCATTTGTGTGGTGACACATATTCCTCTTGAGAGTCAAGGGCACATAAGTCAGCCTCGTGATCTAATATAAAATTCTAAAAATTCTCATAGAGGTTTTCCACGTTAAATTTTCCACTATCACATGCCTATGGAAACATACAAATATATGTATGTTCAGATATTGGTAAAACAGACATGTAAGTAAGTTGTTTCCATGATTATAGGAAAATACCTTGTTATATATGTTGTGGAAAAATTTGTTATTAATCGAAGAAGATGTAGCATTCACAATTTGTAGCTGACATTCTTCCATCATGAGCAGAAGATTGGAGTAGACATACTACAAGAAAAAAGGGCATTGGTGAGGGGTGAAAAATGTCACCATAAGCTCATTAGTGACAGTCAAAAGAGCCTTCGTCACCAAAAATTGAATGTCACCAAAGGTGGCATCGTCAAAAATATAGGTTTCATAGTGATATTTAAAGTCCGTCACAAATAATGATTTATAATGACGGATAACGACTGTCGCCATTTCATATGAGCAATGGTGACAGACCATAGCCTCCATCACCAAAAACTGAATGTCACCAAAAGTATAGGTGTTGTAGTGACATTCAAAGTTCGTCACCAATAATGATTTATAATGATGGATAATGACCATCACCATTTCATATCAGAAATGGTGACGGACCATAGTCTCCGTCACCAAAACCTGAACATCACCAAAGGTGGTGTCGCCAAATGTATAGGTGTTATGGTGACATTCAAGGTCCGTCACAAATATTGGTTATAATGAAGGATAGTGACCGTCACCATTTCATATGAACAACAACGATTTATTGTGATGGAGTTTTCATGGCTGTCATTATTGGTGCATATATATGGTACGTTTATTGACCATCACCAAAAGTTGCATTGCCAGAAGTATAGGTGTTGTGGTGACATTCAAGGTCCGTCATGAATAATGATTATAATGATAGACAACGACCATCACCATTTCATATCAACAACAACGATTCATGGTTACAAACCTTTGAGGGTTGTCACTATTGATGCGTATATATGGTGGTGTTCGTTGATTGTCACCATTTCATATTTTGGTGAGGGTCGAAAAATGTCACTAAAGCTCATTGGTGATAGTCAAAAGAGCCTCCGTCACCGAATATTGATCATCATCATTCCATATGGATGTCAGGACACGATCAAATTGAACCACCAACCTCCTACTTGTAAATCAGGTTCTCTTCCATTGAGCTAGCACCCTTTAAAGAATTAGAATTTTAAAAATTAGAACTTGAAACTTCATAAATTGTAAAGTCTACAGCTTTCAATAAATTAAAGTCTCGGAAATATTTTACTAAACAAGAAAAGAAACATCGAAGCTACAACTCCCTACCTAATGGTTATGAAAGTTATGAAAAGTGGGTGGAGGGAAAAATAATTGTGTATAAGAGAATCAATATGTTCAGTTGAATACTCAATTACAAGTGAAACTCTGAAGACATTTATAACATTAAATGACCTATAACTAGAAAATGCACCAAATATTTCAAAGGATATGTCATAAGTGCATAGCATATGGAAGAAGAACATTGATGAAGAGAAATGCAATATGTTATAGGTTGAGTGAAAGAAAAATCTCAATGTTGTTGTTGTTTGGTGTTTAGATATCTGAATGATATCTAAACTTCTGTGCACATGTAACATGGATCTCCAGAAACCATGAACGACATATGATAAAATTCTCTTTCTCTCTCTCTCTCTCTCTATATCTATCTATCTATCTATATATATATATATCTCTATATCTATCTATCTATCTATATATATATATATATCTATATATATATATATATATATATATATATATATATATATATATCTATATATATATATATATATCCCTTTTACATAAACCAACATGCAATTTGGAATTTCACAAGTCCTCACTCAAAACATGAAAATAACCAACAAATAAAAGAAATTGAGTTGGACAGAAAGAAATAGCTTCACCTTCATTCTTGAGCAGCTTCTGTTTATTTGAATTTGACTCATGACATTCTTTATCTGACAAGAAAAAAAATCATCACTAGTATTAAATTCATCCAACACGGACTTTACATATCCCACTGACATCTGCGTTTTCGTTTCCATGCCTGAAAACCATGGAGTTTCCAGTCAATAATAGAATTAGATGTGTGCCCGCTACTCAAGAACACATCCCTTATTAACCATTGTTACCTGACAGAAACCAAAGAGGCAACACAATATCATCGTACACAAAATCCCCTACCGAAATATAATCATAACTTAGCAAAGAAGTCTAAAAGATGTTCTTAATTAATAAACTTTGTATTTGGAAATATTGTTTATTTAGATTTAAAAAAGACAATGTTGTACAATGCTTCTGTCTATTTATCGAGGAAATTATATCATATCATATGTTACACAGTAGCAGTACCTAAATTAAAATGACAAATTTGCTCAAGAAAATAGATTTAGAAAAGGGCTTTGAAAACTATAAATTTGTCGTCAAAGCTTTAATTAATTTACCAACAAACTAGTTGGACTTTTAAAATCAAAATCATTCATAGGAAACGAATAAGACAATGGCCAAAGTCTCTATTCATACAAATAAATCTAGAGTCACTATTGCCATTGCAGATAACTGAAATTTGGGCAGTGGTCTAATAGTTAGAGCTTATTTGCTAGGAAGACTCATCAATACGATCATTTTTTTTCCAAAGTCTATTGTGTCTTTAGATCCGATTTCCATTCTCAAGTTCTACCTTTCAAGTACTGATTTCTAGCTCACCCTTCAAAACACAATTCTACCAATCCATTTTATTTTGTTTTGTCAAGATAATTGGCAGGACCTTCCTGTCCTCCGTTTTACATCATCAATAACCAACCATCAATGATATAAAGAATAACAAATACACAAAAAAGGCCAAATATGATTTTGCTGTATACTTATGTTCTAGGATTCATATGACCTTACTAGTGCACAGAGCTCACCCTGAAAAAATAACATCCACGTGGAATTTACAAAACTTTTTAAAATCAAGCTCCAAGTAAACCAATCAAAATATGAACATCCTTTTAATCAATAAAATTTCTAACTTAAAATAAAAGTGGCCTAGGATTGAATGTTATATCAACCATGTCAAGTAACTAACATCGAGTGAGAAATACAAGCCATGCATATTGGATTAGTGAAATAATTGATCTGGTAAAGCTAAAAAACAGATTACTTACAACTAAGAAACACAAATAAATGACTTAGAACTAATACATGAGGTTGCCCTTTCAACATTGTCGTTACATAACTCTTCTTTATGTCACTTACCATTAAAATTTTTCTGATACCAGGTGGAAGTGGTATTGTAACATTAACCTTTGATACTCCGTGTCCACAACTACTTCTCAAGATCCGTTCCATTACCAACATTTGGGGCTAAATAAGGTACATGAAAAAAGCATCAACATGAAAATGAAATCTACATCCTTGTAAAAAAATGGGAGGAAAAAAAAATCCACAAATTGAAACAGACTGTAGGATACCTCATTCCTGCAACATGATTATCTTGTCATGAACAATAAAAAAATAAATTAGGAGAAATGTAATTTTTGCCACATTTTGACAATGAAATCTTTTGCATATTCTATGAATAATTGATGAAAAAATTCAGCTAAATCTTGTCAGCATCAGGATTATAGTAAAACATAAAGGAACTGCTCCAACACATATATAATCTTAAACATAAGTATCTATACATATAAGTATATATTGAGGACATTGTATTTTGTGAAAATATGGAAGTCAAATATTTGAAATAACACAATTTATAGTACCACTGCCTTTCGAAGTCCAATCATTCAAGTATTTATGAAGTCCATTAAGGAAATTCTTCAAAGTTCAAAGTTCAAACAATTAACATGTAGCCTAAAAAAGCTCAGATTTGAAAAGGAGATAACCCAAAGATGTAGAGTATACATCTCACATTTATATATCCTAATTTCGAGACATTGAATGACACTTTTTAGCATACTATTGTGAATTCAACCCAAAATGCTAGAAAAAAATATTAATGGTTATTTTTCTAATATAGAAGTTTTATACATGCATTTATTTAAACAGTTAGCTTGCAATCTCAAACATATCTAAGGATGAACACAATACGTTGCATCTTTAGTGCTGGTGTGTGAACTTGGGACAACGAAGTCCAACATTTAACAATTCGCCTACGATATGCACTAACAGAATAGGTGAACAATAGTATTGTAGGTATGTGCTATGAATATATGTATTGAAGGGAAATAAGAGTATGGTTGGAGTAGTCATGTCCAACCCTTCCAAGTTTGCCTATAATTTTCATTGGTCTAATAGGTGAACAATAGAACTGTAGGTGCGCATTTTTCCTCACTTACCTAAATCCAACACCTTAAACATGGAAATTTCAAAGAATATGACTAGAACTGGTAGGTAATTTGCAAAATGAAAGAGTTGTCTTGATTTTTTCTAGAGAAGACTAGATTCTTACATTGTTCAATGTAAATTCATGACATTGTTCCAAGCTTAGATGGAACAAAAAGGAACCAAGCTAGAAGGTTATTTAAAGAATCCTTACTTAACTAGGGTAAAATGTTAGCCCTTTTTTGTCGAAAATCATAAATGTAAAAACTTTAAGAAATTCAATGAAGAGACTATAGAAATGTTCTTATCAAACCACTAATGTAAATAGAGCTAAGAAATATTTCTTTGTAAAATAGATATTCATGGTCAAATTAACAAGAAAGTGACCTTTTAGCATAGTTAATGCACTAGTGTTGTTGTTACAATATTTGGCCCAAACAATAAACAGAAAAAACCCATTTTCAGTTTAGTAGGAGCATGCTAGGAAAATAATCTCACAAAACACCCATCATTGAACATTCTGATCCACTAAATCACTTTTACATCCTTTTGAAGTCCTTCAACAAAGTACTTAAAATTTGTGAACAATGTCATAACTACTTCTAGCTATAGAACAAGCATTTCAAGCTTGCCTCTGTTTAATGATATGGATATTTGTCCTTCAAACAGATTTATGTGGCACCTAACCACTCCTTAAGAGAAAATGTGGTTGTAAATGCATGCTGAACTCTCTTAGCACAAATATGGTCTTAGTATGGTATAAGATTCTCAGACTAGTGCTAGGTTTAAGGGTGCCAAAGACTTTAGATTTTAACTATGATTTGGTGCACACATGGCTTCAAGACAACATATTCTTTAGGAATTTCATGTTGGAAACCTCCAAATATGTTTCCAGCAGAACTCAAGTTAAATGGAAATTTTTTTATATAATGGTTGCGATTCATATGGATGCACATTAATATATATGATTTTTTTCCTAAATTTGAATAATTTATGTATTTTTTGGTGACCTTTTAGCATAGTTAATGCACTAGTGCTGCTGTTACAATATTTGGCCCAAACAATAAATAGAAAAAACCCATTTTCAATTTAGTAGGAGCATGTTGGGCAAATAATCTCACAATAATACCCATCATTGAACATTCTGACCCACTAAATCACTTTTACATCCTTTTGAAGTCCTTCAACAAAGTACTTAAAAGTTGTGAACAATGTCATAACAATACTTCTAGCTATAGAACAAGCATTTCAAGCTTGCCTCTGTTTTATGATATGGATATTTGTCCTTGAAACAGAGTTATGTGGCACAAAACCACTTTCACCCTTAAGAAAAAATGTGGTTGTAAATGCATGTTGAACTCTCTTAGCACAAATATGCTCTTAGTATGGTCTAGGATTCTCAGACTAGTGCCAAGTTTAAGGGTGCCAAAGACTTTAGATTTTAACTATGATATGGTGCACGCTTGGTTTCAAGACAACATATTCTTTAGGAATTTCATGTTGGGAAACCTCCAAATTTGTTTCAAGGAAAACTCAATTTAAATGGATTTTTTTTTTTGTATATTGGTTGTGATTCATATGGATGCACATTAATATATATGTTTTCTTTCCTAAATTTGAATAATTTATGTATTTTTTGGTGACCTTTTAGCATAGTTAATGCACTAGTGCTGTTGTTATTTGGCCCAAATAATAAATAGAAAAAATCCATTTTCAATTTATTAGGAGCTTGTTGGGCAAATAATCTCACAATAATACCAATTATTGAACATTCTGACCCACTAAATCACTTTTACATCCTTTTGAAGTCCCTCAACAAAGTACTTAAAAGTTGTGAACAATGACATAACAATAATTCTAGCTATAGAAGAAGCATTTCAAGCTTGCCTCTGTTTTATGATATGGATATTTGTCCTTGAAACAGAGTTATGTGGCATTAAACCACTTTCACCCTTAAGAAAAAATGTGGTTGTAAATGCATGTTGAACTCTCTTAGCACAAATATGGTCTGAGTATGGTATAGGATTCTCAGAGTAGTGCCAGGTTTAAGGGTTCCAAAGATTTTAGATTTTAACTATGATATGGTGCACGCTTGGCTTCAAGACAACATATTCTTTAGGAATTTCATGTTGGGAAACCTCCAAATTTGTTTCTAGGAAAACTCAAGTTAAATGGATTTTTTTTGTATAATGGTTGTGATTCATATGGATGCACATTAATATATATGTTTTTTTCCTAAATTTGAATAATTAATGTATTTTTTGGTCAACTAGTGTTTTTATCCGCTTTTATCTAGTTCTGATTCGATTTGACGACAGAAAGAACTCAAAAACTTGAGAGGTTAAATTAATATCCTCCCCAACCAAGTTCAATTGCCGCTTGTGATGTGATTGTTGTCCGCGTGACAATTGTTGATTCGTACCACAAATGTATATATTCTTGGAATATGATATAACTATGAATATGGAAGCATTCAACTATATTTTTGAGGACATTATACTTATGAAAATCTGAAAGTCAAATATTTGAAATAACACAATTTATGGCAATGGTAAGCTAGAAATCAAATCTAAAATAACATAATTTTGGATAGTTGAGAACTTCATGTGTGTGTGTAAGAACTGAAATCCATGAACACATTCACAACTCATCATATAATGCTCTAATTTCTCCAAAACCCTAGATAGAGAAAGCCAATAGAAACCTTAGCTGTGCGAAAGATATTTCAAAAAGATTGATTGTTGGAGTATCTTTGGTGGAGCTAGGGTTTCTCTTGGATTTCCCTATCTAGGATTTTTGAAAGCATGGAGAATTATATGATAGGTTGTGATTGTGTTCATGGGTTTAATTTCTTTTTTATATATATGAAGTTTTCGGGTGAATGCTCCATGAAACACTAGCACCTTAACAAAAAAACACATAAAGTACAAAGAAGATTGAATGAGAGAGAGAGAGAGAGAAAGAGAGAGAGAGAGAGAGAGAAAGTAGCACTACTCTTACATCTCTAACCCAAGTATGAAAATGAATATGCACATGTGCATGATCGACTATAATAACAACTCACTCCTTCCTCTATTTATATGAGAGGTGAAGGGGCTTTACAATAACAAGTGGACCTAGTCCACTACAAGCAAATTTCCAAGATACAAGTAGCTCCACCCATGTGAAGCACTCTACTCTAAGTGACATGTGTGAGTCTCAAAGGTGACAATGATTAACAAGAAAGGCCTCTAGGGAATGAGCACTACTCCCCAAGGTCCAACAATCCTCCAAAGGTCCAAATCTCCAATGCATATCCATGGTTGTATGTCTCCTTAAGGAAAATGCATATCCAGGGTAATGTGTCACCTTAAGGACTCCCACACCTACATATCCACTCCCTCAACCCAAGAGTTCACATGTCAAGTGTAAACCTCCATGCAAGCAACCAAGAAACCTCGTGTTATCTAGGGCTCAATAGCCTCATATGAAATGCCCAACTCTACTCCAAGCACATAAACTCCCTTCATGCATCAACAACATAAAGTCACCAAGCTCCATACTCATCCAACACTTTGACGAAGAATGTCTTTCAAACATCCAAACAAGGTCTAACAGCAAATAGTAAACCACCTCCAATGTCCAAGTCCATCATCGAAGAGCATGGTCCAACCATACACCATGCACCCCACATCTTTCATTTATTCTTTATATATATGAAGTTTTCCAGTGAATTCTCCAAGAAATAATAGCACCTTAAGAGAAAAACACATAAATAACAAAGAAGATTGAACAAGAGAGAGAGAGAGAGAGAGAGAGAGAGAGAGAGAGAGAGAGAGAGAGAGAGAGAGAGAGAGAGAGAGAGAAAGTAGCACTGCTCTTACATCTCTAACCCAAGTATGAAAAGGAATATGCACAAGTGCATGATCAACTATAATAACAACTCACTCCTTCCTCTATTTATATGAGAGGTAAAGGGGCTTTATAATAACAAGTGGACCTAGTCCACTACAAGCAAACTTGCAAGACACAAGTAGGTCCACCCATGTGAAGCACTCTACTCTAAGTGACATGTGTGAGGCTCAAAGGTGACAATGATTAACAAGCAAGGCCTCCATGGCATGAGCACTACTCCCCAAGGTCCAACAATCCTCCAAAGGTCCAAAGCTCCAATGCATCTCCATGGTCATGTGTCTCCTTAAGGACAATGCATATCCAAGGTCATGTGTCACCTTAAGGACTCCCACACCTACATATCCACTCCCTCAACCCAAGAATCCACATGTCAAGTGTAAACCTCCATGCAAGCAACCAAGAAACCCCATGCTACCTCTGAAATACCCAACTCTACTCCAAGCACATAAAATCCCTTCATGCATCAACAACATGAAGTCACCAAGCTCCATACTTATCCAACACTTCGAGGAAGAATTTCTTTCAAACATCCAAACAAGGTCTAGCAGCAAATAGTAAACCACCTCCAATGTCCAAGTCCATCATGGAAGAGCATGGTCCAACCATACACCATGCACCCCACATCTCACGAAGCACCCCCAAGGCCCAAACATGGTGTAAACATTTTCAAAGTAACTTGAAAAGCTAAAAATTATGTCCCTCTCATCATAAAATCCTTTGTAACTCCATGCATATTCAGTTACAACTTTCACTCATAAGTGTCACTAATCAAAGTTTGTAGCTCCTCTTTTCTACAAAAAGTGGGAAGACTAACTATAAAATTACCATTAGACATTGGAGTAGAGGATTTTTATGAAGGTGGTCTGAAAGAGACCATTTGGGGCAAGGGCAGTATCCATACTGCCTTGGTCCTCAGTTGGCATCCATACCTTGACGAAGCTGTTTGTGAAGTGTGTTATTGCATGGATTTTGGAAGAGACTATTTGGGGTAGGCAACATCCATACTACTGTTGATTTGACCTGAGTTGGCATCCATACCTTCTTAGAAGAATTCCTTTGTATCATATTTATTTTCTGGGGTACTTAGCTACAAACTACCTCTTGCTAGCATTTACATTTGTTCTTCAAAGTCAGTATCCAGTTCTGGTTGAAATCAATAGCATTTTTTGTCATTGCTTGTCTTCATATCTTTGCTATTATTTTGTAATTATTCAAGTTTTTGCTATAGTTAGGGCCTTCTTTATTTTTCAGATTTCAGATCTAGTTCCAGAATTTTTGGATATCAAATTTTGGTTACAATAGGAGAATTTTGGGTTGGCTCAAATCATTGGTATTTCACTAAACTAAACAACTACAACTTCAAAATTTCACATGGAACCTTGCAGTACAAGGAAAAATTCTTTATAGAATTCCCAAAACCTTAACAATATGGTAAATTGTCAAACAAACCAAACTATGTGTAAAGATCTACATTTCATATCTCTTACATGGACCTACATAATGCATATCCATTCCTTAACACCAGACACAAGGAATTGAGCCCTTGGTTTAAAATGTTGTCACTAGAGATATTTTACAATTCTTGAGATGGATTACCTCAACTGTGATAACTAGTAGCAACCAATGAAGAGATGCAGTAATGAATTGAGGCCATTGCTGAAGGAAAAAAATTGCATACAAGTTTGGTTTTGCATCAAGCAATAAATAGGGAAAGGCACTTCATATCTAACACAAATGGAAACAATGCCAAAAAATAGTTGGAAGATGAACTATATTTGTAGTATCCTATATAGTAGATTTTCAATATTTTATTACAGCAAGTTCCTCTCCACTGATGAGGTCAATCATCAGTGTAAATCTCTTTCATTACTATGCCAATATTCTTTATCATTTTAGCCAAATCCATCATGTATCTATCTAAACATGCAAAAACATTTGTAATTTGGATATTTATTACAGAAATGCATCTATTTGCTGAGGAAAATCATTAATGACTGCAAAGATAGCAGCATACTAATCCATCATGGGAGTTTAGAGACACAAGTAGTACTTGAACTGAGAGGGCTTTTCTGGAGGTCAGAGAAAATCTCACGATCATCAGAAAAATAGTGATCCAAGAAAAAACAAAAAATCTCAAGGGAATAATCTTCAACCAAAATCAGGGCCATATGGTCAAGGCACACACATAGACATAAGACAATGATGGACAAAGAATATAAAATATTTGATGATAAAGTTTCATCCTTACATCTCCAACACACACACTGTTCATCATATCTAACTTCTTTATAGCACCCCTCCTTGTTAGGTAGTTTAACCACTTAACCTCTAACATCAATATTGATATTGTATTGCATTGGTCACATATTCACCATATAATGTGATTTAAACATTAATGGCTCCTAACTTTAATGTTCAAGAGTGCTACGACTTTAACAAGAACCAGTGCGATCAACCCAAAGAATCCACAATAAACTCAATGATCCCCAAGCACAAGTAGCCTCCTTTCATATTTCAATGAGAATAAGATTGGATCAAATCATTCTCACCCAACGACTCATGGTCGAGAGAATACCTCCCCTTTCCCCCACCTCTCCCACTTTCTCTAGTGGACCTTGGTTCATACATGTCAATGTCCTCTTTGAGATTTTTTAGCACTGAATTTATTTTTGATGCATTTCTCCTTTCATTATGTTTTCCTCTTCCTTCCAATAGATTAGGTACTTCCTATCTTTTATGGAAAATCCTTCCCTTATATAATTTCTGCACCTATTCCAGTGTGGTTGGGTTGAATAGGATTTTTATTCTTTTGGCTCTTTCTTTTAAACTCTTCTCCTCCAAGATTTCTTCACCAGATCTAATTTGCATCATTCTCTTGTGGTTAGCCCTAGCCAATAAACTGTTCACCTTGGATAATGAACAGAAGAGGAACTAAGTAGGGACAGGCAAATGTATATTTTACAAGAGTAGTGAGAAAACTGTGGATCAGTTATCTGTGACTTATCCTTTTCTAGAGTAGTCTGGAATGAGGTTACTCAAGCCACAGTGGGAAAATCTAAATGGGAAAATATGACTTTGGTTGATTGGATTTTTGACTGGTTATATGATAAGACAATAGTAGCATATAAGGTTCTCGCTTGCTTGTTTTCTTATGGGATTTGGGGGACCCGAAATCAGATGATCTTTCAGGATTTGGTTATCACATCTGCAGAGGTAGCACGCAAGGTTAGAATGGCTTGAGTTGATAATGAAGTACTTCTCAAATATATTTCTCCTAGAATCTTATTAGTGCCATGTATTGACCATGAAAGGCCTTGAGGCTTCTTTAACGGAGCAAGTCAAGGAAACCCTGGTATATGTGGAGCAGGGGTTGTTTTGACTCTATGAACTACCTTAAGCTAAAGTATGTTGCTGGCCAAGGTTCAAACAATTGACCTAAATTTTGTACCCTTGGATTTTGTTGAAAATTGCAGAGGAAAGAGGACTGAAAAAAATTCAAGCCTATGGAGATGGAACATTGGTAATTTCAGTCTGCTCCCAATTATGAAGATTGTCCAAGAAATATAAGCCTCTTTTGAAATTACTTCATTTTCACATGTATACCGTGAATTCAAGACACAGGTGGATAAGTTGTCTAAAGAAGCTTCTCTCTTGCAGGAGGGTTGCTTAACTTAACTTGAATTTAGAGGAGGCACCCTTGTTTCAGCTACAAAATGAATTTGTATTTAACTGGTCTTTTGGTACCAGATGGTGGTTTTTTGTAGAGGCTTTTCAAATCCATTATAAGAACTGTGAGTTTTAAATTCACAGGATAAGTAAGATGTTTGATTGATGTTTTTTGTAAAGCAGGGTTTGTCGGTGTTGTTGGTTCGATGGGAAGGCCTATTTTGTCATATTAGAGAGATCTTTCATTATCCAAAAATTGCTCTATTCCTATTCTTATTAGATATTTTATTTCTTTTTAGAATGGAGAGGTACAAAGTCGCTCGCCCTTCTACCTCTAAGAGTCATTGTACCTAAAATCGCTATGCTCAGGTAATATCAGTAGCGAAGGTTAGGGTATCCCACCCACTAGAAGGAAAGTAAGTGATAACCTTCTAGGGTAAGGATGCTTCCAAACGTGAAAGGCCATGAGGAGATACCATTCGTGATCCATTCCTTCCCTTATAAGCTTCAAGGTTCTCTCTAATTGTTTGATTCTTGGTTATAACCATATTAATTGAATTGATGAATCAATTAAGTCATACCCCCTCATTTTTGAGTACTTTTTCATGTAATTTGTTACGAAAATACCCTGAAGGATGGTGGACCCACATGTTATACAATTTTTTACACCTAGATAATCTAGTTAGAGCTTACGAAGAGATACAAGCTCACCCGGATTGATGACTCGCACAATCACCCATGAAACCATTTCAGGTATCTCGAAGGAGTGCTTGGCTGATATCTCTTGTGCATTATTGAAAGGCACGTTCGAATTTTCTCCAATGCGTAGAATATTTATTCTGAAGCCCAAATCGATGAAAAAAAGGGCCAATAACGATATCTTCACCAATTGATAGGGTTGTGCACAGGTCCGTCGCCAATGTGTTGGAAGCAATATGCGAACGCATCTTTCTTCCAGTTTCATATGGGTTTCTCCCATCCATGAGCACTCACTCCTTTGTAGAAGTACAAAGGTGGACCGGGATAAAACGAATCATGCATGTGGATGTCAGAAAGTGTTTTGATCAAATAGAACACTCGACATTAATTCGCTTACTGGAGAAACACATATCGGACAACCTATTCTTAGAACTAATAATGAAGTTCCTATCTACTCCTATTTTGGATGATAAAGGACAAAATTATACCTCTACGAATAGGGGGATTCCCCAGGGAGTGGTATTTTCTTCGCTCCTTATGAATGTGGTGCTTCACGAAATGGATGGTTTCGCCTTGTCTATCTGTAAACAGAGAGGGCTTACATATGGGCGTTATGTTGATGACTGCACAATCGACACTGGAGTGAATTTAGATTGCCTTGTGCGAGATACACTAATCCAATTTATCTAGTTTCTTCAAACTAAGTTAGGCGGACTTTCTTTTCGGGTCAAACTGATAAAGAAATCTGGGTGTATCTTAGGAGAAAACTTGGTCTTACCTTTTGGGGAGAAAAACGAGGGTGCCATAAAGATAGAAGTCCCTATAGATAGGGTCATAGATCGACTCACCAAAAAGGGCTTTCTTCATCCCAATCAACATTTTGTTTTGGGGTTGGGAAAGGATCCGAGGCGATAAGCTATCGATACAAAATGGTGGCCCAGGGTATACTCCGGTATTATGGTCCATGCGGAAAGATAAGGAATCTAATATGCCTTTTCAATAGGGATCTCTTTCATTCACTTTGTCAGGCTATCGGAATGCTAACAGGTAGGGGTTAAATTTGACGGGTAACCCTGCACATCAAGGAATTTGTTTATGACCGTTTTATTTTTAAATTTCTCTTCACATGACTTTTAATATTTATTTTTACCTTGCGAAACATGTATAATATTTTTCAAATAAATATTGTTTGTTTATTATAGAAATACATTCATAAGAAATTGGATAACTATCATAATTTTTTTGGTTTTTTTTGGGCATTATTTAATTACTACTAGAATTCTAAGGCATTTTATTACTAGAATTGAAAATCAAAATTAAAATAGTTTTGACAAACATAGGGTAGTTTTTAGAGAGGACGAGGTTTCATGTTTAACTCCTGCTACCTCTAATATAGGGAGTCAATAATATTGCACTAAATCTGCATAGAATAATGTGCGGCCATGGCTGAAGAATTAAAATTGCAAATGTTCAACAGAAAAATACAGTGGAAATGAAAGGGATATTAGTTAGGGGAGAAATGTAAATGTCGGACCAATGTAGCCACCAAAAATAAAGATTAGTAAATAAAAAAGAATAAACTCTAATTTATCCATTGATATCAGCATTTTGTGTTAAAGAATAAACTCTAATTTATTCATTGATCTCAACATTTTGTGTTAAGAGGAGGCACACTACCAGAAAAATACTACATAAATAATCTGATTACAGATGGGACCAGAAACTATCAAACAATTTCTCATTCTAATGCTTCACCCTTCATTATTTAATTCACTAATTTACTAGAGGAAATGACTTCTTGGGGAGTAAGACTAAGTGTAAAAGAATGTAATCTAGAACAAACTCAACTTCGCTCCACTGTGTTACATATAGACTTCTTGGGGAGTAAGACTAAGTGTAAAAGAATGTAATTTGGAACAAACTCAACTTCGCTCCACTGTGTTACATATAGCCCCAATTTACATGAATAGATTTTATTGGAGGAAACCCAATATGCAACATGTGGGACTAGATTCAACCAAAATTTTTGGGATTGTTTCTTGAATTTCAAGATTATACAACCACCCTAAAATAAAAATAGGTCGAACTGCTAGTTTTCCTTGAGTTTCTTTTGAACCTATGTGTTTTCCTCGAGTCTCTTTTGAATCTATGTTTCATTGTAGTAAATAAAAGGTCAAACTGCTTGTTTTTCTTGAGTTTCTTTTGAGTCTATGTTTCATTGTAGTTGCAATATGTGGAACTAATCAACGAGTCATTAAGGCAGGTTATAAACACCATAAAATGGAACATGCCTACATGTTTTCTTGTCAAAGGTCTCTTTTGAATCTGTGTCATCTATCATTAATCACATGCTAAAGTAATATTCATCATGTAATCACTTACCTAGAATTTTAGAATAGTTTTTGTATATTTATCCCCAAATTTTTAAATCTAAAAACAAATTAATACAATAAATGATATTACTACAACACACGACACAAGAGAGAATATATTCCTATAGGTTTCCTTGAGAATATTGTTCCACAACCACCATGTTCACTCTGCCCTTAGAACTATTCTCTGTATCTTAATGGAGAAGCTCGAAGCAGAAAGAAATAAGAAAACAAAGCACCTTCAGCCAAGAAAAAATATTTCACCATTTGCACTTGAGCTATGTAATTTCTATATAGTTGCAGAAAAGAGTCAAACAAGAAATAAATGAATAACATTAACCCAAAATGTCTAGAAATATTTAACTTTTATTAAAACAAAAGCTAGAAAATTAACTATGCTAATTGGTATTGATATAAATAAATTAAATTAAATTCAACAAATAAACCCAGATCTCCTCACCTCATCCATAAAAATAGAAGAGGAATTCAGAGTGTGTTGGCTGGTTTGGTTCCACCATCAAACAACCCAGAAACACATCTGCCTCAAGATATTTCTCCTTCCCTCTTAGCTCCTCAGAAACATTCTTTTAGTATACTCTAGCTCTTGCTTTCTCTCTCAGCAATTTATTTCACATGTACACCAGGCAAACAGAACACAAGCAAACATGCACAATGAATCCTCATTAAACTTGTGAACATGCAACAACGTGAGTAGGTGATGCAATTGACAACAAAATCTTGCAAGATCCTCCATAGTTACCAAATTCGGCCAAATCAGGCTGAAAAATTCGAATATTTGGCAATTCGATTCACTTCGGTTATAAATATGATTAAATTCGATTCGATCAATGCAGAATGTAATTAGTTTCTATTTCTTTTGCCACTTATTCATTCTGACAATACTAACGTGTATGGAGTCAGAATTATGGATGAGGGAGAGATTAACAGGTATATTACCCAGGTAAGTACCCAAGCGCTTTCTAGGCGCAGTGAGATTTGATCTAAATGGCATCAATATAGATATCGCCCATATTTGAAGAAATACTCCCTTTTTCCAATTAAGAAATGACGCCATCGACCCAAAGGAAAAGGGAAAGGTTTCAGAAGAGAGAGTAAACAATATTATATTCAACCCATGTGCCTGCAAGAACTGCCAGGAGACAGACGTTAGGGTTTTCCAAGTGCGTCAAGTGACAAATTATCTTAAGATTCTTGGAGGGATGATGATAAAAGAAGTATTAAAACAACACAGTTAAAACTTCTAAAGGACTAACCCAGATGTATTATGCCTTGCTTATCGTCTTATCATATGATCTTGCACCTCTAACAAAAAGAGAACATGAACATATAACGGAAACTAAAAAACATTCATCAGAGCTGAATAGAAAACCTCTTGGATGATGTTTTCAAACCAAAAATTCTTTCTAATGCACCTTCAATCGACTGTCCTGCACAATTTATGCATAGGGTTGCAGATAGTGGAGTACTTTCACATGAATGGCTCATATAATATTGCATCTCCAACTAACAAAGAGCGTGAACATATTGTTGACATAGATTGTCATTGATGTCAATATGGCCAAAGAAGAACAGAGCAAACAGAGGAGAAAACGGAAGCAAACAGAGCCATTGGAGCAATGGAGGAAGTAGATAGAGTGACCGGGAGCTATTGGAGCAAGAATTCCAAAGGAATACACTATCGGGAGCCATTAGAGGAGCAATGGGTGCATTTACACTATCGGGAGCCATTAGAGGAGCAATGGGTGAATTTACACTATCGGGAGCCATTAGAGGAGCAATGTGTCCATTTACACTATCGAGACCTATCGGAGGAGAAAAGGAGGCATTAACACTATCGGTGTGGACTCCCAACAAATATACTATCAACAAATACATAATGGCAAATACACTATCGCAGCGGAAAGGCAGAGTTTATATATGTGTACGCAAATATATATGCAAATACACTATCGGAGGCCAAAAGTAACATATATATGGCTTTACACTATCATAGGTGGAAGTCTTGGCTGTATTACAAATACACTATCAGAGGCAGAAAGCAGACTTGAAACTTTATACACTGGAGTGTTGAGTTGTATCGGGTCTGGCACATAATATCGCATCGCTATAAGCGAGTGGTCTGCGTTAAGGTCTAGACCTAGACCTTGCGATTTGCAACTGCTAACATATATCGCATCAGCACTTCGGGAGCGGAGTTACAACGTGTTAAGTGGCCCATGGCAATCGCTGATAGCAATTAGCGATATCACATCGGCCCTCTACCAAGGGCAACCCCCGATTGTGATACATATACACGTGGACCCGCTGCAACATTGTGATATGGGTTAATAATGTATCTTATCCACCCATCGCATGATACACAAAGCCCTGTCCTCTTAAAAGCACCGATTGTGACTTCATTGTGGACCCGCTACAACATAGATGCGGGTGAGGCTGAACATTGGTTCAATGGGGTGAATCATGGCAATTGAGACTGCGATTGGGACATAACATCTTCGCTAAACTGAAAAACCCTATGTATGTCCATAATGATTGGAAAATGAACGCTATTACGGTGTAACGTGGAACATGATATCTTTGTGTTCTCTTTTGGACCTCTCTTATGAATTTACGTGTCCTTAGAGTATCGGCAAACTTGAATAGTGTGGAGGAAGCCACAATGACCGAGAAGGGAAGCTGAAGGATCAAGTGAGGAAGACGAATCTACAATGATCGAGGAGGAAGCCAAAGAGGTAGTGGAAAGTGGAAACAAACAATCAGAGGGCTTTAGGAATACAAAAACAGAAAAAACAAGGAAGGATTGGTGGATAATCAGTGTGAGAAGCAGTAGAGGCAGGAAAGGCAGGAGAAGTAGGAGAAAAGGGATGAAGGAGAAGCTCAACAGAGTAGAGAACTACAACAAAACAGTTTATACCAGGTTTGGGTTGGAGCCCACAGGGTTGGAGCCTTAGAACTGAAAGGACTAGAATCCTTGGGAGTTGGTGCTCCTAAGTGCAAAACTATTGCCTTGGAAGAATAGAGTTGGTGCTCTGGAGGTTGGAGCCTCACAAAAGTCCAAGTTGGTGCTTGGCAACTTATTGCAACCAGTTATATATTTTATTTATTTCATTGCACTGTTTGTGTTAATAAAATCATTCATTTCATCTATCCATTCTTGTGTTCCATATATATATATTTGGTGATAAAAATAACAATTAAAAATAAATACTGATTCACGCCCCCGTCCCCCCCTCAGTATTTCCAACAATTGGTATCAGAGCAGGTTTCTTCATATTAGCCTAACAACTTGAAGAAGGATTCATAGCCATGATGAGAAATCACGAAGCATCAGGAAGACCTCCTCTGTTCGATGGCACTAATTTTGGTTTCTGGAAAAAGAGAATGACCTACTACTTAATGTCCCTTGGACCCAAAGTCTAGCATTTCGTTCAAAATGAGTACCAACTTCCTCCCACTCTTCCAACAGATCAAGACAAGAGGAAAGCCTATATTGCAAATGTAAAAGACTTGAACTCCATCACTAGTGGAATCACTGATTCCGAGTTTACAAAAGTCATGAATTGTAAATCTGCCAAAGAAATGTGGGATAATCTAGTTGGCTTATACGATGGAGACTCAAAAGTCAAGAAGGCAAAGATTCAGTCTCATAGAAGTTAATTTGAAAGTCTGAAGATGGAAGATGAAGAAGATATTTCATCATACTTCCTCCGAGTAGCTGAAGTGGTCAAATCCCTTAAAGGATTGGATGAAAAGATTGAAGAAAGTACCATTGTTCAAAAGGTATTAAGATCTCTTCCAGACAGATTTGACTCCAAAATATGTGCCATAGAAGAAGAAAAGGTTCTAGATACTCTCAAGATGGATGAACTCCATGGAATCCTCACTGCCTATGAGATGAGGAAAGGTGGCCCAAGCTCCAAAGATGCAGCATTCAAGGCCTCAAAATCCAAGAAGGGGAAAGAAAAGAATGACTGTAGTGACGACTCTGATGTGGAATACGAATTGGCTCAATTTGTACGAAAGCTGAAGAGAGGATCTAAGCTAAAAGGTAGGTACCCTATTATTTGTTTCAAATGTGGAAAAATAGGTCATTATGATGCAAAATGACCTCATAAACATGATAGTGATGATGAAGGAAATTATAAAAGAATGGCACACAAAAAGAAAGGGTTCAATAAGAAGAACTTCTTCTCTAAGCAAGATGAGTCAGATGAGGATGAATTTGTTGTCATCAAAAGGAAATCAGATGAGGAAAGTGACCATGATGAAAGCCAAGAAACATTATTCATGGCATTCACAGATGAATATGAATCATGGCTAGAAGGAAATGTAGATGAACTGTTAATAAGTGCCATTGAAGATAATGAGAAATTACAGAATAAAATCATTTCTCTCAGGGTAGAAAATGAGGAAAAAAGAAGAAGAGAAGATCTCTTGGAAACAAAGCTAAAAGAAAAAGAAGAGATTTGCGAAGAACTTGAAGCTGAAATAATATCTCTGAGGAAGGAATTGGAGCAAGTCAAAAAGGGTTGGAAAAGCTCTCAAATACTTGAGACTATCCTGAAAAGTCAAAAACCTCAAGATGACAAGTTTGGAATAGGCTATAAAGGAGAATCATCAAGCACTAAGAACAATGTGAAAAGCTATGCCGATGCACTTTCCATCAACTCAAAAGAAGAAAAAATATGTTGTCAAAGGTGCATCCCAGATTCAAAGAATGAAGAGAGAATAACTCCAAAGAAGAATATGGATTCGAATCATGGATACTACAACAAATACAAACTAGTATTCCATCAAAGGCTCATCTCAAATCCAAAGAATGAAGTGGGAGTAATTCCAAGGAAGGAAATTGACTCAAACCGTGGCTACTACAACAAGTACAAAACTAACTTTCTTGGAAATTGTTTTCATTATAAAAACTTTGGTCATCAAGCCAAACATTGCATGGCTCACAAGAGTGAAACACAAAATCTAAAGGATCAAATAATCAAACCATATGCCCCCAAAGGGCAAGGACAAATCAAAACCTTCAATTCGTTTGATCCCTTGACCAAATTTGATCTTATTTGCTCATTATGCTACAGTAATGGACACTTTGAACAAAACTGCCCACTCAAAGGAAGAAAAGTGAGTAGTGAGAAACCCAAGATGAATAAATGCGGCCTGGCTCTATATGCTCAAAATAATGAAAATCATTGGTTTGTGGATAGTGGGTGCTCCAGACACATGACACGGGACAAAAGGAAGTTTGTCTCATTGAGAAAAAAGGAAGGAAATGTTTCCTTCGGAAATGGATCTAGCAGAATTGCGGGAAAAGGAACTGTTACTCTTATCAATGGAAAAGGAAAATCTCAAGATGCTCTGCTAGTAGACGGGCTCAAAAACAACCTCCTAAGTGTCATCCATATCTGTGATAAAGGAAATAAGGATGTCTTCAGCACCAAAGACTTTGAAATAAGGAAATATTCCTCAGGGGAACTTGTGGAAAAAGGGGTTAGAACACCAGACAACATTTACATTATGAATAAGATTCAAGAAAATAAATGCTACTTGAGTCATACAGATGAAAGTTGGCTGTGGCGCAAGCGACTTGGACATACAAGCTTTGAAAATCTAATCAATATCCACAATATTAGAGTAGTACGAGACATCCCAAGGCTATTCAAACCAAGTCAAGGAATATGTGGTCCATGTCAACATGGAAAGCAAACTAGAACCAACCAAAAGACTAAGGAGCTCTCTACATCAAAGCCCTTGGAGATCATCCATGTTGATTTGTGTGGACCAACTAGAAATTAGGCACTCCAAGGAGAAAGGTACTTCGTTTTATTTTTTGATGACTATACTAGAATGATGTGGATATATTTTATAAAATATAAATCTGAAACTTTTGAGTGTTTTAAGAATCTAAAAGCTCTTGTAGAAAATGAAAAAGACTCAAAAATTAAGTGCCTCAGAATAGAAAGAGGGGGAGAATTCACATCAAAAGAGTTTAATGAGTTTTGTAATATTCATGGAATTAAAAGGGAATTCTCTGTTGCCAAAACACCCTAGCAAATTGGGGTAGTTGAAAGAAGAAACTAGACAGTTAAAGAAATGGCAAGAATAATGTTATTAGCAGTAGACTTGCAGCCAAAATTCTGGAGAGAAGCAGTCGGAACAAATGTCTATACCTTGAATCAGACTGAATTAAGGCCAAATTGTGAAAAAAATCCTTATGAATTATGGAAAGGAAGACCTGTTTCAGTAAAGTACTTCAAGATCTTTGGAAGAAAGTGCTTCATAAAAATCAATGATGGCTCACCAGGAAAGTTTGATTCAAGGGTTGATGAAGGGATATTCCTTGGATACTCTACACGGAGCAAAGCCTACAAGTGCTACAATTTCCGACTAAAGAAAACAATGGAAAGCATTGATGTAAAGATTGATGATGACCTTCCAGAAAAAGAAATTGAAGAACATGAAGATGATTTTTTCATTGAAGAAGAAGAACCTAAAGAAGAAGAAATAGATGAGGAAGAAGAAGAAGAGGAAAAAGGACCACCTCATACCCCTTCAAAGATGAAGTTTATCCAAAAATATCATCCAAAAGAGTAGACTATTGGCAATAGAGATGAAGGGATGCAAACCCGAAGAAGGATGACAATTGAAACAAAGAGAAACTTCATTGCTCTTCTATCCATGATAGAACCAGAAACATTTGCGCAAGCAAGGATCCTCATTGGGTAAAGGCCATGGAAGAAGAAATGTCCCAAATTGAGAAGAACGAGACATGGGAGCTGGTACCTCATCCAAAGGACAAAAACATAATAGGAATCAAGTGGGTATTCAAAAATAAAAGGAATGAAGAAGGACAAATTATCAGAAACAAGGCAAGGCTTGTCTGCAAAGGCTATTCACAAATTGAAGGAATTGACTTTGAAGAGACATTTGCACCAGTAGCTCGTATGGAAGCTATCAGGATGTTCTTGGCATTTTCTTGCTCAAAAGGATTCAAAATCTATCAAATGGACATAAAATCAGCATTTCTAAATGGGGAACTCAAGGAAGAAGTCTACATGGAGAAACCAGAAGGGTTTGATCTAATAGAAGGAAAGGACTTAGTCTGCAAGTTGAAAAAGGCTTTATATGGGTTGAAACAAGCTCCTAGAGGTTGGTATGCAAGATTGGATCACTATCTACAACAACAAGGCTTCAAAAATGGAGTGGCTGGAAGTAATCTATACATAAAGACAGATGAAGATAAGTCACTAGTTACTCTTGTTTATGTTGATGATCTGATTTTTGCTAGCAATAATGATGAAATGAGCCATGAATTTTCTCAAAAAATGTCAAAATATTTCGAGATGTCAATGATAGGAGAGCTATCTCACTTCCTTGGACTTCAAGTATCCCAAACTAGAGCAAGATTGTGTATATCTCAAGCCAAATATCTAAAAGACATGCTTATAAGATATGGAATGGAGGAGTGTGCACCCATGGGAACACCTATGACCACAAACTAAAAATTGAGCAAAGATAATGACTCCCCTCCAGTAGATGCAACTCATTACAAGTCAATAATTGGAGCCCTTCTATACTTAACATCTACAAGACCCGACATAATGTAGGCAGTAGGAATGGTGGGAAAATTTCAATCTGCTCCCAAACAATCCCATCTATTAGCTGTAAAAAGAATTATTAAATATATGAAAGGAACTCCTAATTTCGGTCTTTGGTACCCTAAGAGGTCAACACTAACTATAATTGCATTTACCGATGCTGATTGGGTTAGAAGTGTAGATGATTAGAAAAGTACTAGTGGAAATGTGTTCTTCCTAGGAGACTGTTTAGTATCGTAGCTTAGCAAAAATTAGTCATCCATATCATTATCCATAGGTGAAGCTGAGTATATAGTTTCAACAGACTGTTGTACTCAAATACTATGAATGAAGGAAGCTCTAAAAGATGTTAACATAGGTACAGATCAGCCTATTACCATCTATTGTGAAAACACAAGTGCTATCAGTCTTAGCAAAAATCTAGTGATGCACTCAAGGACCAAACACATACCAATCAAGTATCATTTCCTTCGTGAACAAGTAGTTGAACAAAAAATCATTTTGGAATATATCAATACTAAGGAGAAGAAAACTGATATCTTCACAAAACCTCTTCCTCAAGAAGCATTTGAACATCTTCATCAAAAGATGGGGGTTATCTCTTTAGCATCACTCAAGATCATTCATAAAGATGCTGTAGGACAGGGGGAGCAATTCTACAAGGGGAGTAGTTTGACAGGGGGAGTCCGTATGCATTCCTGTGCCATTCATGTCAAAGGGGGAGAGCAGAAGAATATTGCCATCAATAACAAAGGGGGAGATTGTTGACATAGATTGTCATTGATGTCAATATGGCCAAAGAAGAACAGAGCATACAGAGGAGAAAATGGAAGCAAACAGAGCCATCGGAGCAATGGAGGAAGTAGACAGAGTGATCGGAAGCTATTGGAGCAAGAATGCCAAAGGAATACACTATCGGGAGCCATTAGAGGAGTAATGGGTGCATTTACACTATCGGGAGCCATTAGAGGAGAAATGGAGGAAGTAGATAGTGTGATTGGGAGCTATTGGAGCAAGAATGCCAAAGGAATACACTATCAGGAGCCATTAGAGCAATGGGTGCATTTACACTATTTGGAGCCATTAGAGGAGAAATGGGTGCATTTATACTATCGGGAGCCATTAGAGGAGCAATGTGTGCATTTACACTATCAGGAGCTATCAGAGGAGCAAATGAGGCATTAACACTATCGGTGTGGACTCCTGACAAATACACTACCAGCAAATACACTATGGAAAATACACTATTGGAGCGGAAAGGAAGATTTTATATATGTGTACGGAAATATATATGCAAATACACTATCGGAGGCCAGAAGTCATGTATATATGCCTTTATGAAGACTTGGCTGTATTACAAATACACTATCGGAGGTGGAAAGCAGACTTGAAACTTTATACACGGGAGTGTTGAGTCGTATCGGGTCCGGCACATAATATCGCATCGCTATAAGCGAGTGATTTGCCTTAAGGTCTAGACCTGAACCTTTATATTTGTGACTGCCAACATATATCACATCGGCACTTTGGGAGCAGAGTTACAATGTGTTAAGTGGCCCATTGCAATTGTCGATAGTGATTAGCGATATTGCATTGGTCCTCTGCCAAGGGCAACCCTCGATTGCGATACATATACACGTGGGCCGACTACAACATTGTGCTATGGGTTAATAATGTATCGCATTCGCCCATCGCATGATACAAAAATCCCTATCCTCTTACAAGCCCCAATTACGACTTCACTGTGGACCCGATACAACATAGATGCAGGTGAGGCTGAACGTTAGTTCAATGGGGTGAATAATGGCATTTGAAATTGGGATTGGGACATAACATCTCCGTTAAACTGAAAAACCCTGTGTATGTCCATAATGATTGGAAAAATGAACGCTATTATGGTGTAACGTGGAACATGATTTCTCTGTGTTCTCTTTTGGACCTCTCTTATGAATTTACGTGTCCCTAGAGTATCAACGAACTCGAACAGCACAGAGGAAGCCACAACGACCGAGAATGGAAGTCGAAGGATCAAGCAAGGGAGAGGAATCTACAGTGACTGAGGAGGAAGCCAAAGAGGTAGTGGAAAGTGGAAACGAATAGTCAAAGGGCATCAAGAATACAAAAACAGAAAAAACAAGGAAGGATTGGTGGATAATCAGTGTGAGAGGCAGTATAGGCAGCAGAGGTAGGAGAGGTAGGAGAAGCAGGAGAACAGGAGTGAAAGAGAAGCTCAGTAGAGCAGAGAAATACAACAAAACAATTTATACTAGGTTTGGGTTGGATCCCACGGGGTTGGAGCCTCAAAATTGAAAGGACTAGAATCCTTGGGAGTTGGTGCTCCTAAGTGCAGAATTATTTCCTTGGAAGAATAGAGTTGGTGCTCTAGAGGTTGGAGCCCCACAAAATTCCAAGTTTGTGCTTGGCAACTTATTGCAACTAGTTATATATTGTATTTATTTCATTGCACTGTTTGTGTTAATAAAAGAATTCATTTCAGCTGTCCATTTCTATGTTCGATATATCTATATATCTATATATATATATATATATATATAGATATATATATATATATATCGATATATATATATATATATATATATATATATATATATATATATATATATATAGATATCTATATATATATATATATAGATATATATATATATATAGATATATTTGGTGATAAAAAGAACAATTAAAAAGAAATATTGATTCAGCCCCCCCTCTCAGTATTTCCAACACATATAACTGCTACTATAAACCACTCATCACAGCTCAATAGCAAACCTTTTCGACCCAAAAATTCCTTCTAAACCACCTTCCAATCCACTAACCTACACAATTTATGTCAGGATTGCAAATTGTGGAGCAATCATGTAATGTCACCAAAATATAAATAGGCACACCACTATAAACTGCACACTCACACTAGAAAGTACACACTCAAAAGGAGTTTTAGAGCTATAGAACTGAGATACTTTCTCGGATGTTTGTGTCTTGATGAAATTTCAAGAGAATATTCTTCTATCTATAGCCAAACGGAAAATATAGAAGAATATATTTACCCTGCAGCCGAAGGATTATTCAATGATTAAAGACAATGTTATTGCCAAACAACACAAAAAATACTCTACACCAAACACCCTTATGTAGACACTGTAACAGATCCCTAATTAAGTCGTCCTGAAGAAGTTTCCAGGAATCATTCCGCTTTCTATGGTCAAATTCTAAATTTAGATGAAATGCCCTGCAGCCCAAGGATCAATCATCTATCAAATCAAGCATGTCAAGGACCAATAGCGCCAATGCTAAATACTCACAACTAATAAAAATGACACTAACAAATACTCAACCACAACCCCTTTATATTGATTCTATAGCCACCGAGCCTTCTTTCACCTACAATTGAATATGTAAACCATCTAAACAAGCGAAGCAATAATGTTGAAGGGGGCAAAATGATTCCGATAATACCTTCAAGAATCACTTAGAGAATGAAACTTTCTTAAAAATACCTGAAAGAATACGCTAGATTTCTGAATAGTAAATTGAAACGTATCGCTTGCCATGTCCAAACCTATGGAGAACCCATCCCCAATCCACAATACCATTCTTGGTTCAAATCTCGACATAATCGGATATAATATATTAAGGTATTAGAATATGTAAAAGTGGGAACATAAAAAAATATATATAGAAATTACGAACTTAGAGCACCAATATAGAAAAATAAGATGGTAGGAACAATAAAAGGTATTGAAGAAGACAAAGAGCACCATTGATGAAAAACTTAGGCCTTTGTATCCTACAAGGAAAAATATCAACAAGTAGCCCTATTTTATAACTGCCTAGAGACAACCACAAGCAAGACGCGAAAACCAGATGAAAACCCTTTCCTCCATCCCTTGAATGAGGACATCCATCGCATTGCATCTCCCTTCCATCCCTGTAAAGGGAGGAACAGTGGGAAACAAGCAAATGAATGTGGGAATAAATCGATGTTTTGTGGGGCGAGCTATTGAAGAGATCCTCCTCCATTGGTTGATCCCTCAATGTATCATGAAACCCTAACTACCCGTGAATCACTGTCGCATTTACTATGAAAAAGTAGAAGAATATGTGTGAAAATGTAGAACAAATCTACAGATAAGGCATCAAAGTTCAGTCGATTTGAAAAACGTGAATGATATAGATATCCTAAATATCGATCCAGTGACCTGTACTTGTTTCCATATATTTCCAACGAAGATTGGAGATCGATATTATCGTGCCTAACTATTGTTTTGGCCTTTGTTTTTTGGTGGGAATTAGATGACATCAAAATATGTTTAATAACTAGCTATTGTTTTGGCCTTTGTGTTTTTCGTGGGAATTAGATCATTGTAAAATATGTTTAATAATGCACCCAATTTTGAGCAATATGTGTTAAATTATGGGATGGAGAGGTATATTTGAAGGCGCTAAATTTTGAGCAATCAATTTTAAATTTATTTGAAGATTTTCGACAAATGTTTTTTTAAATGGTGTGGAAAATAAAAACTTTTCTTCATTGTGAAATGTCACAAAAGTATGCATGTTGATCATTTTGGAGGTCAAAAGCTTCTAAGAGTTTAAATATTTGAGATGTAAGAGTGAGATACTTGACACAATGAGTTTTTACATTTTGGATAAGATTTTTGTTTCATTTTATATATTAGAATTTTTTGATGGGTACACTATGATGTTAATAGTGTTTGGTAGCTTACAACAACAACATATTTTTCATTTTTTTTCATAGCATAGTTTTTTTCATCTGCACATTGAGTAGGGTTTGATTCATATGCTCATGCACATCATTGTAATCTTTCTCATCATATACTTCTCAGTAGCGCTCGCAAGTTTAGTGATAACTTATCTAGTAGCAATTTCACATTCATAGCTCCATCACTAAATTGAGAAGAAAGTGGGGAAAATATCCAACTAAGATGGGAGGACCTAGTGGGACACATTAGGCCATGATCACCAAGGAGCATCATCACTATTAGTTCACCTCCCATGAAGGATCCCTTTCTGGATCTAAAATTCTAGTTTTTTAGTTAGTTTCATATTTTGTTGTTTCTTCTAGCCTTTGATTTGTATGCATGCCAAATTTAAGGATTGACTCTTCAATTGATGATCTCTTCGTAAAACTATAAAAAAATTCATTACCAAATGAATAAGAACCAATAATATTTCTTTGGGATTCATTTTTTATTTACTCTCTCTATTCTATTGATATTTTTTTTGTTTTGCTTTGTGAATGTTTAAGATAAATATCATTAAACCTCATCACACTTATTATTCTATTTGAAAATTTGCTAGGTTTTGAAAACATACCAATTAGACTATGAGTGACATACCTATACCCTTAGTCTAAGGCATGTTACCATAAATCCAACTTTAATACTATTTGGAAAGAAATGAATGTATGTTGTCTGACATATAGGTTGTTGTCCATGATTTTAAAATTCAAGAATGTAGATGAATTAATCATGCACAAAACATTTAAAAATACACAACATAAATTGAACATAACATTCAAGCATAACATTTGCATATTAAATAACAGAGTGATAGGAATAGTTATCCTTATAAATGTTTTACAAAACTAGTTACAAATGTCAAATATTCCATCCAACCATAGTTATTTTTGGACTAATTCTCTCTACAATAGGCCACCCCTAATCTAGGGCTATGATTCCACAAAGGTGAGCATGCTCCTATGGATGTCTATAGTCAACACTAAGAGACCAATACCTAGTAAATTAAGAGTGATGTGACCCCTACAATAATTCCTACTAGCCAACTCTCTTTCCCATCATATTTCACAATCTAAGGATGATATTTATTTCTATGTATCATAGTCCCTTAGACAATCTCCATCCCCTCTAGGGCTCTAACATAGATTGGTAAGGAATCTCTTAGTTATGGGATTTAGGAAATCTAGCTACTAGTGGAGCACTTACAACAACCTTTACACAAGCACTTGAGTGATTTCTAAATGAGAACCCCTCACAAACATGCAAAGCTAGTTATTATCATAAATATCAACACTAGAGATTGGTTTTCAACACAAATTGTATTTTCTCCTCTTGTAGCACCAAAACTCTATTTTTTTTGTCCTCTTGCTTTTTGAAAGTTAGCTATCTCCTCTACTCAAATTCCTTTTCTTATGCATGTTTTGACTCAGATGATTCAAAAGATAATTTTACTCATCACATGTTCTCACATCTAGGTGAGATGACTCTCTTACCCACCTCTTACATGCATTCAGTAAAACCACTCCCCTCATGAGTGTACTTAGCCCATGCTTCAATAACTAATTGATATGACTCTTCTACCAAGCTCAAAAATGCATTCAATGACTGGTTTTAATAAGTCAAATGGGGATTATATGGTAATGAAAATTAATTTATGCTAATAACATGGAATTTTAGGCATGTGTGATTTACCCTTGGACCCATTTGTACCCCCCTCCTTTATGTAATGATAGGTCCTCCATGAATATGTTCTTTTCCATTTTATAACCAACGATTATTTTGTATTATTAGTTTCAATATAAATGTTTACATATAATTTTTTGTTTGATATTGTGTCCATGACTTGTGGGAGTAGCATGTGATTTAAGAAACCATAAACTAGGGCATCTAAGCCATCAAAATCACTTGATGATCACACTAGGCCTAGACTACACCAATCCTTATGTTGGGTGTGGAATCCCCCCAATACAAGTTTTGGGTCTTAAAGCCCAAGTTTTGACTAAGTCCAATGTAAAGACTCCGTGATTTGTGGGTGAGGAGTGCGAAGTTGTAATTGAGTCATAGGGTGGTCCGCCCTTTTGTAAGTGTAGTGTCAGCTTGAGAGTTCTGTCCATGGTCTGCGGACCATGGGATTGTATAGATAGAGCGAGGCTCTAATTTTTAAAATACATCATATCATATCATATGATATAATGGAAAGATGATCCTGAGGGAATAGGAGTCTGAGTCGAAGGGTAAAGTCATGTCTTTGGGTCGTAGAGTAGGAGAAGGCTCTACAGATGAGTGCGCAGAGGCCTAGTAGTCTGCAATTGAGTGCGCAGACCCCTATAGCTGAGTGGGCAGGGCAAGTTGAGTCTGTAGCCAATTGAAGCATTAATAAAGAGAAGTTATACAATATTTCTGTGTATCTTTTCCTATTTATGCATTGAAGTATATTGGGTATAAATTGCAAGGTTACTGTTTATTTGCTGTGCAAACTTATATGAATGTGCTGAATAAGTGAATATAATATAAATCATATGTTTACGTGAAGATAAATAATTGTTATAAGAAGATAAGTAAGATCTGCCATGTGACTTGGGGAAATAGTGCAGATTGCTGCTCTAGTAGTGTGAAAGCCCCATAACCCCTAGTTAGGGCTGTGCAAAGACGAATATAACAGGGCTGTGAAGGCCTCGTAGGCCAGGAAAGCGCATGAAGTAACCTGTGTGAAAGTATTCACAGTTGGACTAAATCAACCCGTCAAACATCTCAAGGGTGAAACTTGGTTCCAACATCCCCCCACATTGCTTCGGGTGAGACCTTAGTCCGCGCTCCACAGACTGTTGTCGAAAGGGCCAGTAGTATAGGGATTTGCTTGGTTAATTAACACATGAACTTGGGTCAAGCTCCAACAAGCCAAGAAATGGTTTCGTTTCCGGGACCAAAATCTGCATAGAGATGTTTGCTGTCGCATCACTGGAATCCAACTAAGAAGGAAATCGAAGGCTGGATTGACATGAGAATTCATGAGTTTGTGGCATAGGAGAACAAGAATCTGTGACTAGCAAAAGAAGAGTGGTTAGACTGCTACCTGTACACAGAGATCCATGAATTTTTCTTCTTGTTGTTCCCTACTGAGATGTACGTGTGGATCGCAAAGCTAGCAGATAGCTAAGGAAGGTGGAAGCTTGATGGAACTATTGTGTGGACCCCTGAGTTGGTGCACAGATTGGAAGCATTAGAGGATAAGATCACGTGCGCTATTGATCATTGGCTTGATTGGATTATAGGAGGATTCATTACTAAGTTCGCGGTAGTTACCTCGGTCAACTATAGCGAGGTAGAGCGACACTTTCTTAAAGGACCCCGCCGTAAGTACGTAAAGTCTCTGAACACTTGGATTAAAATTATATTGTGTGAAAAGCATATTATGCGGTTACATTGATGTTCGGGGCTACGTGAAGTGGGAGAATTTATAAAAACGAAGGAAGTGAGGAACTAGAAACTAGCCCCTTGATTTCACCTCCACGAGGGGACGAGGAAGTGCTCGCAAAGGTATCTCTGCACAATGCAATCAATTTGATAAGGCAGAGGATTTCACGCATACCACCCCCACCCACACCACCACTAGTTTCGTTGTCATCACCTCCGTCTTCGCCCATACCACCTCCATCACCACCGCGTTTTAATATGGTGAGCTTGTGAAAGTTACCTGTGCTTAAGGGAGTGGGAAATGAAGATTTGAACCAACTTTGGTTCATTGTAAAAGATATATGGGAAGCATAGGGAATGACAGATGATAATATCAAGAAAGAAATGTTGGTTAGTGCTCTGCAGGATTGCACACTGATTTGGTACATTAGGCACTCAAGTGATCATCTAAACGCAGGAACCACGACTATCCAAGCTGCGCTAACTAGGGAGTTTAGCAGGCCGAAGTCAAAAGCCTAGTCGATCAATGGGTTCAAAGAAATCACGATGCTATCCGACGAGACTCCTTGGGAGTTGGATCAAAGGCTGAAGTGCAAGATTCGCGAAGCTAACATGACCCTGACATATGGACAGCGCCGTGACTGGTTTGTAGCATCACTATCACCGCATTTCAGGAACACGTTGTCACATCAAAGGTTGACAACTTAGGCCGAAGCTTTAGAGACTACGATGACGCTGCATGAGACCCCCATACAGGATCCTAACCTGGGAGTTCAGAAAATCCACGCATAGTTGAAAAAATTATGCCTCGAGATGCAGAGTCTGAAACAGGACAAGATAGCTCACCAGGAAGTGCACGAAGAAGTATGGTGCGTAAAGTGCAAGGGTAAGGGACATGACAAGGACCACTGCCTAGTGTTCGCAAACTACCTCGCAGGAGGAGGGCTTAAGTTCGTCAAGACCAGAGGCACAAGAAGGACCTAGCACAATGCCTACTTTGTGGTGCGCGATTTGTCAGATAGGAGGAAAACATGTTACGAACAACTGTCATCTGTTACAGAAGTACATGCAGAATTCACAACAGTTGTTTTGTAATTTCTGTAGATCAGTGGGACATGATGAGCATACCTGTAGAAGCTATAAGCTAATGATGGATAGGACTCCCACCTACAGAGTTCAGACCAAAACGTGGCCCCTTGACCAGAATGCAGGAATGGCGCGAGCTAGATTTCAGGGGTGCGAACAAGGCCGGGGTGGAGGAGGACCTGGAAGAGGTCGTGAACAACTGATATGTTATAATTGCAGGGGGCCAGGACATTATACTCATGATTGTACGAATCCAACACATCCATCATGTCTGTATTATACCTTGTTTGATCATGAAATGGAGGATTGTCCCACACTGATAGCTAGGTTGTGTGACAAGGGAGCACTCCAACCTCCCCCAACTCAGAACCTGCAGATGATGAGGTTTGAGCCACGCGAGGAAGACCCTAATGTGAAAATTTTGCTCCAAAGCGGAATTACGACAGGAGATGATAAAGGAAAATAGCTGGAAGATAGTACTTGGGTTCGCAAGGCTCCGACGAAAGAACCAAAATCTGATTTGGAGTGCGATAATGAAACCTTCATGGAAGCTAGGAAGAGCTTTGCTGATGCCTCCACTTCAGGAAGCAAAGACAAACCGGAGCCTGAAATGGACCCATCAATGCTAATGACATTCCTAGAAAAATGCATTAAGCTATTGCACGATAGTAAGGCTGTAAAGGGATTGCAGGAACTCATTAATAGATGCGTTGGGACCGTGCCAGGAGAACCGCGTGTAGTCTGGAAGATTGGAAAGCATGCAACAAGGATGGTAAGAGAAATGAGGTTGACCATGCAGATTAAAGAATATGGATGGACCAAGTGATTCTGGACCTAGGATCGCACGCGAATGGTCTGCCAAAGCAAACATGGGAGTGCATTGGAAGGCCTACGCTACAATGGTCTCCTATCCAACTGTGAATGACAAACCAGTAAAAGATCATACCTATGGGGAGATTGTAGGGAATCACCATGGATATTGAAGGGGCAAGCACTAGTAGACTTTGAAGTGATAGAGATTGTTGATGACAACAATCCCTACCCTGCACTCTTAGGAATCGATTGGGCCACTGACATGAACATGGTGATAAATCTAAATAAGCGCAAGATGAATTTTGAGAAAAAAGTCCCTGCGTGTAATCATACCTTTGGACCTTGCTGAGGGATCATGCTACATAGAGTCGGTGCGCGACTATAAAAGTGACGATGATTTGGACTACATCTACAAAATAATCGTGCGAGAGCAAGACTGGGTAAACCCCACCGCAGATGTACGAATCTCATGGAAGCACGAAAGCTCTTGTACATCCTGATGAGGAAATAGAGCTATGGTAGAACCGGTTACAGGGGATAACCATGCTGAACTGTAACATGATGACAAGATCGTTGCGTTGCGTATCGACAAAAGTGAGGGATCTGCCTATTTATGATGGGTTAAGTGAGGTAGATGCTTTCTTGAACAGATTTGAAAGAGAGGTGCTGGAACAACAATTTTTCGAGGCTTTGAAATGGGTACTACGCGCTACCCCTTCGAGGTGGTGGGGTACGCACCAAGGAAGCTTTGAGGACTATCGTGAATGCAGGAAAATGATGCCCATGTGTTTTGGGAAGCCTTAGATGCAACTAATAGAAAAATATGATGGGTGGGATGATCTGCACGCAAACTTGACCAAGTGGATAAAGGTCTATGGAGAAGAGCCACAATTAGAGTGGGTGCACCTATTATGTCATACCCTAGATGTTATACCCATGAACTGGTATATAGAGACAGAGTAGCGCCATGGGACAAGTGAGTGGGATATCCTATGTGAAGGATTCCTATTAACCTTCACTTTTGAGGATCGTTGGTGGGACACTGTCGATGATGTGGTATAAGCAGTAAAATAAACTATCTTTAGGATACCACAGGAGCTGATAGAATCAATTTAGCCTAAATGGGATACTCAGCTTGAGCTACGTGCTGGAGTGTTATAATGTAAATACTGAGGAAGATGACGAGGATCTATAAAAAATTAAAATTCTAGAAATAGAAGGCCATTACGAGGTTCAAGGACCACCGATCGAAGACGCTGACATAACTGCGCTGGTAAAGAAAAAGCAAGTGAACACTGGTATGAAAGCTGAACCTAAGTATGCAAAGCTTGACGACTACTGGGATGACGTGACGGTGGTTAAGGTCGCTGAGTTACTCCGCGAGTACCAGGACTTATTCCTGACCAAGATCACATACTTAAAAGGCATCATCAGAGATTTAGGAATGATATAGATCACATTAAAACCTGATGCGAAGCCAGTTAAGCAGAGGCCTTACCGCTTGAATCCAAAATACAAAGAAAAGGTCCACGTAGAACTAGACAAAATGCTTGCAGCAGGAATCATTGAGCTGGTGGAAGAATCTGTTTGGGTAAGACCTATGCTGGTGCAAGAAAAGAAGTAGAAGGGTAAGATAAGAATATGCGTGGACCTCAGAAAATTGAATGATGCATGTGTGCATGACCCATTCCCAACTTCGTTAAAAGATGAAGTATTGGAAAATGTTGGTGGACAGGAAGCATATTCTTTCGCTGATGGATTCTCAGGGTACCACCAGATCAAAATCGCACCAGAATACAGGAGCAAGACAACCTTTGCGACTGAGTGGGGCTGCTTTCAATACACTGTTATGCCATTTGGATTGAAGAATGCGGCGGCCATCTTTTCGCACATAGTTGTGGTGGCATTCAAAGAATATATCCAAAAGTTCCTGGAGGTTTATCTGGATGATTGGACTATATCTAGATTGGTTAAGAACCATGTGGCGAGCTTACACTTGATGTTGGATACTTGTCGAAGACACCAAATCACGTTGAACCTCAAAATGTGTATGTTACTTATTCCTTTTGTGAACCTACTGGGACACGTGGTTTGCAAACAGGGACTGATGGTAGACCCTATGAAGATTATGGTGATTCTAAATTTGGAAGCACTGTGAAGTGTGAAACAGCTGCACGCTACCTTGGGACATACGGGGTGCTATAGGAAGTTCATCAAAAGCTATGCCCAGATCACTGCACTGATGGAGAAGCTGTTGAAAAATATGTCACATTCTGCTAGAACAATGACTGCAAGAAAAGCATGGATATACTAAAAGAAAAAATGGCATCTGCGCCAATCCTGGTCTTCCCAAAATGGGACGAGGAGTTTCATATCCATGTTGACACATTGTGTATAGTGCTAGGAGCGGTACTAATACAAGATGGTGGAGAGGGTTTGGATCACCTTACCGCATTCGCGAGTCGCAGGTTGTCTAAAGCAAAAAATAACTATTACACCACTAAACGTGAGAGATTGGCTATGGTGTACGCACTCCAGAAATATTGACATTGTTATCACTCTAGTAATTCCTTTGAAGTAAGAAAAAGGAAAAACCAAAGGTAACCACTATCCACTTTCAGAGATCAAGACCTAGCCTTCTTGATGCTCAGAAAGGGCTCTCTCTTTAAGTTTTAACTTTGTTTTAGTTAAGATGTTTTAGGCTAGCTATGATTGTTCAAGGGGTTTTGATTTTGTTTGAAATTGGGTGGTGGGATCTCTTAAACAGATGGATAAATTGATGTCTTTCAGACCATTGGGCTATGGAGTCAACTGATAAGGAAGCAAGGCTAGATAAACTGGCTTAAGGGGATGTTCCAAGGGAAAGATAACTGAGTGTATTTCAGATGTTTGAGACAGAGGGGTAAAAGGGTTTTACTTAGGGTGAGAGAGCAGTTAAGAGTTCTCAGACCCGGATAATGAATGATGAAGGCAGGGGTAATCGAAATCAAAGGGCAGTTAAGAATCCTTTAATATGGATTATTTATGAAATCAATTTAAACTAAAGAGAAATTAAGAATTCTTTAATTTAAATTACAAAAGAAAACATTCAAATGCTTAACTGTTAAAACAGAGTGTGATTTAAACAATTTCTGCAATATATTTCTAGTTATAACCTTTAGATTGAAATACATATAAGATTGTGAATAACATTAAGAAATTGACAAAGACACATGAAAATACTTTTCTGATATTTGCTCAACACATGAATCCTTGGAACAGTTCGATCTTTATTAATCAATCCATTTTGTTGGCTCATCAATTGATACAATACCCTTCCGGTTCTTCTTGATAAAAAATTCTATAGAAATGTCTAATAGAGTCCACCCTACATACTTCGAATTGTAAAGTATTTATACAAAAATTTATTACAAAATATCTCAAACTAACTTGAGATTTAATCTAGGAAATAAAAATATCTTCTTGCAAGAAGATAGAGACAGCTATTGAATTGCTTCATGCTATCCTTTTTATTTTGGTACTTCGGGCTTTTATGGTTTGGTTTTAGCGTTTTATGCTGCTTTTTTTATTGATTTTTTATGCTGGGATATTCATTTACATTTGGATTTCATCTAATACACTTTGACACTACTACACTTTAACTTTGTTGATCTGTCTTCATCTTTTCAGCTCGCTGTTTTACTTTTACTGTACACTAACCTTTTTACTGCATATTTCTCACAGTAAATTAGTTAATTTCTCCCATGTTTCAGCATCAGGTAATCGGATCTTTAGCATCCTTATATATATTTCATCTACCTCAATGTACTTGGAAAAAGTAGGCTTATTGATAAACACGTGTTTTACCTCATGCTAGAGGCAAAACAAGTTTTCAAATGTTTGATAAAGTACTTTATCTATCGACAATGCCTTGATTGATGATGTACTGACTTGTTATTTTGCTAGCTCTCTGATTTTGCTATTGTAATCCTATTGTGTCATGAGCTTGTCATTTATTACTAAGGGACTGGGTAACCCTTTCTCTCTCAAAATTTGAAATTTAGCCATAAATCTATCAATGACTACCTGCATATTCTAACATTTGTCCTCTAGGTTTAGCATTAAGTTTCTCTTGGAAAGGACTTTTCTCACCTCCAAAATTGTCTCTATTCTATCCTCTATATCCAATTCCTAAAGCTCATACTTATTTTTACTATCAAGGAATTGGATGATTCCGGTGGCATCTTCAGGCATTTCTCCCAATTCTTCTTTTACTTTTTGGATGGCCTCTGTAGCCATCTTTATTAATTCTATCTGTTCAAAAATCACCTGAATAGATGGCCAAATATCATTAATAGAGTCAATGATATTGACCTAATAGTAGTTCCTTGGCTTGCCCAAGGGGTTCTTTCAGTGTTAGGTCCTTCTCCATGGCTTTTAATCTCTCACTCATTCTGGAAGCTTTTTGCACTTCTTTGTTGTGCATGATTTTGGCAAGCTTGTAATCAGTCTCCAAGCTTTTCACATTTTCTTTAAGCTTATTCATTTTTGTTACCTGTATAGACATATATTCCCTAGCTTTGACTAACTTTGCTGCTTCTTCACCTGATGTACCTGCTGCTGACGTAGGCTCTGTTGAGACTTGTTGTGCTGTGGCAATAGGAGCTGTGGGAGCCAATGTAGAAGGAACAATTGTTGACACAGTTGGGATGACATTCACTGATGTAGTGCCAAGATCACTTTGCTCCAATTGAATTAAAGTGTCTAATTCCTTCTCTGTCTTCCTTAACTGATCATTAAGTTGGAGGACTAAGTCCATCAACTCTTCATGCCTGGTTTGGTTTTCCAAGACTTCCCGTGCCTGGGGATGCTACAGCTGAGGTATCTTCAATTTCTTTTTGAATGCTGCAATGTCATAATTCTTTTTCTTAATTAGTTTCTCAGTGGCTTTGATATCTTTGGGATCATGTCCCAATTCAATCACTAAGTCTTCCAAAGGCTTGATTCTGGTATCCTTGGCCTGTGAAGAGGCCTTCTCTAACTGATATTGGGTTGAGATATTGTTCAATGATTTCTACAATTGATGGGCAGCTATGGCTTTTCTAGTAAGGGTGGAGTAAATCATTTCTCTAGCTTGTTTGTGAAATTCAATTTGGTCTATGGGATGAATATCCCTTGCCAATACCTCAAAATCAATCTTTTTGCAGTCTGCTTATGTCCTTGGCTATTGTACAGTTGGTTTTATGAAGGACATTTTCATCTTTCCCTCCTTGATGTCAAAGGCTGATATCAACCTAGTTTGATTTGTAGGCGTGAGTTTTAAATACTGTGCATAAGACTATGCCTTAAGCTTCTCATTTCTCATTTTGATTTCTTTAAACCTTTCTTTAATATCCCTAACTTTATCAGCAGACCTACTGAATGAGGAGATTTCTGCACTGAGCTACCTTTCTAACATTTGAGTGTGTGAGGTAGATGGCTCCCATGTTTCACCACATGGATCTGTGCCCTTGCTCATGTCAAAATCAGTATTAGTTACCTGTTTTGAAGCTTCTGTGTCTTCCTGTTCTGAAACAAGATTAAGTCTCAACCTTTTGCTCTAACTGGCTTCATACTGCACATTGGATATGTCCATGCCTGAAGTGGAGGCTCCCTCTCTGTTCCTCTTGGGATTCCTTTCCTCATTCTGAGGAGTCTGCAAAACTGTAGGGGTATTCATGGTTTCTTCTTGTTGTGGTACTTGTAGGAATGAGATTTCATTAAGCTATCTTTCTAAATCACACAAGGTATTTTCAACATCTACCTTTGTACTGTCCCTATTTACAAGAGGTTTCCCAACCACTCAGATTGATTGGCATATATTTCTATCTCTGGTATGGGATGATGAATGTAAGGTCCCAATCTGACCTTTTGTCTAAGTTTGGTCATAAAACCTTGAGGGTCATATCTCCACATGAAACTATTTTGGAACTTCATTTGTTGCTGAATCATATCTGCTTCCTACCTTACTTCTCTAGAGTTGCAAATGAAAGGGCCTAACTGATTTTTGACTTTGAACTAGGTTCTTTTCTTGGCTCAGAAAAAATTGACTTCATTAGAATTCATTATCTGCCTATAATACTCTAGAGAAAATAATCTCATGGGGAGGTATTTGGGGAGTTTGTATGGGGCAAGCTGGCACCCATAGATTCTTATTTCAGTGTGGTTTTGGTAAAGGTACCCGTCTCCCACTTTACATTGCTTGGGAAACTGGAGGACTCTTTTGATATCTTGGCTTATTCTGGGTGGAGGATTTCCTGTCAGCATGGTCATGACTGGATGGACAACAGAGTTAATGAAGTTTGTATAAGTGTATGGTGAGGAATACTTGTGGAACAATGGTGTCGAAAATATGACAGACCTGGGTTGACCTCTAGTATCAAGCCTCTGGAGGGCGAAGGGAAACCTGTCTGACTAATAATACAAAAAAATATGGTATAATATAGATGAGTATTTGAATACTCTCTCATTGTGCATTCTAGTAAACTGTTCATGCATCCTTTCAACTATGAACTGGGCATAATTGTATGTAGTAGTAGGAGGCTTTCCTAGGGTGAAAATGGACATGAAGGCCAAGATGAGCTCATAAACAAATTCATCGATGGTACATCCTAAAACACATGATATCATAGTCACAATATGCATGCCCCTTTCAGAGAAAATGGCACAAACATATGGAGGGGAATCTTTAGGAATGTGCTTGTTTTCAACAATGAAAGTTTGAAATATTTGGACTAGTCTAGAGGGGGTCAACTTGGTGTACAGGTCTAACAAATCCCCAATGGAGAGTGGGGTCAGGTCAGGACCTGGTTGGACTTGCAACATCTCATTAATTGATTCAATTGTAATTGTGAACGAAAACTTTTGGTCAAGGGACATTAGAGCTCTCTAGCTGGGAATGTAACAAGCATGGCGCATATGGACAATTTCAGGGAAGATATGTACTTGCGGAAATTGGTATTTGGGAAAATTGGAGTCCCAAAGGCCAATGTCATCAGAATGGTTCAGATATATGTCTTTACTCAAACAATGAATTTTGAGCAGGACCTCATATGCACTTGTGTCTCGGATTTGAAAATCCCTGTCTGCCAAGGGGAGGTGGTCTAGGTCCAAATGGGGAGTTGTAATAGGTCTAACATCCATGGTGACAGGGGAAGCCATAATTCAGTTCTTGTGGATTTGAATTGGGCTTTCACAGGTTTATTCAAATGCTTTTGATAGAAACTGGAAGTTTTGAAAAGAGTTTGGGCACATAATTTTAAATTTAAAGTATTTTCAATTAATTTTACTTAATTAAAACACTTTACAGACTAAGCGCTTTAAAATTGGAAAGGGTTACTAGTAGTTTATCTTTAAATATATGGAATTTGGTGAATTAACTGCAAATTCAGTGTTCTCGGCAACTGCAGGAGTTTGAAGGGCTCTGGTACGGACTGAGAGGTTGATAGGGGTCTCTACAGCCTCTTCAGGAGTGGAATTTGAGGTTAATTGGTGAATTCAACATTTGTGGGAGTTGCACTGGTTTGCAGAGTTTCACACAGAAAATGAGCAAAAAAAGGTGAAAAAGGGCTTCGCAGGCTTTTTATTTAGCAATAGTCACTTTTTGGCGTGTGATTTCACGCATGAACAGTATGCGGTTTTTCGTGTTTGGTGGGGAGGGCGTTTCCAAAGCCATCACACCACTTTTATGGAGGGAGTGGTATTTAGGAGGGGTTACCCGATCTACTCCATCGCTCGACACGTAGCAGTTGGGGGGCTGGGGAAAACCACCTTATTGGGCGGGTAAAGGTCAGTCATCGGGTGCAGCCGATATGGCTGTGGACCGTCGGATGAGGGCGATGATGATCAGACGGTAGTCGAGCATGGGAGGTGCACAGGTGATAAGAGTACGGGTATCAGGGGGGGGGGGGCAAGGCTTTAATATTCAACAATTTGGAATTAATTAGGATTTAACCATGGGTTTAAACGATCGGGCGGGGTTTAATGACAATATTTATCTGTTTTGTCAGGATATGGGGTAAATTTTATAGTTTATATTAAAACTAAGGGTTGGGATATTTATATAGGAAATTTATTTAATATACGGGAAAAGGTATATCGAGAGTTATATAATAAAGTTAAAAATTAATATGAAATGAATGTGCAGAGTGAACATACCCTTAGCATAAATGTAAAATTTGCGCATTTTATTCACATACATTTGATACTTAGGATAAAGCACTTTTGTGCTTTTTTGAATGAAATAGAATTTAACATGGGGTTTTTTTACTTTTCCTAGGCAAATAAAGTTTATCCTTAGGAAAATGGGTTTTATTAGGGTAATGAAGGGAAAATGAATCTGATGAAGGGAATTCTAACACTTGATGTCCAAAAGTCATTAAGTCGAGGGTCCGGTCCCACAAAAAATCATAGAAATGCTCTAAGCCTTTATGACTTTAAGGATTTAAGTGGTAGAACTTACTTGTGGATGGAGAAATTAGTAAGTAAATGTTGAAAAGTGTGCAACAGGAAATGCTTGTTGAGAATGCAACAAGATGATGGAGCTTAGTGGAAAGGAGTCGCCTTCACTAAGTGGTCCCGCAGGCAAGTTTTGGCGCAAAGTCTATTTTTAGACTATGTCTATTTTTAGACATATGGATCATGGTCTATGAGTTGCAGTTTGCTGTTTATGGATGATTGGTCATGTTGGGAAAAATAGATGGACTTCTATTTTTGGATCACAGCAAGAGTGATCAGAGTCTATTTTTAGACTGCTAGTCAAAAATAGAAGGGTCAAATATTATTGTCTCATAATAATATTTAGACTATAAACTTTATCTTATCCTCTAGGAGCACTTCAGTTTGAGCTACAGATGTGGAACATGCAGCTGTCAGGAGGAAATACACTTTATTTGTGGGTCAATTGAGCTATTGCATGCAGGACATCATTTAGAACTCATGTGGTTGAGTTCTGTGGAGTTGGATGAGCAGTTAATGGAGTTGTGTTCAGTTTGACTTAGTTGAACTAGTTGTATTTAGTCTAACTGGCCAATAGACTGAGTGATGAGTTGTGTGAATTAGTTATTAATTAATTCACTAGTTATTAACTCATAATGCAACTGAAGAATACATCAGTTAACTAAGTGCATGTACAGTTCAGTGGAGACAGGTGTTAGAGGTTGAGATTGCTATCAGTTGTGCATGAGATTGTGCACATGCATGGGATTGAGTTATGCCAATGATCTCTGCGTAGTGTGGGCCAATACCAAGTGAAATATAGCTTGTGCTCATGTGATTTACAGTGTGGATTATTTACACAAGGTAAATACGAGTTTGGTTCAGCCATTCTCATTCATTCTCAGCAGGTATTGTGCAGTGGAGGCAGGAAAGCAGAGGAGGAGATTTGGAGATTAGATCTGAGCTGTATTGTGTGTAATAGGTGGAGATAGTGCTGGATGCTTGTGAGGAGTATTGTACTATGTATTGTTACATGTTCTCAATCAATATAATATACAGATATTTGGGGTTTTTAGTGAGATGCTTTCCCCGGGAAAATACTGTGTTGATATGTGTGATTGATGCTTCTATGTGCGAATGTTATTGTTTCTGCTTCTGTAAATTGATGATCAACATAGAGGAGCTTATGTATTGTGTATGTATTCCACAATAGTACATGATCAGGATAATGTCCATTGAATATGTGTTTATTATTCAAAATTTCTACATGTTATCAGAGCTGTTGATCATTAGATCTACTATTCAGAAAGTGTTTACAATTTATTTCTTCAGGCAGAGTCTGTAATCAGGCTAGGTAGCCTCTGGATTCATCCTTCTTTTGGAAGGTGAGATATCCAGTGAATGCCCATACAATCGATCTCTGTACAAGAAATACTTTGTTCTCACAAATTCTAGATCAGAAGCGGTTGAGTTTTTTGAGCTGGTGGAATTCGAATTTGCAGCAGTGTTTTCTTGGTGTCAAAGTTGAAATGTCTTTCAACGGATTGCGATTGGAGTATGCCCTTGAGGGCAGCTCGAACTATATTGCATGGAAGTACAGGATGGAGGCGGTATTAGATGATAATGGGTTGAAGGAGTTCATAAATGCGGATGTCCCAAAACCTACTGATGCTGCTCAAGTCGGGGATTGGCAAAAGAAGATAGCAAAGTGTCGAAGGATTCTGTTGGAGGGCGTGAGGGATCACATTGTGTCCATCCTCCATGGAAATGCTTCTCCATATTTGATGTGGAAAACGTTGACAGAATTATTCCAAAGCAAGAGAGACTAGAGGAAGTTGGCGCTCAAGGATAAACTCAGAAACATTAGGTGTGAGAATGGAGACAGTATGCCCCAGTATCTCACAAAGTTCACCCAATGCCGGGATGAGCTGGGAAGTGTGGCTGTAACTGTTGAGGATGAGGATATGGTGAGTCTAGCACTCCTTGGCCTTCCTAAGAGTTTGCATAGCTACCAAGACTCGGTGAATGGAAGGGAGAAATTGCCAGGATGGGAGAGACTTTGGTCGGATCTTGTGCAAGAGGAGATTAGACGGCGCACCAGAGACAGTTCTTCATCTATGCATGATGAGGAGAATTGTGCCTTAGCGAGTAAGGCGAAGAAGGGGAAGGGGAAGGTTTCTCTTTCCGAATCCAGTTCTTCCAATGATGGGAAGAAGGTTGACAAGTCGAAGGTGAGATGCTTTTGTTGTCATGAGTTGGGCCATTATGCTACTAATTGCCCAAAGAAGAAGTCCAAGAAGGGATTCGGGGAAGGATCTGAATGTGGGGTAGCCTCACTTGCTTCACAGTTTGAGTTGGACTTCACTCTCTTCGCATGCATGGTTTCATCCATGGTGGGAAGTGGTTGGTTTCTTGACAGTGGAGCTTCTTTCCACATGACCGGTGACAAAAGTTTGTTCAGTACTTTGGAGGAGAAAGATCTCCAGATACTCATAGGGATGGGTAATGAGGGTATATCTGCATTTATAGGAGCTTCAATTCTCGTGCTTATTTTCATCGTTGGTTCAGTCCATGCGTGGCGAAGAGGAACATTGGAATGGTCCTTGAAGTATAGTGTCTCAGGTGTAGGCACGGTTATTTTTCAGAGGGAGCATGGAGCTCGCCTTACCTTGACCGATGTCAAGTATGTACCAGGACCGAAGAGAAACTTGGTGTCGATCGCGATGCTGGAAGACAGAGGCTATGATGTAGTCTTCAGTAAGGGAAAGGTTTTCCTTAGACACATCATCACTAGACAGGTGAAGCAGATTGGTTCACGGGTTACGAGCCTGTATGCTCTTGAGGTTCAAGATGCATGCAAAGCCTTGAGCAGCAAGGCAACTGATGGAGACTTGGTGGTTGAGAGGGAGCGTATATTACCTCTCAACATGCAGAGCTAGAAGAAGTCTCAGACGATTGTGGAGGAGCCATGATTGGTGCAGCAGCTTCAGGAGGTTGTGGAGCAGCCACAACAAGGGAAGTTGAGAGGAGATCGAGTAGAGACATCTACTCATGCAGAGACCTCCAGTAGGGGGAAACTTAGAGCTAGGTGGGCAGAGGGATTGCATGTAGCCATACCTCCAGGTAGGAGGTGGGGTGATGTGGATTGATCATCCCAAGGAGGAGGGGCAGGATCCTTGAGGTACCCAACCTCTTGGATGAGACCTTGCTACGGGAGCCCCGACGTGGAGTAGCAGGAACTGATTGATTGGGTAGAGACAGATGCGGATGGAGTGGCAGAGAGAGTGATAGTGCAGGGAATCCCAGGACAGTGCATAGCATGCAGGCTGTAGCAATGTCAGAGGCACAGGTGTTTTTCATAGCGCTAGGTGGCATAGAGAGGTGTGCAATGGTGTGAGATGCATGGAGATGTTGCAGTAGCGAAGATGTCGGAGAGGGAGCACTTGTCAGCAGCAGGTAGAGCTTCAACATCAGAGTATGTTCCTAGCCCAACAGAGTGGTCAGTTGGGAGTGTTTTTGTTCCAAGTGTTGTTGGAGCAAAGTGGACTGGGAAGATGTGTTGCATGCAGAACATCCCATAGTTTCAAGATCGGGTTTGAGAGGAAGCCTTTCTTGTTGAGAGGGAGTGTTGAAAAGTGTGCAACAAGAAATGCTTTTTGAGAATGCAACAAGATGATGGAGCTTAGTGGAAAGGAGTCACCTTCACTAAGTGGTCCTGCAGGCAAGTTTTGGTGCAAAGTCTATTTTTAGATTATGTCTATTTTTAGACATATGGATCATGGTTTATGAGTTGCAGTTTGTTGTTTATGGATGATTGGTCATGTTGGGAAAAATAGATGGACTTCTATTTTTGGATCACAACAGGAGTGATCATAGCAGGAGTGATCAGAGTCTATTTTTAGACTGCTAGTCAAAAATAGAAAAGTCAAATATTATTGTCTCATAATAATATTTAGACTATAAACTTTATCTTATCCTCTTGGAGCACTTCAGTTTGAGCTACAGATGTGGCACATGCAGCTGTCAGAAGGAAATACGCTTTCTTTGTGGGTCAGTTGAGCTATTGCATGCAGGACATCAGTTAAAACTCATGTGGTTGAGTTCTGTGGAGTTGGATGAGCAGTTAATGGAGTTGTGTTCAGTTTGACTTAGTTGAACTAGTTGCATTTAGTCTAACTGGCCAATAGACTAAGTGATGAGTTGTGTGAATTAGTTATTAATTAATTCACTAATTATTAACTCATAATGCAACTGAAGAATACATCAGTTAACTCAGTGCATGTACAGTTCAGTGGAGACAGGTGTTAGAGGTTGAGATTGCGATCAGTTGTGCATGAGATTGTGCACATGCATGGGATTGAGTTATGCCAATGATCTCTGCGCAGTGTGGGCCAATACCAAGTGAAATATAGCTTGTGCTCATGTGATTTACGGTGTGGATGATTTACACAAGGTAAATACGAGTTTGGTTCAGCCATTCTCATTCATTCTTAGCAGCGGAGGAGATTTGGAGATCAGATCTGAGCTGTATTATGTGTAACAGGTGGAGATAGTGCTGGATACTTGTGAGGAGTATTGTATTATGTATTGTTACATGTTCTCAATCAATATAATATACAGATAGTTGGGGTTTTTAGTGAGATGCTTTCCCCGTGAAAATACTGTGTTGATATGTGTGATTGATGCTTCTATGTGCGCATATTATTGTTTCTGCTTCTATAAATTGATGATAAACGTAGAGGAGCTTATGTATTGTGTATGTATTCTGCAATAGTACATGATCAGGATAATCTCCATTGAATATGTGTTTCTTATTCAAAATTTCTACAGTAAAGGGGTGAAAAGAATGAAGGGAAGTTAATTAAATGAACTTGTAAACCATTGTTTTTTCCTTCTTAAATTCTCATGCACATTGAAACATATAATCAAGCATGATAAATGTGCTTTTATCCAATCAACTTTATACTTCGGAAACCTTTATTCTACTTACCCAGTACTTACCCTACCATTTTTTCTTCATTTTATTTGGGTGCATTTAGATTAGCAAACCCTTATCATTCTTTTTCCTTTTGAAAATTAAACTATCTACTTATAACCTTATATCATCCAAGGGCTCAGATTAAATTGATGAGCTCCTTTTATTTTCTCTACCTACCTAATGATCTACCAAGATTAAACTCTTTGGTCAGATTTTATTCTCTAACTATAAACATAAAATACAAACATGAAATAGTCAAGATTAGACAGTTTGACTACCATGGGTTGTGGCATGTATGACAAGCGGCACACAACCTTTATTCAAGATAGTAAAGTAGTAAAATAGTAGTGGCATTTATACTTGCACACTTTCATGATCTATTATTTGTTTTTTGGGGTTCATATTTTTCATTTTTTGATCTTTTCTTATTCTTTTTGTCCTTTGATTTTTATTTTAGAGCAAACCCTCTTTACATTTTAAAAATTTTTAATATGGAAATTATTTGCAGAAAGCAAAGGTATGTACAATATTACAAGGCTCAAACTTAACCAATTCAAAATTATGAATCCTATCATTATAGGACTCTAACAGTGGCTCCACTTGGGGGTGGCATTTCCTAGTGAAATGTCAAAAACTCTAAAGATCAGTAGCCTTTGAATTGTTGCTGATGTTACCTTGCAAAGTGTCCTTCTGTGAATCTACATTATTGATACTTATGACAGTAAATCTTTTAAATCTTAGGGCCTTCTCTCCGGGTTTCAATTTCAAAGGATTACCATCCAATCCAATCTACACTCATGCGATGTTATGTACAATGATGGAAATAAAATGAACTACTGTAATTCAGTGGTAAAGTAGTGCTTTAGCATCCTACCAATAACAGGTCCTCCTGGTAGATCTAAACCATCTAAGTTTCTCAAGAAAATGCATTGTTGCCTCTATAGCCAAAAATGATATAAGGCCCCTGCCATAGAAAATCAAATTTTCCATGCTTGCCTTTATCTTCCCTCCTTGAATCCCACTTCAAGACTTGGTATCCTATGTGAGAATCATCTGCTTTAGTTTTTCTATCAAAGACTTTCTTGATTTTTTCCTGGATTATCTGTGATTTTACATAAACCTCTTCATTGGTCTGTTGCAGGTGTATAGTTTGGTTTATTTTTCTTTTAATGTCATTTGGTTCCACCTATAGTTCCTGAAGGATTTTCATGACTAGCACTCCCAAGGATGATGGGAAAAATGCATCCATCTCATAAACCAGTTGATAAGGTTATGTTCCAATGGAATTTTTAGTAGTCAGTCTATCTGACCATAAGGGATTGACTAACTTCTTGTTCCATGTATTTTTATTATCCTCAGTTAAATTTTTGATAATATTGACCAGGCTCTTGTTGGATGACTCTGCTAGTCCATTACCTTGAGGGTAATAGGCTGTGGAATGGCCAAGGGTGATATGGTATTTATTACAAAATTCTATCATTCTTTTGGACCTAAAGGCTGTTGCATTATCAGTAATGAGCTTCTATGGACATCCAAATTTTGAAAAGATATTACTCTCTAGGAAGGAAATTATGACAGTGCCTGTAGCTTGCCTAGAAGGTATGGCCTTTATCCATTTGGTAAAATAGTTTGCGACTGTTAGAATCCACTTATGTTGAGCTGAGGATGGGGGGTGTATTTCTCCAATGAAGTCTAACCCCCATTGTTGAAATGGCATCTCAGTGGAAATTGGTATAAGAGGCAAGGGTAACAATTTCCTCTTTCCTTCAAAAATTAGGCATTTGTGACAGGAGGTCACATGTTTTTTTACATCTACAAATAAAGTAGGCCAGTAGAAACCAACCCTCAGAATCTTATCAGTAGTAGTCTTCCAATACAAGTGTCCTCCATAGTCCCCTACATGAAACTCTTGCAAAATTTTGTCAGCCTCATTTTTTAATAAACATTTTAAGAGAATACCACTACTATCCTTCCAAAACAAAGCATTATCTATAACACAATATCTCAATGACTTCATTTTTAAGAATATAGCTTTGGTTCTTGCCAGTCCAGGAGGAGCTTGTAAATTAATAATACAAATGTAATAACTGCATACCATGGTGATTCAGTAAAGGATTCATTGATCTGTGGAGTCGCCATCTCCTCCTGATCATCCAAAGCACTAATGAAGTTGATATCAAGGGCTTGACAGTTCAATTCAGCCATGAGTTTGGCTGAACCTTGGCATTTGGTGAGCTTCGTAGGTTTTATCTCTATGTCATATTCCAATATTGTGGCAATCCACTTGCCTCTTTTTCCTTCAGGCCCATTCTGAGTTAAAATGTCCTTAACAACAGAGTTTGGAACATAAGCAATGATGTGAGAGTACAGAATGTATACTCTAAAATATTTGATAACTTTAACCAAAGCCAATGCTTGTTTTTCCATGATATTGTATTTTAGGGTGACATCTCTTAAGGATTTATGAAAGAATGCTATTGGCTATTCATATCCTTGATTGTTCTTTTGCAGCAAGACTACTACAATGGTGTGTTTTGAAGAAAATAAAAAAATAATAAAATCTTTGCTAAAGTCAGGACTAATCAGGATTGGAGTCTTGGTTAATGATTCCTTAATAACTTCGAAGGATTGTTTGGCCTCTAATGTACACTTGATTGATGAGTCCTTTTTAAGCATGTTATTTAATTCCCTAATTAACTCTGCTAGATTTGAGATAAATCTCCTAAGAAAATTAATCTTACCTAGAAATGATTGTAGCTCTTTTATGTTTCAAGGATGGGAAATGGTCAAAATGGCTTCTATCCTAGCAGGGTCTATCCTAATCCCATCTTTTGATATGATGTGTCCTAACAACTTCCCTTCTTCAAGACCAAAAAGTGTCTTTTTAGGATTTAAAGAAATCCCAAATTTCCTGCATTTGATAAATACTTTTCCGAGATGGTCTAAATGTTCATTGTCATACTTGGAGAAGACTGTAATGTCATCCTAGTATACAACTAAGAAATCATGGATTTCTTTTGAAAAATCTATATCCATAGCCCTCTGAAATGTGGCACTTGCATTTGTTAACCCAAAGGGCATCTTCAAATACATGAAGGTACCCCAAGGAGTACTAAAAGCATTTTTAGGTTGGTCCTCAGGTTGGAATAATATCTGGTTATAGCCAGAGAATCCATCTAATAGTGAAATCCTAGATGAGCCCACTACCATTTGTAATATATGATCCATTTTGGGTAAGGGGTAGCTATCTTTTAAAGAAACCTTGTTCAAGTTTCTAAAATCTACACAAAGTCTAATTTCACCTGTATTTTTGATCCAGATTTAAACAGGAACACAACAAAATACAGAGATGGCCATATACACAAAGATGCAGTAGAAATAATACTTCATTTCATTAATGTAAAATACTGAGCTATGCTTACAAACAGAAATGGAAATAAACCAGCTAGGATGATGGTAGCTTATATCTGAGAAGAGATGTGGCGGCTACATGCCTCTGAATTGTGTTACAATGAGGCTCAAAGGCCTATTTATTGTTGAGAAACAATGGAAAACCCTAAACATCCAAAAACCTAACCCTAGAAGATGAAACACCAAACTGTGGGCGTCGTTTGGATAAATTGGTACATCAACTTCCCGAGGTCGTATCTTTGGCATACGATCTCCGTTTGATGCGCAGAGTATCTTGTTAGAAAGATATATTCGAGCACTACAAATTTGGGAAGAGAAACATTGGTTTGTGGACACATGTTGCTCCTAGTTTTCCCAAAAAATGTCAATTAGGGTCTCAAAACAGCTCCAGAAGTTCAGGACCCGAAAAACTGCTAAAGATAGTAAATTGTGCTACAATTAAGGAAACTGAAAAGCTGAAAGAAACAATGGTGGGGGTCCAAGTGGACTTGGTAGGTGGCCACCAATATCCACCTTGATCATTCCTCCCCCCTTGGGAAACAATGGTCCCCATTGCGTTGAGTTCCTCCATGAGATGAGGAAACTTCTACTGAACTTGGTCCCTGGTGAGCCACTTTCCCTGGTGAAGGAGTTGGCCTACTTTGACAACTCGATACAATTGGATATTCTGCTGGTGAGTGTGCTTGATCTGTGTGTCCGTGACCTGATCATTTACAACTTGTTCCATGAAATCTAGATTTAACTTTGTGGGTGTGAGTTGTTTTGAAATGACGGATGTGTCTAGTAATGATGGAAAGTATGGCCTAAGGCGGTCCACATTGAACATTGGGTGTAGGCCAAGGAATGGGGGAATGCTGAGCTCAAATGCATTGTCTCCCATATCCTTGGTAATGGTGTGAGGACCATATCAGAGTGGTTTGAGTTTCCGATAGGCTCCGGTAAGGCATTCCTTTTGCAAATGTAACCAGACTTTGTCGCCCACCTGAAACTTGTGTGGCACCCGATGTTGATCATGTCGCTGCTTGTACTTGGTATTTGATTTCTCCAGAATGTCAGGGACCTGCTAGCAAATATGTTGGATGTGCTCAATGAATCTATTTTCATTATCTTTTTTCATATTGGACATGAGCCGAATATACGTGAGTAGCTGCAACTGGCATGGCCACATCAATGGGACATAGTAGCTGGAATCCCAAGCCCACCTGAAAAGGGTTGTGGCCAGTTGAGCTGTGGAGAGCTCGGTTGTAGCTGTGTTGAACATAGGGGAGGCTCTTGTCCCATGTGTGTGGATGTTTTTAGTTGTACATATAGAGAATGTGTACGATCATCCTGTTGACAATCTCTATCTAGCCATCAGTTTGAGGATGGAAGGTTGTGGACTTAGTGAGTTTGGTATTGAGCATCAACCAGAGACTGGACCAAAAAGTACCAAGGAACCTGCTATCCCGATCTGAGATGATAGACTGTGGGATCCCAAAGTGTACCCACACTGGTTCAAAGAAGAGTTTAGTAGTGGCTTATGCTATGATATTCTTCTTGCAGGCGGCCATAATGGCCATCTTCGAAAACCTGTCGACGACCACAAAAACATAGTCGTTTCCATGCTTAGTGGAAGGAAGACATGACATGTAATCCATGGATATGGATTCCCAAGGTTGACTAGGGGTAGGAAGAGGGGTATAGAGGCCTTGCTTCTTGATGGTCGGTTTAGAAATGGCACAGGTAGTGCATGATTTGATGTACTTCCCGACATCATGTCGAAGATTTGGCCAATATAAATACTTCTGCAGTACTGCCACCGTTTTCTCGACCCTAAAATGTTCAATAGCCCAACTGTAGTGTGGTTCCAGAATCATCTTGGCACACTCTCTTGAAGGGACACGAAGGTGACCCAGGTGGCATAGCAGGGCATCCTGGAGGTGAAAATCTGGAACATGCTGACCCTCCAAGAGTGTCTGGTATGTGTGGCCGAATTCTGGGTTGCTTTTGTAGAGAAGTGGCCAATCAAAAGTCTCGTGCCCACAAGAGTTGAGCACAGTGGTTAATGCCATGATCGGTGGTCGACTGAGGCAATCTGCAACATTATTGGTGCTACCCTTCTTATACTTGATATTCAAATGGAACTGCTGCAGGTATGTGGACCACTTCTGATGGGGATCATTCTGCAATTTCCCTTGGGTTGGTATGAACTACAAGGGTCGTTGGTCTGTGTGGATGACCATTTCCTTCCCCAAAATGTAATGCTTCCATTGTCGGCAGGCCTGCACAATGGAGTACATCTCTTTGTCATAAGTGGGATACTTCCGGACTGTGTCTGAAAGTGTCCCACTGTGATATGCCGCTGGATGCCTGTGTTGAGTAAGGATTGCCCCAATAGCATAGTCAGAGGCATCTGTCTTGGCCTCAAATGGTTGTTGCAAGTCTGGTAATGCGAGCATAGGTGCCATGCAGAGGCGATATTTCAACTCTGTGAATGCCCTCTATTGAGATTCAGACCAAAAGAATTTTTCTTTCACTCCTCCCTTGGTGAATTGACTCAAGGGCCAAGTGATATGAAAAATGCCAACATGAACCTGCGGTAGAAATTGGCAAGACCTAGAAAGCTATGGAGCTCTATCAGAGTGGTTGGAGATGGCTAATCTCGAATGACTTGGATCTTGTATGGATCCACATGCACTCCCCGTTCATCAATAATATATCCCAGATATTGAACTTGGGTCATGCCAAAAGTGCATTTCTCCAAATTGGCACATAACTTGTGTTTCTGCAGTGTTTGGAGTACTTGTCAGATGTGTTGGAGGTGCTCTTCCCAACTCTGGCTGAAGATCAAGATGTCATCCAAGTATACCACTACAAATGAGTTGTTGAATGGCCACAAGATGTCATCCATTAGCCTCATGAAGGTTGTAGGAGCATTCGTCAATCCGAAAGGCATCACCAACCATTCAAACAGGCCCTCCTTAGCTTTGAAGGCAATCTTCCACACATTGAAGGGTTCAATTGGTACCTGGTGATATCTTGACTTCAAATCAATCTTGCTGAAATATTTTTCTCCCTTCAGTTGGTCCAAGAGGTCATTGATCCGTGGGATCGGGTACCTATCACAGTCAGTGATCTTGTTCAGCTCCCGATAGTCAATACAGAGTCTCCAAGTCCCATCCTTCTTCTATACCAACACGATCGGGCTCCCACAGGGTGATGAACTTGGACGGATGTGACCTTTTTGCAGCAGATCCTGAATCTACCTCTTGATTTCATCATTCTCCATAACGAAGCGCCGATAGATTGGTCCATTGGGTAGCGGAACACCTGGGGTTAGATCGATGGAGTGCTTGACCTAACAATGTAGAGGAACCCCTGTGGGGGAGGTGAAGATGTCCTCGTACTCCTCCATGACCTTGTCCATCTGTAGTTTTCGTGCGGAGGGGCCCTGTCTAGAGGTCATGGCCACCATCTTCTTCTTTCCTTGAGGGCGTATCATCAGGAAAACAAATTTCCTGGTTTTGGAAACGAGCTTACTACACTATTTTGCAGTAATCAAAGATATGGCGGTAGGCAGTGCTACCTCTAGTACGTTGTACAACTTAGTTCCCAAAGTAACAATAACAACATGGGGCCTTGATTCATACATAGCATGTCACTTACACAAGTATGGTTGTCCTAGTAATACATCACAAACTTCAAGGGGAGCAATGTCACACAATACCTCATTCGTGAAGGGCTTGACGTTGTATGGAAGGCGACACTGTTGTCTCACGCGAAGATCCCATCCTTGGTGAAGCCACCCGATGGTGTATGGTTGTGGATGTGCTGTGGTCGGTAAGCCCAGCCACTTAACGACCTCTTTTGAAATGAGGTTCTTTTGGCTCCTGCTGTCGACAATGAACTATAGCGGGGAGCCCTTTACCCACATCTGGGAGTGGAAGAGACACTACTCCTCCTCTGGATCTTCGGGTTCCTCCTTCTGGATCTTCTTAGTGGCAAAAGTGGCGTTGGGCTCCGCATCAATAATCCGCTTCCCTTTGTCATTCCCCTTGTCGGGTTTTGACTCAGAGTCAGAACTTGCATTTGATTTTGAAACCTTTAGCTTAGCCACCAGTGACTACTTGGTCCAACACTCACTTGTGTTATGAGTGGAGCTCTTATGGAACTCACACCACTTTCTCGTGTCCTTTTTTGGCTCCGCGGCATTGTTCTTTGCTTGTAGCTTTGGCGGGTTGTCTTGGGCCACCCTGCCTTGGCTTTTTCCTTTGTTCTGCGGTTTGGGGGCACCTTTACCTTGCTTCGGATGCGCAGATCCAAAGTCTATCTTCTTCTATTTAAAATTTGTCTCGACCCTGACAGCATATTGGTATGCAGTGCCAAATGAGGAGATGATCAAGAATTCTATTTCTTCCTGGATGCACTTTTGCAGGCAGCTGTGGTATTTTAGTAACAAATGCTACTCCAAATCCTTGATACCCAACTTTGTGCGAAGGGTATGGAAAATATTGGTGAACTCAAGCACATCTTGGTCCCTTCCCTCCCGCAGCGTGGTCCACTTTATATATTGATCCTCATAGCTTCCGTTAGGGTAGTACTACTCCTTGATGGCATCCCAGAATGAATTCCAAGTGGGTGCGACCGGGAATAGTGAGCCTATACTTTCATCCTTATGCTCACAGTAGGTTTCCCACCAGTCCTTGACATGTGGGGCTTCTTTGAGAAGAGCGAAAATAATATTTTCTCGACTGGAAAAATCATGAACAGAAAAATAACCCTCTAGCAGATTTAACCATTTATCGATGGCATCTACGTCTATCTGACCCTCAAATATGGGGATTTCAAAATTAACTTGTACCTTAAATGGTGTGGCGTTTCTAGAGTAGCTATTGGAAGCTGATGCATCACCACTGGGTATTCGCTGAAGGATCTGGGAAAAGTTGTCCATCATCGTGTTCCTTTGTTGTTGGAGGGCTTCTTCGAGCAAGATTTTGATAGGATCTCCTACCCCCTCATCTTTATTTTCATCTGCCATGGGAGGCCATCAAGATTTGTGAGGTTGGTCTTGCAAAGGTTCGACCAATTCAAGCCCTAAATCCTTATATCCTGACCTCGTTGGGGACATGCAAAGAAAAACAGAGAAAAGAGAAGATGCCTCTGATACCACTGATTCAAATTTAAACAGGAATGCAACAAAATACAGAGATAACCATATACACAAAGATGCAATGGAAATAATACTTCATTTCATTAATGTAAAATACTGAACTATGCTTACAAATAGAAATGGAAATAAACCAGCTAGGGCGATGGTAGTTTATCTCTGAGAAGAGATGTGGCGGCTACATGCCTCTGAACTGTGTTACAAAGAGGCTCGAAGGCATATTTATTGTTGAGAAACAATGGAAAACCCTAAACATCCAAAAACCTAACCCTAGAAGATGAAACACCAAACCGTGTGCCCCGTTTGGGTAAATTGGTACATCAACTTCCTAGGGTCGTAACTTTGGCATACGATCTCCATTTGATGTGCACAGTATCTCATTAGAAATATCTATTACAGAACTACAAGTTTGGGAAGAGCAACATCGGTCCATGGACCCATGTTTCTTCCATTTTTCCCAAAACACGTTGTTTGGGGCCTCAAAACGGCTCTAGAAGTTCAAGACCCGAAAAACTGCTAAAAATAGTAAACTGTGCTACAATTAAGGAAACTAAAAAGCTGAAAGAAACAATGGCGGGGGTCCAAGTGGACTTGGCAGGTGGCCACCAATATCCACCTGGATCACTTTTTTCTAGTTGTAACTAAGTTTGAAATCCAGTCTGAGTATCTAATGGGTGCTATTATCTGAGCATCAAACATTCTTTTAACCTCTTTTTCTATGGATAGCATAAGAACTGGGTTTATCCTCCTAAGTTTCTATTTGAAAGGTTTATGATCTTCTTTCAGAGTTATTTTATGTTGGATTATACTAGTGCCATAAGATTTTAAGTCTTCATAACTCCATGCAAATACATCCTGGAACTCTTTAAATAGATTTATATATTTGACCTTTTCCTCTAGGGGTAAGGATTTAGATATCTTAATGAGCTTTGGATTATCTTTAGTTCCTATATTAACTTCTTTTATGTAAGCTCTTAGAGTTTCCATCTTGGGCTTTCTAGCTACATCATTAGAGTTAAATAAATCCTCTAAATGTACTAATCCTTTAGGAAAAAAATTATCTTTCAAATTAAGAATCTTTGGATCATCATCCATTATTTCATCTATCTCTACATTCTCTAAACTATCTATTTCTACTTTAGTAAATTTAGTTGGTTCATGTACATCAAAACTATTTACATCTAAGTTACTTTCTATATTAGTGTCTATTTTACAATCAATATTTATCTTACAGTTCCAAAATTCACCTTCATTGTTCATGAAATCATAGATTTGAGAGTCATGGGAAAAGATTTGCCAATAATTGAGGTTATTTGGTATTACAGGCCTGTGTCTAACCTCTGAAGTGTACTAGTGGTTTGGTTGAAATGGTAATTTACATGTACTAGAAAATGTAGCCAGACTGTGGGCCTGCATGTTTTGTTTCCTGGGAATGGCAGCAAAGTTTGATTGCAGGAGATCCTTGACCAAGTATAAAACAGTGTCCCTATATCTACCAAGCCTAGGATTGTTGAAAGAATATTCATCACTGATCTGTTTCATAATCAACTCTGAGTCTCCCATGGAAGAAAATATTTTGGCTCCAAATTTCCTAACCAATTGTAACCCTAGAATCAGGGCTTCATATTTGGCCATGTTATTGGTACATTTAAAGTTCAATTTGAAAGCATGACCCTTAGCATAGTTATTTTCCATATTATGGATCCAGACTCCTGCACCAACCCCTAACCTATTTATAGACCCATCAAAGTCTAAGTGCCAAAGTGACTCATGGAATATGTTCTCACTATTAGTTGTTCTGTACTTAAGGTCTTTGGCTATGATTTCCTTTTTATCAATTTCTGTATAAGATGAAGGAATCCATATCTGAGTCCATGGAGTATATAGGAAAGTTTTGGGGCTTCTTCTCACTACTAACCATGTAATTCATCAATGTTTCCCTATATAATTTTCTTGGTTGGCCAAAAACAGATATGGTTGCATAAGACATATCCAACTGCAAAGATCCCTGCAGTTTTTCTCCCCATGAGTGAGATAGTAGCATTCCATATTTTGGTGGGATATCTGCAACTACAATGTCCATTAAAATTCTCTTTGTAGGGCATTGGACAAGAGTCACACATAAGTCTTTGATTAAACCAAGGCATTTAACCTAGCTGGAGTCAAAAGAAAATAAATCCTTATAAGGCCTGGTTATGTCTAGGTTCAATCTTTCCATTATTGCTTTTGGCATGAGATTGTGGGATGCTCCTGAGTCCAACATAGCGTTATGCAAAATTTTATCATGAATATTTAGGCTGATGTAAAATGGAGGAACTCCCCCTTGTTGATGAATTCCATTGGCCTCAGGGCCAAACAACAATTCAGGTTGGTCATCATTTAAATTAACAAAATCCTCTCCCTCTCCTATGTTCAAAGTCTTAGTTATCTGTGACCTGTAAGTTTCATTCTTTACCAGTTCGATCATAGGAACTGATATCTTCAATTTAGCTATCTCATATTTAATATTGAAAGGGAGGGGAGGTTTGTTTGATTGATTCAAATCTTCCTTAATGTGTGCAGTTTGAGTGGCTTTATCCCGTTTCTTAGTGATAGGAATTTCAGTTTGTGTTTCTACTGCTTTACCTTGATCCCTTTTATATTGATTATTTTCAATGAATGGTTCTATTTGGTTTCATCAGAGGTTATATCTACAATCATAGGGGATGATGTTTCAAGTATTCCCCTAGGGAGAATTTGCAATACTTTTCTAGCTGGAGTTCTTTTATTATCTTAGTTTGAGTTTGGATGGATATTTTAATGGGAGTTTCGTTATTCTTCTTACTTCTCAAGCTATATTGTTTATGCACTTCATATATAGCTGATTCATACCCTTTTTTTAAATCAAATGATTCACCAGATTCTAATTGTAACTGCTAAAGCATATATAACTCTTGTTCTTCTTGAGGAAGAAAAATAGTGTCTTCCTCTGTGGTCTCTAGTAAATTAATCTAGGTATCATCCTCTGTTTCTTGGTTTTGTGATTCCTCAACCTAATTTTCTTGGAAGGGTGGCCTAATATGTTGGTCAAGTGTATTATTTTTTGCAGCATTAGGGTTCTTCCTAAAATTTGGGTTTCTTATTGGGGGTTGTTGTTGTTGATTTTCCCATTGATTTTTCCTATCCATGATATCTAACCTATCCATAATTCTTTATAATATTTTAGCTAAAACATCTACTTTTCCATCTAAAGTTGAAGCTTCTTCTTTAAATACAACCTTCTTTTCGTTCCTCATTCGTGCTTTCCTAGCTAACAGGTTGGCTTCTACACTGATAGCATTACTCTGCATTTGCTCAAGGGTTTCATAATTTCCCTCCCTTAGTCGGTATGACATATCAGCATCAAAACCATCAAGGAAATTAATCAATGCTAGGTCAAGTGGGGGCTTAATGTTGGCTAGAACTGCATTATAGATATTATTAAACCTAGTGCAATAGTCCTGAACTGACTCATTGGGAGCTCTCCTAATATTTTCATGTTCAGAAAGTATCTGCAATGGGTTCTTTTCTCTTTCCCATTTATCAATGAACAACCTTTTACAATTTTCTAGGTCTGCACTGTGGCTGGCCGGAAAGTCTTTAAACCAATTCTTGACATCACTAGTTAAAGTTTGGGCAAAGAGTCTCATTTGGACATCTGCCTCATCTATTTCAAGAAATTCAAAAAATTCAGACATCTTGTTTACATGTTGTTCAATAGTGTAATGACCAGTAGCATCAGAAAGGAAAATATTACTCTGATAATCTGCAGGCATAACATGAAGTTGGGCAGGTAGAACAAGGGGAGCATATCTGTTTGACATTGCCGTGATTCTGGTTTGACTGGGAGGTACAATTAAGGAGATTGAAGAAGGCCTTGAAATTAATGGAGGTGAAATAGATGACTGATTAATAAGTGAGTTAGGTGATTGAATTTTGGTAGATACAATTGATGAAGTTGTGGTGACTGATGACTGTGAATAAATTTGAGATGTAGCAGCAATTAGGGAACCTAGCTCTATAGATTGCTAAAGATAAGAACTATCTATATTACTAATCAACGTAGAGGTCAAGGCTTCTAATTTTTCAAAAGAATCTAAAATGAATTTGTCCAAATATGGATGAATAGCCCTTTTCAATTCTATGAGTTGAGTAAATCCAGGGACTAAAATTGTTTCATGGATCTCATTCTCAAATTTGGTTCTAAATAGTGAGAGGTCAAATGACAAATCAAAAGGGATTTCTTCTAAAGTTGAAAACTCCTCAGGGAGTGAATTGACTCTATCCATCTGGCTACTACTGGCTTGAGTTTATTCGCTTTTTGGCTGTCTTAAAATCCTCTCTGGATTATCCACTACAGTTGCAGGGTTTGGATCTAGGTTGGCCCTAGTGTAATGAATCTTTTTAAGAGCCAGAATTTTAAGTTTTAAATTGTTTTTAAGAAATTTGTTGAAAACTTACTTCGGGTAATGACCTTAAGGGGCTCAAGATTTGATTGAAGGTTTCCTTAAAGTTTTTATGATATTGAGGATTGAAGTTCCCCAGTATGGTTGCTAGAAATGTTATCACTCTAGTAATTCCTTTGAAGTAAGAAAAAGGAAAAACCAAAGGTACCCACTATTCGCTTTTGGAGATCAGGACCTAACCTTCCTAATGCTCAAAGAGGGCTCTCTCTTTAAGTTTTAACTTTGTTTTACTTAAGATGTTTTAGGCTAGCTATGGTTGTTTGAAGGGTTTTGATTTTGTTTGAAAGTGGGTGGTGGGATCTCTTAAGCAGATGGATAAATTGATGTCTTTCAGACCATTGGGCTATGGAGTCAACTGATAAGGAATCAAGGCTAGGTAAACTGGCTAAAGGGGATGTTCCAAGGGCAAGATAACTGAGTGTATTATAGATGTTTGAGACAGAGGGGTGAAAGGGTTTCACTCAGGGTGAGAGAGCAATTAAGGGTTCTTAGACCCGAATAATGAATGATGAAGGCAGGGGTAATCGAAATCAAAGGGCAGTTAAGAATCCTTTAATCTGGATTATTTATGAAATCAATTTAAACTAAAGAGAAATTAAGAATTATTTAATTTAAATTACAGAAGAAAACATTCAAATGCTTAACTGTTAAAACAAAGTGTGATTTAAAAAAGTTCTGCAATATATTTCCAGTTATAGAATTTAGATTGAAATACACATAAGATTGTGAATAACATTAAGAAATTGACAAAGGCACATGAAAATACTTGTCTGATATTCGCTCAACACATGAATCCTTGGAAAAATCTAATCTTTATTAATCAATCCAGTTTGTTATCTCATCAACTGATACAACATTCTTCTGGTTCTTCCTGATAAAAAAGTCTATAAAAATGTCTAATAGAGTCCACCCTAAATACTTCAAATTGTGAAGTATTTATACAAACGTTTATTACAAAATATCTCAAACTAACTTTTGATTTAATCTAGGAAATAAAAATATCTTCTTACAAGAAGATAGAGACACCTATTGAACTGCTTCATGCTGCCCCTTTTATTTTGGTACTGCTGGCATTTATGGTTTGATTTTAGTGTTTTACGCTGCTTTGTTGTTTGATCTTTTACGTTGGAATCTTCATTTACATTTGGATTTCATCTGATGCACATTAACTCTGCAGATCTACCTTCATCTTATCAGCTGGATGTTTTACTTTTACTGTACACTAACCCTTTTACCGCATATTTCTCATAGTAAATTAGTCAATTTCTCCCATGTTTCAGCATTAGGTAATTAGATCTTTAGCATCCTTCTATATATTTCATCTGCCTCAGTGTACTTGGAAAAAGTAGGCTTATTGATAAACAAGTGTTTTACCTCATGCTGGAGGTAAAACAAGTTTTCAAATGTTTGATAAAGTACTTTTCCTGTTGGCAATGCCTTGATTGATGATGTATTGACCTAATCTTTTGTTATCTCTCTAATTTTTTTGTTGTAATCCTGCTGTGTCATGAGCTTGTCATTTATTGCTTAGGGATTGGGTAACCCTTTCTCTCTCAAAATTTGAAATTTATCCATAAATCTATCAACAGCTACCTGCATATTCTCACATTTGTCCTCCAGGTTTAGCGTTAAGTTTCTCTTCGAAAGGAATTTTCTCACTTCCAAAATTGTCTCTGTTTTATCCTCTATATCCAATTCCTGAAGCTCATAATTATTTTTAATGTTAAGGAACTGGATGATTCTGGTGGCATCTTCAGGCATTTCTCCCAATTCTTCTTTTACTTTTTGGATGACCTTTGTAGCCATCTTTATTAAATCTATCTGTTCAAAAATCACCTAAATAGATGGCCAAATATTATTGACAGAGTCAATGATATTGGCCCATAGTAGTTCCTTGGCTTGCCCAAGGGGTTCTTTCAGTGTTAGGTCCTTCTCCAAGGCTTTTAATCTCTCACTCATTCTAGCAATTTTTTTCACTTCTTCTTTGTGCATGATTTTGGCAAGCTTGTAATCATTCTCCAAGCTTGTCACCTTTTCTTTAAGCTTCTTCATTTTTGTTGCCTATATGGACATTTCTTCCATAGCTTTGACTAACTTTGCTGCTTCTTCACCTGATGTACTTGCTACTAATGTAGACTCTGTTGAAACCTATTGTGGTGTGGCCATAGGAGATGTGGGAGCCAATGAGGCAGCCAATGTGGAAGGAACAACTGTTGACACTTGTTGCGATGATATTCACTGATGTAGTGCCAAGATCACTTTGCTTAAATTGAATTAAAGTGTCCAATTCCTTCTTTGTCTCCCTTAACTGATCATTGAGTTTCAGGACTAAGTCCATTAACTCTTCATGCCTGGTTTGGTTTTCCAAGACTTCCTGTGTTTGGGGATGCTGGAGCTGAGGTATCTTCAATTGATTTTTGAGTGCTACAATGTCATCATTCTTTTTCTTAATTAGTTGCTTAGTGGATTTTATATCTTTGGTATCATGTCCCAATTCAATCACTAAGTCTTACAAAGACTTGATTCTGGTATCCTTGGCCTGTGAGGAAGCCTTCTCTAACATATATTAGACTAAGATATTGTTTAATGAATCTTGCAATTGATGGGTAGCTATGGATTTTCTAGTAAGGGTGGAGTAAATCATTTCTCCAGCCTTTTTGTAAAATTCATTTTGGTCTATGGGATGAATATCCCTTGCTAATACCTCTAAATCAACCTTTTTTTAGTCTGTTGATGTCCTTGGCTGTTGTACAGTTTTTTTTATGAAGGACATTTGCATCTTTCCCTCCTTGATATCAAAGGCTAACATCAAACTGATTTGATTTGTAGGCATGAGTTTTAAAAACTGTGCATAAGTCTGTGCCTTCAGCTTTTCATTTCTCATTTTGATTTCTTTAAACCTGTCTTTAATATCTCTATCTTTATCAGCAGGCCTACTGAATGAGGAGACTTCTACACTGAGTTGCCTTTCTAACATTTGAGTGTGTGAGGCATATGGCTCCTGTGTTTCTCTAGATGGAGTTGTGCCCCTGCTCATGTCAAACTCAGTATTTGTTACCTTTGTTGAGCCTTCTATGTCTTCTTGTTCTGAAACAGGATTGAGCCTCAACCTTTTTCTCTTACTAGTTTCATACTGCACATTGGATGTGTCCATGCCTGAAGCGGAGGCTCCCTCTCTGTTCCTCTTGGGATTCCTTTCCTCGTTATGAGGAGTCTGCAAAACTGTAGGGGTACTCATGGTTTCTTCTTGTTATGGTACCTGCAAGAATGAGCTTTCATCAAGCTGTCTTTCTAAATCACACAAGGTATTTTCAACATCTACCTTTGTACTATCCCTTTCTACAAGCGTGTTTTCCAACCACTTAGATTGATTGGCATATCTTTCTATCTCTAGTATGGGATGATGAATTTAAGGTCCCAATTTTACCTTTTGTCTAAGTTTGGTCATAAACCCTTGAGGGTCATATCTCCACATGAAACTGTTTTGGAACTTCATTTGTTGCAGAATCAGATCTGGTTTCTGCCCTGCTTCTCTAGAGTTGCAAATGAAAGGGCCTAATTGATATTTGACTTTGAACTAGGTTCTTTTCTTGGCTGAGAAAAAATTGACTTCATCAGAATTCATTATCTGCCTATAATACTCTAGAGCAAATAACCTCATGGGGAGCTATTTTGGGTCATCAAAATTCATTATCTACCTATAATACTCTAGAGAAAATAACCTCATGTGGAGATATTTGGGGAGTTTGTATGTCGCAAGCTGGCACCCATAGATTCTTATTTCAATGTGGTTTTGGTAAAGGTACCAATCTCCCACTTTACTTTGCTTAGACAACTGGAGGACTCTTTTAATATCTTGGCTTATTTTGGGTGGAGGACTTCCTATTAGCATGGTCATGACTGGATGGACAAAAGAGTCAATGAAGTCTGTATAAGTGTACTGTGAGGAATACTTCTGGAACAATGGTGTCCAAAATATGAAAAACCTAGGTTGGCCTCGAGTATCAAGCTTCTGGAGGGTGAAGGGAAACCTATCTGACTGATAATACAAAAACATATGGTATAGTACATATGAGTATTTGAATTTTCCCACCTCCAAAATTGTCTCTGTTCTATCCTCTATATCCAATTCCTGAAGCTCATACTTATTTTTACTGTTAAGGAATTGGATGATTCTGGTGGCATATTCAGGAATTTCTCCCAAATCTTATTTTACTTTTTGGATGGCCTTTGTAGCCATCTTTATTAAATCTATCTGTTCAAAAGTCACATGCATAGATGGCCAAATATTATTGACAAAGTGAATGATATTGGCCCATAGTAGTTCCTTGGCTTGCCCAAGGGGTTCTTTCAGTGTTAGGTCCTTCTCCATGGCTTTTAATCTCTCACTCATTCTGGCAACTTTTTGCACTTCTTCTTTGTGCATGATTTTGGCAAGCTTGTAATCATTCTCCAAGCTTGTCACCTTTTCTTTAAGCTTATTCATTTCTGTTGCCTGTATGGACATCTCTTCCATAGCTTTGACTAACTTTGTTGCTTCTTCACCTGATGTACCTGTTGCTGATGTAGACTCTGTTGAAACCTATTGTGTTGTGGCCATAGGAGCTGTGGGAGCCAATGAGGCAGCCAATGTGGAAGGAACAACTGTTGACACTATTGGGATGACATTCACTGATGTAGTGTCAAGATCACTTTGCTTCAATTGAATTAAAGTGTCCAATTCCTTCTTTGTCTCCCTTAATTGATCATTAAGTTTGAGGATTAAGTCCATCAACTCTTCATGCCTGGTTTGGTTTTCCAAGACTTCTTATGTCTGGGGATGCTAGAGCTGAGGTATCTTCAATTGCTTTTTGAGTGCTACAATGTCATCATTCTTTTTCTTAATTAGTTTCTCAATGGATTTGATATCTTTGGGATCATGTCCCAATTCAATCACTAAGTCTTCCAATGACTTGATTCTGGTATCCTTGGCCCATGAGGAGGCCTTCTCTAACAGATATTGGGCTGAGATATTATTCAATGAATTCTACAATTGATGGGAAGCTATGGCTTTTCCAGTAAGGGTGGAGTAAATAATTTCTTGGCCTTGTTTGTGAAATTCAATTTGGTCTATGGGATGAATATCCCTTGCCAATACCTCAAAATCAATATTTTTGTAGTCTGTTGATGTCCTTGGCTGTTGTACAGTTTGTTTTATGAAGGACATTTGCATGTTTCCCTCCTTGATGTCAAAGGTTGACATCAAACTGGTTTGATTTGTAGGCATGAGTTTTAAATACTATGCATAAGACTGTGCCTTCAGCTTCTCATTTCTCATTTTGATTTCTTTAAACCTTTCTTTAATATCCCTATCTTTATCACCAGGCCTATTGAATGAGGAGACTTCTACACTGAGCTGCCTTTCTAAAATTTGAGTGTGTGAGGTAGATGGCTCCTGTGTTTCTCTAGATGGAGTTGTGCCCCTACTCATGTCAAACTAAGTATTAGTTACCTCCGCTGAGCCTTCTGTGTCTTCTTGTTCTGAAACAGGATTGAGCCACGGCCTTTTTCTCTGACTAGTTTCATACTGCACATTGGATGTGTCCATGCTTGAAGTGGAGGCTCCCTCTCTGTTCCTCTTGGGATTCCTTTCCTCATTATGAGGAGTCTACAAAATTTTAGGAGTACTCATGGTTGCTTCTTGTTATGGTACCTGCAGGAATGAGCTTTCATCAAGCTGTCTTTCTAAATCACACAAGGTATTTTCAACATCTACCTTTGTACTATCCCTGTCTACAAGAGTGTTTTCCAACTACTCAGATTGATTAGAATATATTTCTATCTCTGGTGTGGGATGATGAATGTAAGGTCCCAATTTGACCTTTTGTCTAAGTTTGGTCATAAACCCTTGAGGGTCATATCTCCACATGAAACTGTTTTGGAACTTCATTTGTTGCAGAATCAGATCTGCTTCCTGCCCTGCTTCTCTAGAGTTGCAAATGAAAGGGCCTAACTGATTTTTGACTTTGAACTGGGTTCTTTTCTTGGCTGAGACAAAATTGACTTCATCAGAATTCATTATCTGCCTATAATACTCTAGAGCAAATAACCTCATGTGGAGGTATTTGGGGTCATCAGAATTCGTTATCTACCTATAATACTCTAGAGAAAATAACCTCATGGGGAGGTATTTGTGGTGTTTGTATGTCGCAAGCTGGCACCCATAGATTCTTATTTCAATGTGGTTTTGGTAAATGTACCAATCTCCCACTTTACTTTGCTTGGACAACTAGAGGACTCTTTTGATATCTTGGCTTATTCTGGGTGGAGGACTTCCTCCCAGCATGGTCATGACTGGGTGGACAAAAGAGTCAATGAAGTCTGTATAAGTGTATGGTGAGGAATACTTATGAAATAATGGTGTCCAAAATATGACAAACCTAGGCTGGCCTCTAGTATCAAGCTTCTAGAGGGTGAAGGGAAGCCTGTCTGATTGATAATACAAAAACATATGGTATAGTACATATGAGTATTTGAATACTCTCTCATTGTGCATTTTAGTAAACTATTCATGCATCCTTTCAGCTATGAACTGGGCATAATTATATATGGTAGTAGGAGGATTTCCTGGGGTGAAAATGGACATGAAGGCCAGGATGAGCTCATCAACAAATTCATCAGTGGTACAACCGAAAACACATGATATCATAGTCAAAATATGCTTGCCCCTTTCAGAGAAAATGGTAGAAACATATGGAGGGGCATCTTTAGGAATGTGCTTGTCTTCAACAATGAAAGTTTGAAATATTTGGGCTAGTCTAAAGGGGGTCAACTTGGTGTAAAGGTCTAACAAATCCCCAAGGGAAAGTGGGGTCAGGTCAGGACCTGTTTGGACTTGCAACATCTCATTAATTGATTCAGCTGTAATTGTGAACAAAACCTTTTGGTGAGGGGACATTATAGCTCTCTTGATGGGAATGTAATAAGCATGGCACATATGGACAATTTCAAGGAAGATATGTACTTGGGGAAACGGTTATTTGGGAAAATTGGAGTCCCAAAGGCCAATGTCATTAGAATGGTTCAGATATCTAACTTTACTCAAACAATGAATTTTGAGCAAGACCCCATATGCACTTGTGTCTCGGATTTGAAAATCCCTGTCTGCCAAGGGGAGGTGGTCTAGGTCCAAATGGGGAGCTGTAGTAGGTTTGACATCCATGGCGATAAGGGCAGCCATAATTCAGTTCTTGTGGATTTGAATTTGGCTTTCACAGGTTTATTCAAAGGTTTTTGACGGAAAATGGAAGTTTTCAGAAGGGTTTGGGCACAAACTTTTAAATTTAAAGTATTTTCAATTAATTTTAATTAATTAAAATACTTTACAGACTGAACGCTTTCAAATTGGAAAGGGTGACTGGTAGTTTATCTTTAAATACCTGGAATTTGGTGAATTAATTACAAATTCAGTGTTCTCTGCAACTACAGGAGTTTGAAGGGCTTTGATACGAATTGAGAGGTTGATAGGGGTCTCTGCAGCTTCTTCAGGAGTGGAATTTGAGGTTAATTGGTGAATTCAGCGTTTGTGGGAGTCGCACTAGTTTTTAGAGGTTCATAGAGAAAATGAGAGAAAAAGGCAAAAAAGGGTTTCGTGGGCTTTTTATTTAGCAACGGTCACTTTTTGGCAGATAATTTCACACATGAACAGTAGGCGGTTTTTTGGTTTTGGCAGGGAGGCAGTTTCCCAGCCATCGCACCGCTTTTGTGGAGGGAGCGGTATTTAGGAGGGGTCACTCGATCTACTTCATCTCTTGACATGTAGCAGTTGGGGGGCCAGGGAAAACCACTTTATCGAGTAGGTAAAGGTCGGCCGTCAGGTGCAGCCGATATGGTTGTGGATCGTCGAATGAGGGCGATGATGATCAGACGGTAGTTGGGCATGAGAGGTGCACGGGTGATAAGAGTATGGGTTTCAGGGGGACCCAAGGCTTTAATATTCGACGGTTTGGGATTAATTAGGATTTAATCACAGGTTTAAATGATTGGGCAGGTTTAATGACGAGATTTATCTATTTTGTCAAGATATGGGGTAAATTGTATAGTTTATATTAAAACTAAGGGTTGGGATATTTATATAGGGGATTTATTTAATATACGGGAAAAGGTATAACGGGAAATATATAATAAAGTTAAAATTTAATATGAAATGAATGTGTGGAGTGAACATACCCTTAGCATAAATGTAAAATCTGTGCATTTTATTCACATACATTTGATACTTAGGATAAAGCACTTTTGTGGGTTTTTTGAATGAAATAGAATTTAACATGGGAAAATGAATCTTATGAAGGGAATTCTAACACTTGATGTCCATAAGTCATTAAGCCGAGGGTCTGGTCCCACCAAATGTCAGAGAAATGCTCTAAGCCTTTATGACTTGAAGGATTTAAGTAGTAGAACTTACTTGTGGATGGAGAAATTAGTAAGTAAAGGGGTGAAAAGAATGAAGGGGAGTTAATTAAATGAAATTGTAAACCATTGTTTTTGCCTTCTTAACTGATCATGCACATTGAAACATATAGTCAAGCATGATAAATGTGCTTTTATCCAATCAAATTTATACTTCAAAAACCTTTATTCTACTTACCCATTACTTACCCTACCATTTTTTCTTCATTTTATTTGGGTGCATTTAGAATTGCAAATCCTTATCATTCATTTTTATTTTGAAAAGTAAACTGTCTACTTCTAACCTTATATCATCCAAGGGCTCATATTGAACTAATGAGCTCCTTTTATTTTCTCTACTTATCTAATGATCTGCCAAGATTAAATTGTTTGGTCAGATTTTATTCTATAACTATAAACATAAAATTCAAAACATGAAGTAGTCAAGATTATACAGTTTGACTACCATGGGTTGGACAAGATTTACACAACCTTTATTCAAGATAGTAAAGCAGTAAAATAGTATTGGCATTTAGACTTGCACACTTTCATGATCTATTTTTTGTTTTTTGGGGTTCATATTTTTCATTTTTTGATCTTTTCTTATTCTCTTGTTCCTTTGATTTTTGTTTTAGGACATACCCTCTTTACATTTTTTTAATTTTTAATATGGAAAACATTTGCAAAAAGCAAAGGTATGTACAATATTACAAGGCTCAAACTTAGCCAATTCAAAATTATGAATCCTATCACTATAGGACCCTAACAGGCACTATTTGCTAGGCGGACACTTCTATAAGATGGGCAATGATGAGATACTGTGAAGGTATGTACTTGAATTTGAGCGAATTCATATCCTTGCGGATGCACATGGGGGCGCTGCGGGAGGACACTATGTAGGGAGAGCGACTGCACAAAAGATTCTTTGCGTAGGGTTGTGGTGGCCAACCCTTCATCAGGATTCAAAAGCACATTGCAAGGCCTGTGATGTATGTCAAAGAACAAGTAAACCATCGTGGATGAACGAGATGCCTTTGAATCCACAAATGACGCTACAACCCTTTGAAAAGTGGGCGATCGACTTCATAGGATCTATCAAACCTTAGGGAAAAATGGGCGCGAGACATATTATCACTACGACATAGTACCTAACTCGTTGGGCAAAATCACAGCCGATAAAAGATTGCACGGCTGCCATGACCGTGAAGTTTCTGTTTGAACACGTATTGACACGATTTGGATGTCCAAAGATCTTTATGAGTGATTGTGGTACAGATTTCTTGAATGAAATGATCGGTGCACTGACATAAGAGTTTCAGGTGTAGCATCAAAAAAGCACCCCGTATCATCCACAAGCCAATGAGACAGTAGAAGCATTTAAAAAAACACTAGAGACTACGTTGACCAAAGTATGCAATGCACAACGAAGTGATTGGGACTTGCGCGTACCTGCAGTATTATGTGCTTATAGGACAACATGTAAGAAACTGACGGGACAGACACCTTTCCGGCTGGTCTATGGAGTGGAAGCTGTAATTCCAATGGAGTATATCGTACCTATTCTACGCATAGCAGTGCTCAAAGTTATGATAGACCGCAAAGCCCTGGAGGAGAGGCTTGCGCAATTAGAGGAACTCAAAGAGGAAATGTTTTTGGCTAGATTCCATCAGCAGGTGCAAAAGCAGCGCGAAAAGGCCTAGAAAAATCGACATATTAAGTTGTGCACCTTCAAGGTAAACGATTTGGTGTTGCTATATGACAGTAAGTTTGATAAATTCTAGGGAAAGTTCATAATGAATTGGCTGGGACAATCTATTGTTAAGGAGGTCATAGACAAAGGCGCGGTGCAACTAGCAAAGATAAATGGAGAACCTTTCCCAGGCAAAGTGAATGGCAGTTGATTGAAGCCATACACGGGTGGCCCGACTATCTGACTAGCCAATAGAAGCACAATCGTTGCACTCCAGGGAGCTGAAAGAAGGTGCGGGACTATAAACAGATGCAACGGAAGCAGGAACAGATACAGGGAAACAGTTCTGACACCGCGGTCTCGGAACAATGCGTACAAGAGATACAACAGGCAACCGCTCAGTGCGCTACCGATCTTGCAGCAGTCCAAGCAGAGTTGGGAGGTCTCCATGCAAGATCTCCACACTAACAGAGTGACTGGAGGGTGAGTCATGATGTTCGTGTTGGGGGCTTGTTGGGCATGGAATCCCCCCCAAGATAAGTTTTGGGGCTTAAAGCCCAAGTTTTGATTAAGTCCAATGTAAAGACTCCATGATTTGTGGGTGCAGAGCGCAAAGTTGTAATTGAGTCATAGGGTGGTCTGCCCTTACCTTTGTAAATGTAGTGTTGGCTTGAGAGTTCTACCCATGGTCCACAGAACATGGGATTGTATAAATAGAGCGAGGCTCTAAGTTGTAATAGACATCATATCATATCATATGATAGAATGGACAGATGATCTTGAGGGAAAGGGAGTCTGAGTCGAAGGGGAAAGTCATGTCTTTGGGTCGTAGAGTAGGAGAAGGCTCTGCAGCTGAGTGCACAACAACCTAGTAGTCTGCAGTTGAGTGTGCGGACCCCTGCAGCTGAGTGCGCAGTGCAAGTTGAGTCTGTAAGCAATTGAAGCATTAATAAAGAGAAGTTCTACAATATTTCTGTGTATCTTTTCCTGTTTTATGCATTGAAGTATATTGGGTATAAATTGCAAGGTTACTATTTATTTGTTGTGCAAACTTATATGAATGTGCTGAATAAGTGAATATAATATAAAGTATCTATTTACATGAAGATAACTAATTGTTATAAGAAGATAAGTAAGATCTGCGGCGTGACTTGGGGAAATAGTGCAGATCGTTGCTCTAGCAACATGAAAGCCCCACAGCCTTTGGTTAGGGCTACACGAAGACGAATATAATAGGGCCGCAAAGGCCTTGTAGGCTAGGAAAGCATGTGAAGTAACCTATGCAAAAGTATTCATAGTTGGACTAAATCAACCCTTAGACATCTCAAGGGTGCAGAAACCTGGTTCTAGCATCCCCCCATACTGCTTTGGGTGAGACCTCGGTCCGTGCTCCATGGACTATTGTCGAAAGGGCCAATAATGCAAGGATTTGTTTGGCTAATTAACTCCGAACTTGGGTCAGGCCCCAACAAGCCAATACCTTAACATGGATAATTTTTTTTAGTGTCTCCTCTCGACTATTGCGAGTTTCGCACATTAGTCACCTTACATAATGAAACCATTGAAATCCAATAATGTTATCGATATTTGGCTACATTTTTACATATTATATATCTTGGCATTTACACATTCATCATATTTAAAAATATACATTTCTAATCTAGTGATAAAAAATGGGGTGTTACATTTCCCCCCGCCCCCTACATTTTTTCACTATATTTGGTGCACATCACCATATAGGTTTACATGTAGATACATAATTTTTTTTACATCTTAGCACTCTATAATTTGACAATTTAGTAACTCCTATAGAAATTCCAAATGCCCAACTCTCACTCCCCTCAACCTACATAATCCAAGGAAGAGTACTCCCTTCTCTCCATCACAATCCTTTAGGTTGTCCCACTTACCTTTGAGGGCTCAACCACTGGTCGGACATGAAATATCCAAGCTATGGAATTTAGTAATCCTAGCTATAAAAAATGGTGTCTTTAGTCATTTATGCACAAATGTACATTCATATTTCCTCAAAATATGCAAAAAGCTATGGGTAGTCCTCCCACATAGCCTCTTCATGCTCCCATGTGGTATCTTCAGGATTGTAGTAGGTCCACTGGACCTTTACCAAGATAATGGCTTTGCACAGGAGCACTTCAAATTTTGAGTCTAAGATGCATATTGGCTCCACCCAAAAGTCCCCTTTGTGCTCCACCTAGACCATAGTCTAATCAATCACAAGGTTAGGATTAGGCACATACTTTTTCAATAAAGATACATGAAACACTTTTATGAATATTCATGGATGCAAGTAATGCAAGAATGTATATAACCAACCTTATCCTATCTAGGATTTCAAATGGCCCACAATATTGTGCTACCGATTCTGGGTAGCTTCCCAATTTTAGTGAGCTCTTTTTAGCCTTCACTTTGAAAAACACATGCCCAACCAATCTAAATTATCTATGCATTTTTCCTTTGTTTGCGCAACTTTCTACCTATCTTAT